>JAHBOF010000084.1:0-421489 GCA_020736565.1 Coprinopsis sp. MPI-PUGE-AT-0042
TGAGAAATGGACCTTCTGGCAACCCTCCAGATCACACGGTCCAGCTACCCGATATATTTGGTGGTCGTTGGCAAGTTTTCTGACAGACGGTCAAGGTAAGTCTTGGAGCAGCAGGAAACCACAAGAAGGAGAAGAGCTACCCTATGCTTTCAAAGTGAGCAGGATTCGTTATCTCGATGAGCCGAGAACAAACACATTCCCAACGACGAACGGCGCCCTTAACCTGAGATTTTCTTCTTCGAGACGTTGACACATTTCCTTGGCCTTGAGAAGCTGGTGACCACCGAAGTGACATAAAAAGCGCATGAATAAGCCCAGGTGGGTATCAAGTTTGAATTGTGGAGGCATCTTCACCTTCCCTTGGATCTTCAGCGCTGCTCTCGTCCAAAGCCACGAGGTTCGGGTGGCATCTTCAGTGAGAACGACCCTAAAAGCCTGGGCCAGTTCCGCCACAGGCGCTTCGAGATCCTGAAAACCGTCTCTTCATAAGTCGGGACGCCAAAACGATCAAAGGTAAGTTACTACTAACCACTGAGATTGTTGCGCAGCGGCTGATTATATCGGAGTCGATACTGGCTTCAAGCATGTCAAAAGTACTACGCGGCGAGCCAGAGAGCTTGCTCAGATTTGGGGTGTAAACCGAACATTGCCGTCTGCTTTAAAGGTCAGTCTCAAGCCTCTCATCTCGATCTCCTTTCTGTCGCCATGCTACTCGTCAACTCGTCGCCGTCTCCATTTATACTTCGGTCGAAAGCTTCTCGTCGCAGCACGACAGTAAAAGCACCTTCCTCCTCAAAATTCCTTGACAAAATCGATAGAAACAACGGGTGGTGGTTGCATGCCCTTTCTTGCTCAGTTATCAAGAGCAGAACTTGCGCCTGCACGACTATCCTAGCGCACCGCAAGAGCTCATCGTCACCCTCCTGTTGCGAGCGGATGGGTATTCCTCAGTTTTACAACATGAGGGGTATTAATTGCTTTGCTCTACCAGTCATGATACATGTCGTCATTAGCAACTATTTCATCGTCGCTGAGACGATCCCATTCGTCTTCCGACTCGCCGGACTCGCCCTCTGAGCTGCCCACCTCGGCGTCATCGTCCTCATCCTCATCCTCGCCTTCATCTTCATCTTCATCCTCATCATCCCCATCATCCTCATCATCGTTCCCCTCTGCTTCTCCAACGTCATTGCTCTGCATTCCCTCGCTAACATCAGCCCTACCGCCATCGCTGCTGTGGCCCTGCCCAGACGAGTGAGTTGGAGGCCCTGTCCCGCGATGGGAATCTAGCTCAACAAACCCATCGCTGGCAGTGTTTGATCCCGGAGACGATGAAGCCGGGTTGGTCAGTTCCGTGTGAGTATTCCCAGTTTGTGTGACGCTGGGTGGCATTTTGGGGTATACAGAGGAAATTAGGTCCTCCAGCTTCGCGTGGTACGCCGAGCCTTCTTCTTGGTCCTTCCAGGTGTATGTGTGCCCGATCGCATGGCCCCATAAGAAGCGCATGAACAGATCCCGATCAGCAAACCTAAATACATAACCCGAGAATTGTCAGCCATGTGGATGCTCCGAGAGATGCCACGACGAACCGGTTGACATAATAGTATCTCCATAGCTGTCCTTTCATTACTTCGGAGGGAGGGGCGCCAGAAGCAAGACCACTTGAGAATTGGGGAACAATATGAACAGCTCGGATGACTTCTGATGGATCCAGGAAGCCGAAGCTGTCGGGCGATGTTGCAGGACAAAATTGCAGACGATCTAGTTCAAAGCGGCGCCCATGGTCAACAACCTCATACCAACGCACCCAGAGTACATCGACACGAGTGGGCCGCAGTCCCGGGAAATATGGATTGGCGTGGTATATTCCGATAACCTTCGCATAACGGAAAGGATGGGCGCCTGTCATGTGTGGGTCAAAATCAGGATTAATGACCATGACGTTGGACTGATCCGAGTCAACATGAATGACATCTTCTGCTCGCCGAACGTCGTAAGTGGTGTACCTGATCTGCATAATCTTGTGGTTGTAAAGCCGTGCATGCTCCAGCGTTAGAGAGGTCCAGTCTAGACTCGCAGTACGGGGCGCCTCGCCAATCTTTTTGCGTAGAACACCAACTAGATGGATTTGAGTTTAGGGATGAAGCGCTAGCATTGACATGGGTCAGAATGTGACAGCTGCACGTGATATGACTAGGCTACTTACCAGTAGAGCAGGGTCTGAATGCTTTTTTGATAACCGAAAGTGCCTTGGAGATCAAGCGGGCAATTTTGATTGCTTCCAACTGTATGGTGGACGTCCATCGGGACAGATTGCGTTTCCTTGGCCTCCTCTGCGAGACTTCGAGAAGCTTCACGCTGGTAGTGGTCCAACTTCTCCCTTATGGATCTGAGTCGAGCCCGCCGCCTTTCGATGCGAGCGATCTGGATCGAAAAGTTTTTCTTGTTCGTTCGCTTGAACCAGTCTTTCGGATCGCAGTGGTCCTTTTCGCCCTAGTAGAGACTATATCAGACAGGAATCAATATCAGCCGGAGCTTGATGACTTACAACTTCAGTGCTAAAAGAATCAGTTGTTCCAAACATCCTGATGGTGTCAACGAAGTCACCGAGAGCATGGAACTTGTAAGTGTTGATATTGAAGTGTTTTTGCTGGCGGCCTTGAGGAGAGCTGTCGTCGTGATCCACCCCCTTGCCCTTTTTCCCCGCATGGCCATTGACAGCACTAGCGCGCTTCTTTCGCCGATTACGAGAGTCTTGCTCAGATTTAAGCTCATACGTCACAATCTTGGAACATGTTTCGTTAGCAAAAGTTCTGAACTGATCACTCATCAGTGTGGTTGCGTTGTCCAGCTTTCTGAGGGTGAGATCGGTGTGCAGGCGCAATTTGGCCAAAGCGTGCCATTCGGCACACATATAGAGAAGCTTCAACACAATTTGGTTGTGTGGACTCGGTAGGAGGTCCTCGAAGGCCGGGATCGCACACTAAAACGATGAGAGGAGCACAATACCGGAGCAGTCTCACACCCACCTGAAGGAGATCCTCGTAATCGCGGGCGGCCTTGCGTTTTCCCTCTGCAACGCTACTACTGAACTTTCGAATGACGTCTCTTCCAAAGGTTGGCATGTGACGGTATCTAAAGATAAGTCCCTGATCAGATGACGCAATGTGTCAGAAAGGCGATGCACACCTGTAGTTGAGCTCGGCGACCAAGGAGCCAGTGCGACGAGTAGATGTACTTTGAAGGAGTCGATTCAGGTGCATGAAAAGAGATTTCCAAACTCCAATTTCAAAGTCGTGGAGCAGGTCGACCACTAACATCGAGAAAATATTGATTTTGTCTGTGCCCAGGTTTTTCGAGAAGACGTTCTGTTGAAATTCGGGTTCAGTCATTCAACATGGGTAGAGATGGCAGGTAAAGCGTACAATCACTGGTGTCCAGGATTCAGGCTTGAGAATATTCTCGACGTGTTCATTGGCCACAGCTCGTCTCTTGCCGTAAATTAGCTCATGGGCTTTACGGACTAGTTTCTCTTGCGCCTCCGGATTGCGTTTCTGCACGTCCCTCGCACGTCGGTCGTCCTCCATTCCAGTCTTACCGAAATCACACAAGGGGACAGTGCACCGGGGGCAAGCGCAGGCTCCTCCATCCCGAACCGTAGCAATGAGGACCCTAGGTCTTGGTCAGTCTCTCTCGAAAACAAAAAGCGAAAAGGTACAAACTTTTCGGGGTAATCTGCAGAGTACGTAAATATTCGCGGGTAGAACCTCCTCTGAATCCCGTCATAGCAAGTAATCACAATGCCGTGTTGCATTGCGTGCTTCAGATCCTCGTCAAGAAGGATATCCCACTGAGCTTGAAACATGAGACGGTTGCAGAAGGCTATAAATTTATCCGGTGGGGCCTTCCCGCCGCAACGATTCTTCACGTAGTCCTTGAAGTCTCCGCGAAGCTGTTTCAGTGGTAAGTCAAAGTTTCGAAGCTGTTAAGGGGAGAAAGAGAGGGAAGAAAGAGAGAGGGGAAAAGTGGAAGAACTTACCTCTTCAAAGTAGGCAATATGCTCGCAGAGGTTTTCTGAGCCCTTGGTTCGGCGGTTCTTTGATTCGTTGCCAAAGTACATGTAGCAAGGCCAAAGTTTGACCCCACCGAACGAGGTTAACAGAGTACCATCCGACCAAAACATGAGACCAAGAACCACGCGTTCTAGGTTACATCCCGCTTCTGGAGCAGAGTGTTGAAGCTCCTCGTGTGCCTGAAGAAATGCCGGTGAAGTAAAAAGCTCTCCTTGCACACCAACCTCAGGAGCGGAGTGGTCTCGTTTCCACACCAACTTGTAAGGTCGGAAGTGAAACTGACGAGAGCGAACGTGATTCGAAAGAGTTTCATGAATAACACCGACTATGCTTCGGTAGTGCAGCTTTCCGGCAACATACTTCTCAGTACCAGGTCGTTTCGTTCGCGAATGGAATGGAATGTCGAGGGTGATGTCTGCGGTTCGCCAGCCGTCATCTTCGATCCAAGCCCCTGCTTCTGGGGAGATTTGTTCCTTGTTCGCAGCCAAGTCCTTGAAGGTTTGGCGCCAGTTTGTCGAGGCAATGTCACCAATGGAGAAGTCCTTCTTAGTGAGGATTGCTAGCAAAAGGTCGAAGTTTGTCATTGTGAGGTTTCCGCCTGTCATCCAGTACCACTCCCCAAGTTCGAATGAGCTCAGGTTTGCGAAAGGTCCTAACCTTGGCATGGATGAGGGGAGCTTGTAGTTAGCGTCCGCAGACGCCAAGACTGCGTCTGCATCGTGCCCTGACAGAGAGTCTGTGGCGTAGTATACTCGAACAAAGCCGAAGCTGTTTCGGTCCGTAGCAATCCATCGAAAGGAGTATCTTGACGCAACACTCTGGGATTGCTCCAGATTGTTCGGGATCACTGCTGGGTGGAGTGTCAAAAGGACAGATGGCAACGCAGCGCACACCCTCGGCTCACCGCGATCATGTACAACGCGATCCAAGCCCTGTGCTCCATCGGGGGGACGTTGAGACCTTTCTTGCGTCGAGAGCGTACCTGAATACTCGTCAGTTAGGCGCCATTTAGATATGTTGTATCGTCATTGGAGAGTACTCACCGCTTCGCGCTGTTCTTCTCGGGTTGGGCAGAGGTGCGTATGGCACAGGTGCCTCGTCCAGGAAACGTGCTGGCTTTTTTATGATTCGCCGAGTTCGCCGGCTTGCGATTGGGCGATCGTCGATTTCGTTTCCGTCCACATCACCCACCCCGAGGTTTGGATGCAATTGGGCGATATCGTCACCAGTCGCCTGAAAAGAAATCAGAACCATAGTCCTTGATACGAAAGAGGACCAGATCACTGACCGTGACCATTGCCTCAGACGGTCCAGGAGCTCCTTCACCACTCGTGGAGCCGTTTCCGCTCTCGTGCTCAAGGAGTTGGCGCTCTCGAGGTGGATCTTCCAGTCTGCGCCGTTTCTTAGCTTCCCAGAGTAATTTGCTTGTTTCCAAGATCTTGCTCAGCGCACGTTTGCTTGTTGCACAACCCTTCCGTTCATGGTCGTTGAGAAATCGAGTGGAGGAGTACGACTTTCCGCATGCTGAACACTGGAGTGCTTGATTTGCAGTCGCCATTTTGGAGAGAGCAGCAGCACGGAGTGCTTTCAGAAGTGCTTCGTGTTTAGATATCCTTCATATTTCGGCCAGTGAGATTTTATTCGCAAGTTGCTTGTGAGATGGCGGAAAGTCTTCCCCGAGCTCTGAATGAAGTAATCATTAGAGGCGACGAAGTTAAGGAAAGCAAAGAATGGATGATATTCAGGGTTCAGAGGTTACCAAAACAGCGAGGTGGCAGCTACAGTTGCAGAACTACTGGATAAGAGAACTCGACGACCTGTTCCAGGTGAACTGTTGCCTTAGAACCAGGGTACCTTTCCCACTCGCGCCATCTACGGTTTCGATGTGGGTTGGCAGCTCTGTCGTCCGGTGGTGGTTCCTAGTGTCTGTGCTCAGCAACAGACGTTGGTGGTGATGCGTTACGCTGCGACTGGCTGCAAAGGGTCTGGCTATCGTGGATCCTCGAAACGAAGGACAGAGGCGTTGCCGGTGCGACTGACTTCGATAATGACCCTTAAAAGCCAAAGGTTAATTTCTGTTTCTCTTCAACTTGATTTCCAGACTCTGAACCTCAACTCACTTATTCGGCAATGCCTAAAATCTTGTCAGCATCTCCAACACTCCCCCCACTCCCAGTTCAAAGAAGATCTCCTCGTATGCATGGAGCACACGACAACCAACGTACCGCTCTTGTTCGCCATGATGCAGGAGAACGAAGTCGTTTAGCCACAGGTGAATCAAAGAAACGTCACGTCAGCGCCGACTCACTCAAGGCAAAACAAATAGATCTAGCGCCAGTAAACACTAGCGCACCTCATAGCCCAAATGTGGAAGACCTCAAGCACCAGGTCAAAGCCCTCGAGTTGTCACTGAGACGCACGAAGAGCAAACTAGAGGCGAAGACCGAGAAGATGCGCAACCTGAAGTTCGAAATCCAGCAGATGAAGGCTGACGTTGAGAGGATGGAGCAGGACTCCGACAAAAAGGATGAAATGCTGGAGGTGGCAAGGAAGGAGGTCGAACAATACCGAAACTGGTGGCTGAATGAAGTTCAGTTCATGAAGCTGATGTTGAACAAAATTCCGGAGCCAAACAGGGACATGGATTTAGTCCGAACTTCCCAGGCTCACTACCTAGGTCACTACTGAACAATTAGATGTACCCACCGACAAAGATTGAGGGATACTATAGTTGACCATGCGATGGGAGAGACGACATATGAATATTAAATTTACGAGACAATCGAGGGTGTACTGTAATAAAGCAACAATCCCAAACACGGAACGCCAAAAGAAGATGAACGAATGTGAAGAAAGGAAGAAAGACATTTGATTTAGTTGGGAATTGGTTACAGGAAAGAGGATGACGGGCAAGGGGTAAACAAGATACTGTCAACGATATCTTCCCAGTCCTCTTGGTGGCCTGTGATGCGGACGTCAGCACATGAAACAGAGCATGTCAAAATGTCGGTACCCACCGATCCCCCACTGGCTAACGACCTCCTTGAACGACGCGAACTGCTCAGCAGTCAGCAAATCGCTATTGCGCTCGAGCCAATTGCCATCGCCGAAGACAGCATCTTTGTGTTGCCGAATATTGGCGAGCATCCAGCCTGACCTCTGGTGCATAATTAGTGAAAGGTGGTATATCATGAGCGACGTTCCGTGTTCCTCCATAACTTTACCAACATCTTCCGGGTCCAAATCGCCTACATTGCTAGGGGTTAAGAACTTGGACGTGGCAGAGGAAATGAGGGCAGTGCTCATTTTGAATTCTTCTGAGTCGACGGCTAGACTAGGTGGGGAGCGCTTGCCGGGGGGTTGAGAAGGGTGCTCCTTTCCCAGAGTTGCAGGATGTTTCCCATGTGACGCAGGGAGTGGTGGAATGGTCGAGCCGAATGTGAGTCGGGTAGAGTAGGTTGCCTTTCTCTTTCGAGGGCATGATGTGAGAATGGCCTACAAGCGTTGTTTTATCGCTCTGTTAATAGTCAGAATGACAGCGAGGAGGTATCTGTGCACCGTTTGGCGATTCACTCACGGCGAAACTGAAATGGCCACCGCGTCCCTCGTCGACTGAACGTTAGTAGGCTCCCAGCCCGCGTTAGCCTCTAAATCGCTCATTTCGTGTTGGGATGGTATCGAGAGAGAATGGCTGGGTGATTGCGGATACGGTGCTGGCACTCGGGAGAGAGGCTTCTGCTCCGATGAGAAAGCGGTTCTTTGTCTTTCGGCTGAGTTCTCTGAGGGGTTCAAAAATAGGAATGAAAAGGAAGCTCGGCTCCTGTTCTCGGGCTTCTCCCCGTGTGTGGGAGTCTTCCATCAGCATCGCGGGTGGTGCCACATCACAAGAGCAAACAACCGATCCAAAGGTGGGTGGCCAAGATTCTCTTCTCTTTTTTAGCATCGCCTTGAACACCATTGAAGTTTCAAAATTGAAGTAGGCTGAAGCATAGGAAGGGATTTAAAGCGGACGACACGTCTATCCATGAGGAGTCAGGACACTGAGGAAGATGAAGACTTCACCCAGTAGTTTTGAGCAGGATGACTGAGCGAAGGATGAGCTTAGTAGTAGCTGCCGGTCCAACGCCACTCAGGTTGAAGGTGTCTCAAGGTTCCCGCGGTCATTCGGCTTGACGCAATCTACCAGGCGATCTTGATTTTTCACAGCGCTCTCTTAGTAACAGATGGATACCAGACAGAAGTCTTGTCACTTGATGGTGGTACTACACATGCTCCGATGGAGAAAGATCGTCAAAGCCTTCTTCGTCAGCGCTATCAAGCTCCGATGCCGCTCCAGAAAGCAGCTCATGGCTAAAATTAGTGATGGCACAACGAGGTGTCAGCTCTGAGCCAAACGCCCCCGACGCCGTTGATCATATAGCGCACCTCCTTACTTTCTCGCATGGATCGACTATTTGCTAGCGACGAGGGTGGTGATTCAAGTAGACTATACCGATATATATATATATACCGAGCAGTATGGACCCCGACAGGAATCGGCTGCACTGAGAATATGTTCGGCCCATCCAGAATGATACGACTCGGAATTAATGGTTTCTGCGCCTCGTTGCATCTCCTTCAACCGTGTAGTAGTAGTCCCCTTCCATTGAACTTTAACCTTGATTGGCGTCGCGATAAGCTAAGGGCAAGTTCTTTGGTTCTCTATGTCCTAATTGAGCGACCTGCAGCGTTCTTGAGATCCACGGTTGCCGAACTCGGTATGGTTTGGTGTGGGTGGTGGAGGTAATAAGGAAGTTCTTCTATATGCACGATGGGTGCCTAGCTACTCAGGCTCGGCCCATGCTACCGCACCCAATTAAACTTCCTCAAGTCAATAGCGGCGAGAGTGACATGCCTCACATCACCATGGCTCCCTGGTTCTGGAGGCGGGCTTGAACGACTGGGACAAGATTCAGGCGAGGCTATTCCGCAGTGCAGAAGCACTTGATATGAAGGTAGAACCACGCTGTAGCGAAGTCTGATAACAGTCATGATCTGGGAGCCCTTCTCCTGTTCAAAACAAGGGTGCGTACCAAAAGATCGGCGGGTTTACTGATCTAGTGGAACTACCCGTTGAAGAAGCTTCCCAAAGTTTTCCGTTTGCCTCCTTTACTAGTACGCTAGTCGATTTGCTTCTGAAGGGGGGTTCCCGAACAGAACCGACTTCAAGGTATAGCACGTTTTGGCGGCATGGTTCAGGTGTTTGGTACTTAAAGAGCACCTTCTATCTCTTCAATGAAACCACAAACCTTCAACTCCCAATAACCATCATCCTTCTCTGATACATTCCTCCAGCAGCGTCCCACTTGTTACTACCCATCTTTATCTCCCCCAGCCCATCTAACAGAAGCTGAGGTACGATGTCAAATAGAAAAAAATCACCTGACCGCGCCATCCCCATAACGTCTCAAGATCTGACGCACAGGATTTTGTGTCGCCAACACAGATTGGGTTTTCCGGTGGCAGCTGGGTCCAGCAGGCCGCTCGAGGACGAAGCCAGAGCCACAGGGACAACGAAGGGTCCCCAAGTGGCGGTCAGCAGTCTCTTCCCTCGACTTTCGAGCTATTTTCAACCGCAGCGAACCCCTCGTTCGGGAGATTTCTCCATCCAGAGTGAGTTGTAACAGTGTGTATCGATCCCCCCCACGCCCCCAGCACTAACGATCTGCCCTCGTGGATCAGCGACATACCTCTGATGGCCAACCAGAACGATAGGTAAAGTCCTCACTACTATCGGCATTCCTGGGCTAATTGATCGTTATTTTAGACTTCCATCGCCGCGGCCTGAGCCCTCCTATGGCTCAACGCAAGGCATCGAAGGGCTTGCGACACCGCAGTAAGCCTAAAATCTGACACTCTTATCTCTCTGACACTGCGATTCGTGGCCTGTAGGTGGGATATCTTTTCCGACACAAGCACTCGCGATAATCGCCCCGTGAAATCTCAATCGACACTCGCAGCACTAGCCGAGGCAAGTAAGTATCCATGTGCTCTTTTGCTTGCGATTTCCTCGACCCTGATAATTGGCAACCCAACGGCTCTTCTAGGTCGCCTAGACCGCCTGCCTTCAGAGGCAGATCTCCTGGTCACTCAGCCGACGCTAGTGGCTCTAGCCAAAACAAGTAAGTTCAATCACATTCTATGGCCTGGCGTGTTAGATCTTGGGCTCACTACGGGTTTTCCAGCTCTCAATCCAGACACAACTCTCCGCAAGTCCCATCGATGCTGTGCTGATGGCCCTTCGGCTTCGACGAGTAGTGGCCGGAGGATAAATCCTCTCATTGGAGGTCTCCTGGGCCACTCAGGCTGTAGCTCTGACCGAAGCGCTAACACTAGTCGCAGCCCTAGCGCCTCGAACATCATTTCTTACCCTCCTTCTACTCCCATCAGATTGAAAACTATCAAGTCCTCACGTACACTAGCTCTCCACCTTCAATGAACTTCACTTTGCATGTTGGGATGAACCACAATCCGGAGACCTGCTGGGTCTCGTTTCGGTGAGTTCCCCCCCCTCTTATCGATCCAGCTTCCAGTCTGAACCAAAGCACGCTTCGTAGGGGGTCCTGCATAAGTTCACACTGCTGCAATCGCAAGTTCCATCTGCGGCGTCATTTACCGACGGGCTCCCCAGCTTTTGAGCTGCAAGGTGGGACAAAGGATCAAGAGACTCTTAGGAATCTAAGGGTTGGAGTGGCAATGCTTCTACCCAACGCATCCTTCACTGCGACAATGGCGAGCCAGGCGCGATCACGCTCCAAGCATTTCATCCTGGTAATGATCCCATCTCGGAATGGGTGAATTATTCGATGATCGGTCCGCATAACCCGCATACTTGCACGGTCTTGATGAATGGCATGTGCTGTTTCTCAAACTGCCCCAGCTTGCAGTGGTACACGATGGGGGCCCATGTGCCCTCAGATGCAGCATTGCACTCTGACCCGGATCCATTCACTAGAAGATATGATGTTCATGACATTCTTCCCCTGAAGCCTCCCGGTTTCTCAGACTAGAACCAGGCCTTTATTTCTAACGACAGCTGTCTGCTATGATCGACATGATGTTTCTTTTCTATGATGCTTTCTCTCGTATCTGTAGCCACAATGCCTTGTATAAACGCAACCCGTCACTGGTGATGGCAATTCAAAGTAGTATTGGCACCGAAATTGGCGCGTGATGGCAGCTCGGTTACTCGATTGGTAGAGACCACTCAACTACCGACCACCATCTTGAGCAACCGTCGTCCAAAACTCACCTTCAACTAGAGGGCTGGCACTTGAGGCATCTTGATTACATACTCAGGCTCAGATATGGTGATGAATTAACATGTCACTTAGCTTGTTGGGTTTGGCGTGTAAGTTCCAAGAATGATCGTGACTCGGAGAGGGTGGAGGTATGTAACAAGCGTTGGGATGACTCGAATAGGCGCCGTAGCTTTACATCGACCGATACCACCAAAATCTATGGCCACTGAGCGCCTACTGAGGAGGTTTTACCTGGCCGCTATGTGGCAAGGAATCAGGTGCGTACCAAGGTGCTTGAAAGTTGTGGACTGCATCTTAATGGCGTGTCGCAGTGCAGCATCGCTCCGGCGGCTTTGAGCGAAAGCTACAGCATTGCATAGCATGGGATCGTCTCATAGAACACCCTCATTGATCGCTGGAACTGGCGAACCTGGCCGCCTGGCTGCATCCTTCGGTTCGCCTGTTGAGTCCCCTCCCGGAAAATGGACACTTTGAAGAGCACGACCTACCTTCAGCCCAAAGCCCCAGCATTGTATCAGCTCCTGCCACCAAGAAGTCGAAGCTGGCTTCGATGAGCGACCTGACCGGCAAGCGCAAAGTAGCCCAATGGCTGCTCAACGCCGGAGATGTTTCTTTCTTCCAATTTCAATCCCAGTCCCAACCTCGATTCTCTGCGGGTGAACCCATCATATTCGCTGATTCAGCATATAGGTAAGTCTCGAAACGAGTTTTTTGCCCAGCGTTACTAAGTGCTCCTCTTTGACAGCTACGCAATCTTCCTTCCACTCTGCTCTCAACCAACTCCTGGTTAATTCGTAACACCGGCATTCGCCCCAATTCATTCAAGATACACGTTACATCGACAGTGCTCCGGCAAGGCTTTGGACTTGGACGATGCTTTCACATCCGACGATTCACGCTACCTATTATCCGGGTACTCGTTTAAGCCATCGTCCGTCATTTCGTGACTCAAGGCCTCCTTCCTTTTTGTCTGTGTCTTGGGGCCACTTAAGGCTCAGGGTCTCGTTGCCAAGATCACTGCGATTGGGGGCAGTTTGGTCAATCGCGAGGCAAGCTTATAACTGAGGCTGTAGTTCTCGCCACCAAATTGTCCTCAATTCTGTCGGCTTCCTGCGCATTACCCGGTACCATCACGATACCCAGAAGCACGGAATGGAGGACGTCAATGGTCCCGATTCTCTCGGCGACACTCGTATCCAGTTTGCGGATTATGAACTTGCACGAAAGATGGCGACGGATGCTCTGGAGCTGGATGAAGAAGACATCCACGACGAGCACCCTTTTCATGCAGTATCTCTCATCATGAACGACCACGATAGAGAGCGAAAGCTTATGGAGCTCGACCTGGACGAGTTCGCCATCAGTCGCTACGAAGCCAATCAGGATCAAAAGCGACATACTTTGTCCCTCATTCGGGACGAGCTACTGCGCCCATTTGCCGATATGAGGCAATGTCCAGGCTCCCTGATCTTGGCAGATCTTGACGATGCTTAGTTGAGAGAGGTCGTTCAGCGCATCAGCAAGCAGTTTGTTGCCGTCAAACTGGAGTCTGGAATCGAGGGTATTGTCAACGCTCAGTATACTGCCAACATTCCAGACGACCCCCACAAACTGGTCAAGAAAGGACAAATGGTTCCTAGTGTCATCATCGACATCAAATTCGACCTTGACCAGGATCATGTTTTCGTCGAGCTGTCTATTCGTGAAAAGGAGCTCTTGATGGCGGTCAAACCTTCCGTCGTGTCTTCCACGACGAGCATTGGAACCATACCCGATATGAAAAGGACAAGGATAATCTGGAGCGAAAGAAGAGGCAACAGAGTAGCGGATCGCAGAGAGTCATCAAGCACTCCAACTTCCACGACTTCAATGCTTCTCAGGCTGAAGTCTACCTCGAGAAGCAACAGCGGGGCGACGCTGGGATAAGACCTTCATCTCGTGGCAGGGAGCATCTGGCAGGTCACTTGGGAGGTAGGTGAGGGACTTATCAGCATATTGGTAAGCGTTTCCGGTGATTCCGTTCTTACCCTAGCCTAACATATGTTCAGATGTGACCGACCGGAACCCAGATCCCACTGGCCAGAGTGTGGGCAATCAACTCGTTATTGAAGCCAACCATGTGTACAGCGATCTTGACAAACTCGTTGTGAATCATGCACAAGCAATGTCCCGCAAGGTGGAACTTGAGCGCATGGTCCGCGACGGTTTCATTGCCGACGAGGATGAGGACGAAGATGATGACGAGGACGAAGAGAAGGAGAAGGAAAGGCGTCGTCGTCATAACACCGAATCCGTAAGTCCAAGTTGAACTGTATTGGCTAATGTCAATCTGGGAGCTGACCAAATAATAGGCGAAGAGTATGAGCAAATGGAACTAGAAGAAGACGAGCTTGAATTTCTCGAAGAAAACACAAGGATATCTGTCAGAAATGGGCTTAGTCGACTGCGAAGGGGTCGCGAATCCGACCCACCGCTGGCAGGGTTGTTGTCCAAACGCCGTGCCATTGCCGATTCATCCTATGAGGACCTCGATCGCGGCGACGCTCAGCCCCGTGCCTGATTCCAAGACCTGTGGGATGACGACAAGCGGGATGACGGAGATGGTGGTGGTATGAACATGGAGAGTTTTATTGAATACAGCGACGAAGAGGATGGTCAGGAGGGTAGGGAAGAGAGACGTCGTGTCCAGAAACAGGATGCTGAACGGCGCCGAAGGGCAGGGGGGGGTGGGCGGCTCCAGAGCTTGCAGGCATTGACATCAAGTGCGTTATATCTCCTTTGCTGCCAAGTTTGGCCTGACGGTGTATCCAGCGCTTGGGACGAGCTTCACCACGTGTTTGGGGGGTGGCGAAGATTATAATTGGGCATTGGAGCTTGATGATGAAGAGGAACAAGAGGACTACTTGAAGCAGGACATGAAGTATCAGGATGTGAGTCCAAATTTGCACTTTCCGAAGAGTACCTATCCATCCGGTCACAGATTTTCGAGACCAGCGAAATTCAACGAAGGTTCTTGACGGACGACGACGAGCTAGTTCGCGCTCGAGACATTCCAGAAAGGATGCAGCTTGCTTCGTCCTCTTTATCACAGTCCTTCTCCCTGGCACTATACGGAGCGATGAACGAAGAAGACCCAGGGGGAGCTGCGATGTGGGTGACGCAATGCCTCCCCCCCTTCGCAAAGCGCACCGGTTCTTGCCAACGACGGAGAGTATCAGCCCCTCGAGAGCCATCCCTTCATGGCTGTCACCTTCGCTCTCAAGTGTCTCTTCGTTGGCCAGTATGAAGTACCATATGTTTGGGTCCATAAGCGCGACTTCATGGCGCACTTCGATCCGAATGACTCCGAACTGTTGGACCTTACCGAGCTTTGGCCGATTCTTGGCCTCGGCCAGAAGTATCGGTCACTCATCGAGCGTCGCAAGGCTCTATCCTCGCTATCCTCACGTCTGCACGCTCCAGACGAATATTTCGAATCCGACATTCTCTTTCAAGTGGACAGCATCGAATACGCTGCCGACTCCGCTGAATGGTCGACGATGAAATAGAAGGACAAGAATAGGGACGTAATCACCGAATTCAGACTCCACAACAATGAAGAGCAACCCAGAGAAGTCAAGAAACACAAAATGCCCAGCAGGGTCTCAGCATACGAAATGGCGAAGAAGAGCATTGCGTCCAAATTGGCAGAGGTTTGTGGCCACCTCGTTGTTCGCACATCTCATTAACCTCTGTCTAGGCATTTGGCATTGCACCACATTGAGTTCTTCAGAACTACTTCGGTGGTGGACCAGCGCACGCTACGTGGAATATCGAGAGCTGCATCCTGTCGCATTTGCCAAGCAATATGTGGATCCCAACCCAAGTAAGGCACAAAGTCCTGAGCAGCTACTGGGTCGGGCTTGTATGATTCTAGCCACCGAGTTTGGTAAGGACCCGCTCCTACGAAAAGATGTTCGCAAGTTCTTCCAGGAGGAGGCTCTCATTTCCGTCGAGCCTACGGAACGGGGAACGACCAAGATCGACGATCACCATTCTTATAGTATGTGAGCGACTGCAGATACTGGTATTGGGCGACTACTAAACGTTCATAGAAATTTAAATCTCTGCAAAAGAAGTGCGCTCGGGATATGCTAGATTCATCTCAATGGTTGCTCATCCTGGCTGCTGGGGCTGAACATCTTGTGACGGTCTCTATCTTCCTTCCTCCCGCTGCGGTCGAGCGATTCGAGAAACGGCTTTCCGATGCTTTCTTGTCGGAAAGTTTCAGCGATTTGGCCAAGGGCTGGAACGAGGAACGTAACCAGGCTGTCCGCAAGGCAATACAGAAACACTTGGCTCCTGTGGGCGTGAAATGGACTCGAGAATGTTTACGGGAAGAAGTCGAGGAGTTCCTTGGTCTGAAGTGCAGCAACCGATCGCACAAAGTTAGTGTTGTTCGTTCGCAATGATGATTTCATCGGACTAACAGTTCATCTATCAGCGCATCGACGTCGCGCCCTACTTGCGCAGACGATTAGGAGAAGGCGACTATGCCTCGTCTGTCCTGGCAGTTTCTTGGGGCAAGGGAGACCATCACAAGGACCCCATCAGCATGGTGTCCCTATACTCTGCTGGTCGCCTTTGCACACAAGCCAAGATTGACAATCTGCATGACACGGAGGGGCTGGACAAATTTCACGACCTTGTCACATCCAAGAAGCCTGACCTTATCGCCGTTGGAGATTTTGCCATGTCCACCATGAAGCTCGGTCAAAAGGGTCAAGGAAATTCTCGCAAAGGCTTCGATCAACGAAGATGGGCAAGTGGTGAATCCCGAATACCAAATCCCGGCTCACTATGTGCTTGACAATGTGGCCAGAATATATCACCGTGCAAGGGCAGCAGAGGAGTTTGGCTCGCTTTCCTTGAATGCCAAGTACTGTGTTGGTCTGGCCCGGTACATTCAGAGTCCTTTGAACGATTTTGCGGCGCTGGGCTCTGACATCACAGCAATTGCCTTTGAGGAAGAAGACCAGCACTTGGTATGCCCCCTTTTCCCGAACTTAAACTGTTCTGACCTTTCGCTCAGGTCCCGAAGGAGAAATTGGCACTGGCGTTTGAGCATGTTCTGGCGGACGTAACTGACGCCATGTCGGATTCCTACTACAACACCCCGCGTGCCTGAAGAGCCCGTCGAGGTCGAGATTGTGTACGTTCCCTCTTCTGTATGCCCTACACGTCTACCAATGGCTACCCGGTTTCGCTTCTATCTTTCCACCCTCATTTCCATCTCCTTGACATCATCCCAGCTCACGTTTAAGGCCTTCCCCATCAACTCCCAACCAACGCTTTTCGCTGACTCTCCCAAGTAGAATGACTCTCCAATTCCCGACGGTGCTGAGCCATCTGTGCAGACGCCTCTCCCAATGTGTAGCCCTCGGCTCTTTCCCTTGCTCCGCCATTCCCACCCTGCTAGCTCGACACTGAGACCCCGTGCAAGTGCGTTGCCCTGCAAACAGCTGCACAAGAACGTTCTGTTCAGATCGCAGCCAAATGCCAGAGGAAGAACATTATAGGCCAATTGTACGCACGTACTTGGTGTCAGCGACAAGGACACTGAGAGTGGTGATTGTCGGGCGATTCCACGAGGCCAAATGGTACGCCCCTTCTCTCGTCCACATTGCACCAACAAGTCTGACTGGTTCCAGCGAATGTTCGCCGTTGTCTCACATTCCACTCCGAGGGTGGATCAGACTATGTTGGTGTCTTCAAATCCGAATTCAACGAAGTAGTCTTTCAATTTCTATACACACAAGGTCGGTAATAAACGGGCCAAGGAAAATGGATAATCGCACATCCGTTTTTCTCAGTATCAATACGGTGGTACAGTCTTCCCGTTTCGATACTTGCGAAACGCGTTATTCCCCCCATCACCGCAAGGTTTGGGTCTCCATCTCGACCCGACTCTTCCAACACTAAGTCTTGCGTTCAACTCAGTGTTTCATTGCTCCTTCGAAATTTTACCTGATATCTTTGACGAAGATCTTCGTCCCTATCCCCCCTCCATCGTGTCAAAATCCTTCGCTATAGTTTGACTGCCTTGAAGCCTTTCAGAGTGCAACATGTTGCTAGTAGAACCGTCGGTTGTCCGAGAGTTGGCTCTGCAGCAATGGTATGTTTGAATGACCGACTTGGCGATGACGATCTCATGAATGAAACCGTTACCAGGCTGCGAATGAGGACAAATGATCATCGAATCCTCGAGGGACGGAGCCATTCGTCTACCTCATAGCGTCTAAGTACCTTGAATATCCATAATCCCGGTTCTTAGACCCACCAGTTGAACGTCAAGAATATTCTGTGACATCATCGCGTTCCAGGGACTATGCCACGGCACTGAACCTCCCCTCCGTTGAGATCCACCGGGTTTGAATCCGGTGGATGGGGGTACCGCAATTTGGGCTGACGTACGAGCACACGTACGTATACTTACCTTGGAAGCGCCCATTGGTCGTTGAGCAGCTTGCAGGCAACAGGTCTCCTCGCAGCAAGTGCCGCTAGGGCCTGTCGCCACGCTACTGCTTCACAACGGTCGCGGAAACTACTTACGCTGACGGTTAAAAGACCACTCGCAAACTCGAATCACGCATCCTCCAATTCTCCACCATTTTCTCTTACAGCATGCCCCTCAGACGCAGCGCAGTAGCAAAGGCAGATTCAAGGTTTAATCTCTACTCTTCCTTCGCACCACGGGATAAACCCAATACGACCAGTTTGGGGTATTTTCAGCAGAGAATTCAGGCTGCCCATTTCCAGACGCTTTCCACTGCCCCGACGATCCTACACTGGGACTCTGAAACGGGTGATCTGTCGCCCTGGAAGTGGTACAGTTTCACGCATTGCTCTCGTTTGGTGAATCTTGTTAACCAGCCTTCTAGGCCGGTCGATCTGACAACTGGACACAGGGTCACGCCAAGCGAGTTGGAAGCCCACAGGGCTACTCACCATTTTCGTGCACCCTCCTGCCTTTGTGCTCAGATAGACCAAGGAATTTACAGCGAGAGTAGGATAGGGCTTGTTCACTTGCCTCTCAAACTCACGGCTCGATCATCGCTTAACGGCGAATATACTGCAGAATGTGCGAGTGGGCGATGTGGTTATCTTGGTGAAGCGCCAATTAACTTGCTGAACGGAGCTCCAACTGACTTTTGTCACTAACCTTGGGGTAACAGTCTGCTTAGAGCGGTTTTATATCCTTCCCGTGCTTCACGTAAAGGGATATCCGAAGAGGGGTAATAACACTCGTTTCTTGCGCTCCGCCCAAGTCACTAACATCAGTCGCAGAAACTCCCATTCCACCCAATACTTTTAACTACAACCGGACTCGTGACATTTGCACTGGTCTCCAGCAAGTCATGCCAACCCAGTCTGTGCGTACTCGGGGTGTTAAGCGTTCGTTCACATTCAACTTCCATCATCCTTGGGCTCCACGCTGATATCGCTTCCAGGCGATCGTGTTGAAGAACCGTACGGCTGTAGCGTCAGCGTCCGTCGCGTGCTTTCCATGCTCAAAACGGGCGTGTCGAAGGACATGCTGCACGACTTGCTCATAGAGTGCTGCTTGTGTCAGATGGTGGTCTTGAAGTGCTGCTTCCCTCACGACCATCATTGCCCTAGAAAGCTGAAATTCCAGCACACGGAACTCGACGTCACTCGGCCGATTCATCGCAAAACTGTTGGATATCTCGGTTCGAGGATGGTACGCGGCGAAGACGACGATCACACCGATATAGAGACTGACGGTGTGATTGAGACCGATATTGAGATCGACCTCGAGTCTGAGGTAGAGATTGACCAGATGATCGGCGAATGAAGGAGTTAATGATGTACCAATATCCGTGTAATACCTTTCAATATACTCATTGAACTGTGCAACGTATCGTTGTTGACTTTCGAAGACTGCGAGTATCTCCGAAGGACATTATCAAAGCTTTCCCCGTTTGTCCTATACATATCCATGATGTATCAAAGAACTTTCTGGTGACAGTACGTATAAATTAGTCCATAAAGACAGGCAATCGCTTGGGAAGTCAACAGGGAAGCTAACGAAACCGCCCTGAACCCGCAGACTAGGGGAAATAGGCAAATTTAACTAGCACCTTTCAGTCATAGGTGAAGGTAAAAGACAAGAGGCTCAGACGCAGATCGGATACCTCTTCGAAATTGACTTGCATACGACTGGCCCGTGTGTTGCATGCGCACGGGTCAGCCTCTGGGTGACCAGTGAAGACCACAACGACGTTGATCCCCCGCCTACTTCCACGCATAGTCCAGAGCTTTCGAATGGCAGAACACGGGTGGTACTTGTATGCTGCGTTAAAGATGAACTCTACTAACATAGACTATATACGGCCCAAGCTCGATGGACACATTTCTCCTTTTGCGTATGTTTTTGCTTAGCACGACCCCACTTCTGCAGCCCCCCTAAGCGATGAGCGACCCCGGGACAGCTTAACGAGTAAGACCAACTCCACCTCAATAAATGGTTGGTCTTACCGAACCCTGCGACATGCGATTGCTTGACTCGCTGAGTTCGTATCATATTCTCGTTGCACAACCCGGCTCTCAGGTGAAATGTGCTACGCCGATGAGTATACCAGGTCTAGAAGTATTATACATGGTTCAGAACAGCGAACCAGATGTAGCAGAGACCGCAGAGTTGTAGCCCTTGTCGGTTGCTCAGTGACTTCACCCTAGCTACAGTGAATCTTTCACGACCATAGTAACCAAGACTAAGTGCTTGGACCAGGGCCCTAAGTGACGAGCAACACCTTGTGTTGTAGCAGCTGGCTCGTTGGCACGGGAAGCGGGGTGTTTTATATCCCTTACACCTGTCAAAAATAAAGTGGTGCTCGACATCTTGATAACGGAGCATATAGGTGAGCAAGACCGTCAAGTACAGACGAGGCAGCCAGACCTGCCATTTATGGGGGAACTGGACTGCCTTATGAGATCGAAGGGCTCTATGGAAGCCTGCATATATATGAGCAATATGGACGACAAAGCATAATTGATATCCCCCTCTGCGGGTGAAGCGATTGGAAGAGCAAAATGCGTCACGAAAGGCTGGTTCCCGATGGGGGACAGCAACCAAACGCCATTCGAATATGATCAACTTCCACTGCGGTCGTCTATTCTTCCGAAGAAGCAGTCAAGGGTAGTTTTCTCGCTCAGCGCACTAAAAGTAAAAGGTATGGTGACCAAGCGTATCCAATCAGGTCATGCTCGAACATAGTACCTCAGGGATGTGAGAACGGTAAGCATGCACCAGTTGTGCACCGAAGGCAACGGGTTGAAGGTCAAGTAACCCTTCCTCACCATAAAGGCGTAAATGCGGGGATATGACCCAAATGGTCAGTCCGGCTATCCATCAGTATAGGGACGCATGATTCGAGGATACCCAGTGTGCACCACCAACCCCCAGGCAAGGGGGCGAATCCAGCGCCATTAAAAAAGTCGACGCAATTTGAGTAAGCGCCCATAGTGGTGTTCGCTATCTCCAGATCCTCCGGGTGGAGCTCGAATTCGATCACATCTTTAGACAGTCTAGATTCTTACGGGAAGTCACTTAGTGATCTCTCATTCGCACTAATCAATGAGTATCTGAATTTCATGCGCTAAAACCTCTATCTGAATAGCGGAGGAAACATCCAGGGACATAGGAGGACTATCTGTGCTGTTGTTGTCGCTGTTTTGCTGCTCTTGAGGGTTTCAAGGTCAACTGATGCCTGCGGCCTACTAGCCCCCAAATCCTCTTTTGAGAACCCGATGCTTGCGTGCGTCGCCAAATGGTATAGCCATACCTCAGTCAACGTAGACTCGCGCGTCGCTTGGCCTGGCATCAAACATGTCCTTGATACGATCCGCAGGCACTACCTACCAAAGTGCACTTGCATTTTCCATCGCCACCATCAGGCCACCAGTCTCAGGCTCAGGCAAGTGGTGTGGCTCGCAACCGTTGCTCACCATAAAACCCCGAATAGCTTCAAGGTTCATTAACAGTGAAAATGCAGGGTCTTGGGTATCTCACCACCACTGCCTAAGATTACAAGGCCTTACAATGATGTATGTAAGTATTGGAGATATTGCAAATATTATATTCGTGATAATGGTAGATTATGGGCTATCAGATTGTCATGAACTTCGTGATGTGGAGACCCAAGCTTTTGTCACTTCGTCGCCCCCCGACGCACCGGTCAACAAAAAGCTCTTGCCCATCGAATAGATCGGCATGTGAAGACGCTAGGCCCAAATTAGGCCCTTGGAATGACTTCAGATCTTCCCAACAGCCGCAACTGTTGAAGGGTTTTAGAGGCCCGGCCATATCTCAATTAGAGCGACTGCTTGGACTGTTAGTCCATCAGCACAAGAGGATGACCGGCGTTCTGGATTCACTCAAAGTTCGAACTCACTTGATCAAGGGTGCTCAGAACCTAGCAAGGTCCATTGAGGGAGAACGTTGCCTCGGGCGGACCCAGTCTCTTCAATCCAGCCGATTTGCGAATTGCAAATGAATGACTCAGGCAAGGGCGAACCAAAACGGCTGAAACACAAGCAATCAGACATGAGCAATTTTGACCCATTGATATGCGTGTCTATCGTATGCCAAGTTATGCGCGGTAGTCACAGATATAGGGGAGTGAGGCTGTCTTCGCAGACCCGGCGTTAACCAATCGTGGATGTGCTCAAGGCACAGTAGGTTAGGTGACCTCCTAGATGTTGGTCGACCGATCCGGAGGGGATGGTTTCTCTGTCAATAAACTCTTGAAGAAGTCGAGAATGACAAAGTGTCTGACTTCAGTTCTTGAAAGGTGTAGTACTTTATATGTTACACTCCTTCGCTCCACCAGGCGGCTTTAGTAGCGATCGAAAATAAACCTTGCTTTCACCTTCACGTTTTCCGCGGTGCCAAGTATCGTGTTCCGCTGCACGTTAACTCAAGCACGAAGCCAGGAGGCTCGAAGCAGTGGGCAGTCCTAGCTGGCTAACCCTCTGATGGCCAGAGTCTGGCTTTCGCCTATGTTGCAGATACTGCGCAGCACCTACGCACACACATACGTACGATACGCCATTCGCGATCACATCGAAGGTCCCCGAAAAGTCATCGAAGGCTGCCGGCAACTATATGCGTAGACATGGGTGGTTGCAGTCCTATCAAGATGATAGACATGACTGTGTGAACGTTCTCCCGCAAGGAGTCATTGCGGAGCAGGCACCTTCCCCAACCAGGCGTCAACTATATCCTAGTATGGTCAACTTATGTAAAGTACCTCAGCAGAATGATAGAGATGGGACCGCAGATATGCATTATCAGACTAGATAACCCATTGACCACTTTCCCTCGTGCCCCTGATGGAGTTCCAGCACCACCAAAGCGCACCCACGCCCCTTTCTTTTCATTCTCATTCTCATCCTCTCTTCGTCTCAATCAAACCCACCACCTTGCTTCCAATCATTCCAAAGGCTACAAACGATGACGACGGGTTGTCAAAATCCAGGTCTCCTCAATCGTGTCCCGCTCTGCAGCTTTCGCCAATTTTCGCCACTTTACTCAGCTACTTCTCACCAGGGCTTCGATCGGACTCGATGGCAGTCCTGCCTCGCCTTTCAAGCTCTGCGTTTTATCAGACACCCTCCCTCGTTTTCCTGGGCCGAGGTGATGGGAGAGGTCCTTACAAGGCTTTCCTCTTCCTGATGATCCGGCGGGACCTGACGCTACGGCTGCTGCAAGAGCGCGTTTAATGTTGGCTGGAGAGCAATGTATTCCTGAGGGGTGACGTTTGAGCCCTCTCACTTTGCGGCTTCATTTGTATCGGGAACCAGGCAGTTGTTGGATCGGCCGTTCTAAGGGTTGAACACGATTTTTCACATTCACCGGGGACCCCTGTCAGCCCAAAGGTAAAGGTCCAAACGTCCGATCGATCATTTCTATGTAGCGTTGTAGTACAAGCGTGTAGAGAATAGAGAACATTGATGATTGTCTGTGTGTGATATGGCAGTCAGTGATAGAAGAGTAAATGTTTCTCTAGATCGGCCCTAGTCAAGGGTCACGGGTTCAGATCAGAGCCTCTCCCGATAACTCCTCTGCATCAAAATAGCACTCTGAATTGTCATGGATCTAGAAGCGTTGAGAACCCAAACCAACACGGTTTTGGCCAAGGATATATGGGTTGGGTTCCGCTTCACAATCCTAGTCCATGTTTGAAGGTAGACATCCTCAATATTGGAGGGAAATGCTTGGAGGGTATGCCTCACTTCACGAAGGCTAAGACACTCGCGCAGGGCGTCTAGCTGAAGCGAAGCATGCAGGAACCTAGACATACATTGATTGAGGCTAAAAGCCCAACAAAGCGAACACAAGCGACCACTTACATGCCATCGGATTTCTTCTTGATCGAGGATACAATCTCTTCCCTCAGTGATGGATCCGCCTTCTCCAGTAGACCTTGGAGGCCAGGGCTCCGTTCTATCCCTTCGTTGATATGCAGTTCAAGGTCTTGCGCTTGCGCAACGATAGGGAAGCTGTGGACACCAGGGATTCGACTTTCCACATCTTTTAGTGGACGTGAGGTGATGAATAGTCGAACATTCAAGGACGCAAGTTTCTTGACGAGCTCAAGCTGCAGTTTATCCGGAGCTTCGTCCAGCGCATCGAGGATATAAAATGTAACCGATTTAGTCCTGGTGAACTTGTGCAGTAGTTGCAGAAGCTCTGCCTCTGTTGGCTGGGTATTCTCATGGAGGTGTTGGGTGTAGACCTCTTCTGCCAGCGACGTGCAGTCGAGATGGCGCTCAACCGTTTGCTTTACCAGAATCTCCAAGATGCCGCGGATGGTCAGATGAGAAGCATCGCTATAGCGAACATAGACGTAGCAGACACAGATTCTACCACCTGCAGCGGCAGCGCGGGCTTCAAGTTCGTGAATGACAATAGATCTAGAGCAGGGGGTTAGGGGGCTTTCCTACCAGGTATCAGCACTTACGCCATGACGGTCTTCCCCGAACCCGCTGAGATGAAGGATGATCAGTAGATGCTTGGCGCCAAAGTCGGGGAGCTACACATACGGATTCCAGTGCCCCATAAAATCTTCAGGTCACCATCGGGATCCAACCAGAGTAAAAAATAGCTAGTTTTGAATAACTAGACCACTGTCCCTAACGTCGCCTTCGACAGAACGTCAAGATGAACCTTCCTGAGATTAAGAACGAGCCGTAAAACAGATACGGCGGCGTTGGGGGGGTAGTAGTGTTTGTGGACGGAAACACCTCCCCCTGCAAGCACTAGGTCCCCACTGTATATGGCCACGCCGTGAACTTGCTGGTTAATACTGACAGGGGAAGAGGTTCCAGCTTCGAGCGGCTGTGATTAGTGGTCACAGAGACACCGTCGCAACATGCTCTTACCTACTAGAGGGCCATCGGCAGTCGCCTGAAGGGCTTGAGTGCTCTCCTACGTTGAAATGATTTAGACACCCCTTAGCCAAGGATACGCTGCAATCGTACTCACCATCCTCGTATCAAGGGGGCCCAGGATCGATAAGTCCTCAAGAGACCTGCGAGGGGCGGCCGCACAGGGCCCTGTCAACGTCGTGGGAAGTGATGGTAATCCAATGATCAAGCGCTTACCGCCCAATTGAGGCCCTCCTGCATCTTCCACTCTCATGATTATTCCACCCGGCTTGTCAAGCTTGATATATCTCTGCGTCACCTCCCTGCTTGATTTCTGGGTAAAACTACGTTCTGTCATTGAATGTCTGATGTTTCTCGGAACAAACTACGCCTGTAAGGTGACCTGGGGTGGCACTCCAGTACACGGAAAGGGCTACACGACGAGGACATTCAAACATGGGCGCCGAAAGACCAGGATCAGCGCTGATAGTCAGGCATTTAGGCGTATCTAGGTCTTCTAATCCTCCCATGAACATCAAGACTATTGCCTCATCACAGCTTCGAAATCCAAAATCCACAATGCCGCTGCTTCTTCATTCTACAAATGTGAATCTGGAAGGACTCGTGTCTGTCAAATGGTTAATTTTACCCTGCCGGGCCTCCGTTCAAGGTTCTTTCTCACTTGAGTCCCTGGCTTGAAACTGGTCATGGGTCATTTTTTCTTGATGATTGACCTCAAGGTCATCACCTTTATGCTCTCTTACCCCGATCACAGCGCTTGTAGTTTGAACAAAGGTGAGTAGGCTGTTGTCCCCCTATCCAACTCTTTTTTTACTGGCAGGTGCCGTCAGTTTTTGAGAAACACATATAAGCGACCCTGTGCTTCCTCCATAGAACCTCGACAATACGTCCTTTTTACCAGCTTGTTCTTCCCAGCAGTCATGGGCCGCGCTCTTGCCTTCCTTGTCGCGTTTCAAAGCATACTGCTGCTTTCTTCAGCGGTCATTGTTTCCCCCCTCAATGATCTACATGCGCGACAAGCCTCGTCATGCTCGACTCTCCGCGTTCGTAAGGAATGGTAAGTCAGACCCCCCTTCTACAAATCACAGCCAGCTAACATAAGTATTTTGAAGGCGTGATATGACGGATGAACAGCGACTCGACTATATTCGCGCTGTGAAGTGTCTTCAATCAACACCCTCCTCCAGTACCCGTGTAGGGGTCGTAACGCGGTTCGATGAGTTTCAAGCCGCTCATATTGATTTGACACCTCAGATCCACCGGGTTGTAGGTCCAGACCAGCCTCCCTGATTGGTACAAGGCTAAAGGATTTTTGTAGGGACAATTCCTACCCTGGCACCGTCACTATTTGACTCTTTACGACAAGGCCTTGCGAGAGGAGTGCGCCTACAATGGACCCGCAGCGTGAGCCTCGCTCTCGCTTGCTTGCTTGATACTGTTTTTGATGTGCTGACTAGATTTTGGGACTGGTCGCGAGACGCCGACAGTCTAAAATCGTAGGGTCCACCACTAAGCGACTTTTGATGCACGCTAACACGATCGGCAGGATGTCTGCCTCGCCCGTCTTTGACGTGACCACCGGCTTTGGCGGAAACGGCGTGCCAGGCACCTACACTCCTCCCAGCCCTCAACGTCAGCCAGACTGGGTAGGCATGCCTCCCAGTAATCTCAGTGCAATTGGCTGCGTCCAGACTGGACCCTTCAAAGACATGGTTGTCAATCTAGGACCTGGAGACGTTGTAGATGCCCACTGCCTCGTCCGTGGCTTCAATGAGATCTTCAAGCTCACCCTTACAAGCTTGGCCGTCAGCGTCCTTTTCTTAATCTCTGTATTCGAGGGGTTCAGGCGACAACTTGAGAATGGCCTGTTTGCGTTGAGCGTGCACAACTCAGGGCATGGTCTCGTCGGTGGTGAGATGTTGAACGTATTTTCAAGCCCAGGAGGTCAGCACCTCTCCTTATGATCCTCGTCTTTCCTACTAATGTGTTGTATAATTAGACCCCCTTTTCTACTTGCACCACGGTAACCTCGATCGCATCTGGTGGAAGTGGCAGAACGCAAGCCCTTCAACGAGGATGTACGCTATTAGCGGCAACACGAACAGCAGCTCCCCAGAGACCTCCCCTCAACTCACTCTAGATTTCCAGATGCCATTCACCACCCTCTCAGCGCCTGTCAGGGTGGAGGACGTTATGGATACGACGAGCGCACCTTGGTGCTTCACTTATGACTATTAGAACACGACATCACTATTATTCAGTCCCTTTATGTATGTAATTCTGTTGTGACGACCCGCCTGCACAATCTCACAAAATTGGACTCAAACGAAAGATAACGAGGTGCTCGTATGAACTACTCCTTCGACGAAGTGAACTCTCCAGGTACAACCCGGAAGCAGCGAGTTGTCAAGTCATTGGGCATCGAGTTCGTTTGGTAAGACAATCATCAATTGCCATGGGGTATGTACGAATTACACTGTTTGTTATCCAAACGAGAGGATGTATGTACGGTTTAACTCAGTCTACCATACAAAAACGAAAGGCTGGCTAACTAGAAAGCCATAGAAACGAATGGGTCGTTAATCGTAATAACGAGGTGGTACAGTGTCATGGAAGGGTATCAGAGAGAGAAAAGCAGATGTGAACATTGTACAGACATGATGGCACAGAGATGCAGATGGGGTTGCGAAGATGAGATGAGATGCGTCATGAATGAAGAGTTGCGCCTGGGCATCGAGCCAAGGCGCGATGAAGGCAGGTATTCTACAGGTGAGTTTGCGTTGAGTCGATGAGGTTTGAAATAATGATAAGTCGTTGCAGAGTCGTAGTCGTGAGGGCCAAGGTCGTTTATGACCATGTTGCAGGGCCGATGGTTGAGCCCTCAGCGATCGTCTTGAAGGGAATACCCATGGCATCGGCTGTGTTCATCCAGACGCTGAAAGGATTCATCAGTTTGTTGTCCTAAAGAGAAAGAGAAGATGAGACTCACTTGTTACCCCACCAATCAAACACGATGCCTCCCTTGGGCAAGTACAGGGTGAAGAACACCACAATCATAGCGACAGCCACACCAGCATCGAGAGCAGCAGAGAGGACATAGTTGTACCTCATCCACCATCGGAAGTACAACTTCCTGATGACAAAGTTGAAGATGAATCCAACCAGGGCGTAAGAGATGTAGTTGATGCCGTTGGCAGGAGGCATGGCACCCAGACCAGCGAAGAAGATGGGGATGTTGATGTACCTCCAGAAGGAGAGGGGGTAGCGGCGAGCAAGGAAGTAGAAGGGGATGGGCAAGACGAAGCCGATGGGGAAGAACCAGAGCAGGCCAGAGTATGTCTCGCCAATGTTGAAGATCTTGGCTGGGCCGATGCCACCCCAGATGACAGAGGCGGTGAAGAAGGTCGAAGAACCAGGGCAGATGAATCCGCTGGCCTGTTCACGGGTGCAGATATCGGGGATGTTATCGAGCATCCAGGTTTGCATGCCGGTGACGAGGAAGCAGCTGACGACGGCGGCGACCATCTGGAGGGAGAACATGACACGGGGAGGAATCTTCATGTAGTGACCGAGCTTGAAGTCACCAGAGATCTGGACGGCTTGGAAAGAGGCGCTGAACATCAAACTCTTGAAGACCATGTTGGCCATGGGCTTGCCGGGGAGGATGTATCCAATGATCAACTCGGCCATGACTTGGGTAGGGATGCTCTGGTTGGTGATGGCCTGGAGCATGGCGAGAGGGAGGGAGAGGCAGGCACCAACAGCGCATGCGAGGACGGCACCCCAGACTGGAAGCTGGCTGGCAGTGTTCACAGCCAGGGCGACGGTGAGGCAGATGAAGGCAGCGATACCAACGGCAACGAACCACCAGTCGGGGATGTCGAGGTAGTTTCGGCGCATGATCTTCATGTGGATATCATGATCAGCTTCCCTAGCACTGCGGCAGCGACGGAGGATATCCTTGCGGAACCAGACTGGATAAAACGTGAGTTTTGAGAGACTGAGATTCGTAAGGGCTGAAGATACTCACGGAAGGTGTGCGTGAAGACGGCAGGGAAAGCAGCGAACGCGATACCGTAGGCCAAGGCCAATGAGATGGGGAGGATGACGGGCGAGTACGCCTCGTACTTGGCCTGGTCGAAGATGCCGTCGGTGAGGACGTCGTTGATCGAGTAGGGCATGCCGGTGTTGTCGTATGAGAAGTACGAGGTGATCGGGAGGAAGGCAGAGTCCCAGGCGTTGGTGACTATGCAGGGGTTAGCGAGCTGCAAGCAGACAAATACTCTCAAACTTACAGTACAAGATGGGGCAGATGATCCAGAACATGAACATGAAGGCGATAGCCACGTTCATCTCAGACCACCACTAGAGAACACGTCAATGAAGCTCGGGAAAAAGGATATACGAAGACGTACTGGAGTGACGAGGGGGCTGTTGATGAAGGCGATCATCGACCAATCAAAGGTGAGGACGCTCATTCCCAACCCGCTGTTGACACCGAACAATGTGTTGACCGTGACGTTGTTGGGCACAATCCAGCAAATCCAACTGAACATGCTGAGACCAGTGAAGAGGTATCCAGGGATCCAGTACCAAATGAAGCTTCCAGCCATGGCGATGAGGAAGAACTTGGTTCGGGTCAAGTGTCCGTCAGTCTTGGCCTCACTGTTCAGCTCCGTCTTGTGAAGAGTGGCGAAGAGGGCAGAGTTGACGAGGGCTCCGGGCCAGATCATGCTCGAAGGGTAGACGACAAAGCGGCGCAAAAGACCGCCAAGGCAGTAGCCGAAGGTCTGGGAACCGAGGGCGATGAGAATCTGGAAGGAGTAGGGGACCCTCATGCCGTAGAAGATTCGCTGGGCGACTGAGACCTCTGCGATGTAGATGCCTCCAGAGACGGCGTTGGCCATGACGGTGATACAGACATGCTCCTTGATCGAGAAGGGTCCTGGGTTCAGGCGGAAGCTGAGAGGGCCAAGGTTGACTCTCCAGTTAGGGAGGTACTTTGCCCAGGCTTGACCAATGGGGAGTGCGATGAGCTGAACGACGATGCCGGTAACGTAGACCGAGGGATCTAAAGATAATGTGAGATGGTATGCAGGTGCGAAGAGGAGGATTACTTACATCGCATGGCGAAAATCTGGTTGAAGAAGGTGATGATGAATACAAAGATCAGGCCCATGAGCCACCTGAGAGAAAGGGTCAGCGCAAGTAACTCCTAAGGCACAAGAAACTTACATTCGGAATGTGTTGACCGGCATATCTGGGTCATCGGTGTTCGCTACTGCAGCTCGAACTTCTGGGTAGGGCGACTCCTCCCTAAAGATAGAGTTTGTCAGAGCCCGTTCGGGGGAGGAAGAGAGGAGGGAAAACTCACTCGAATGTTCCTGCGGTGTACCGGGATTCAGTAATCGAGTAAGCGGTCGACTCTGTATCCCATTGCTTCTTGTTCAAGGAGCTGGCTGCAACAGTCGAGTCGCGCCTGTAGTTGCCCTTGAGGTCGTAGTTGGGATCGTTCAAGTGATCCATGTAAAACTGCATCTCCTTCTCATCATCGGCGTAGAAGACGTTATCGACATCGTGAGGGACGTCAGGGTGAGCGGCACCCCTGTTGGTGTAGACGGAATCAGAGTCCTCATGGGTGGACGACACGTAGCCCTTGTGTTCCTCCATCGTATCAAACGACTAGTTCAGGTGAACGGTCTCGTGACAAGGAAAGGTGGGAGGAGGCGGGAGAGGAGGTGAACCGGGGGAGGAGGGGATGAGGAATTGACAAGACCGCCCCCTTGCACTTTTGTATGAACCGGAAGACCTCCAGAGACACCGAGCGATGCACTCATCTCTGGTTCCGCTTCCAATTCGGGGGTTCCATCAGTCATATCCTGTCCGCCCAAAAACAATTAGACAATAGTAAAGCGCCATCGCGGACGTCCGGAACCAAAAATCCGCGCAAGATGGAGGATTGCAGTGGAATTTTCGGCAAATTCGAGTGCAATGTACGTCTGAGCGTAGAAAGAGGTAGATTGTGGAGGCTTGAATGACCAGAAAACCAGCTCAGAGAGCCACAGGGCATGATGGAAAGAGGAAAGTGGTAAATGTTCCGCCTGCCTAATGCGGAAATCGGGAGGGCGGCAAAGTTCCCGCGCTCACGGTTATTGTCTTGCACTGGCAGTTAGCGTGGCTCAAATGAACTCTGCACTGGCCTTCTTTTGTCTCGGGTCAAGCACGTCACAAAAAGGGCTGGGAATTCCATCCCACTGCCATGTCTTCGAAAATCGAAGCGAACTTGGTCCATTCTTCGTAACAATTAAAAAGGTGATGAAACTATTTCCCATTAATCGTCCACAATCATCAGGTGTACACCTTACTTTCCTTTGTCCTTTCGAAGTTCAGCTTTCCTTATGCGACAGACATCAAGCTGCCAATGAACGTTAGGATCTAGGAAATTCGGAATGTCGGCATCTTTTTGTCGAAGATAGTGGTGTGTCAACGTACCAGTCGAGGTCGAACGTCAACAATATCTTCAGGGACAATGAAGATCAAAGCTCCCATCTTCCTTGCAATGGAAATGGCGAGCTTGGCTGTAGTCAGAGTTAGCATCATTATCTCGGAGCCGGCCAAACGGTAGACTGCGCACCATTCTGTCTGCGATCATCGTAAGACCCGCCCTCGTCCACTGGAATGACAAGCTCAGGGTCCACAATTCCTGGCCGGATAGCCTCGAGAAGATCGAGGACGAAAAGCGCTGTCGTTATCGAAGGGTCTTTGAAGGATCGGATGGGTCGGGTGCTGGAGTTGTGAGCCTGGGCAGTGCTGTTGGCCCACTTGAGCATATCCATATCGCTTAGCGGCCGGCCAGTCTTTGAGAGCGATGTCAGCGTCTTTGTGATGTTGAGCCTCATCAACTGCCAGACGAGACCCAGCACCAAGGTCTTCCGTCCGTCGACAATGTCAGCGCCCTGGATGCCGACCAAGTGCATCCCGTTCTGCTTTCCGAGGTCGACGACGTAGTTGGTGTTCTCGACGCATTTGAACCTCGATAGTTGGCCTTGGTTGGGGGAGATGTTGAAGGCTTCCTCCTCTTCGCCGTCCTGGGTTGCGACCGTTGGCGATGTAACGGCGCCGCCTTTAGGCTTCGACACCCTTCTCCAGACCACGCTTCCAGGGAGGACCTTGTCGAAGGCTTGGAGGATAACCAGACCATCCTTCAGGTTCTCGAACAAGTTGTAAACTGCTGGCTCAACACCAAGTGAGTTGAGCCAGAGCGTGAACACTCGCGCCTCTCGCTCTCCCTCGGCATCAAAGTCCTCGACGGCGCCATAATCCTTCTTCTCCTCTTCGTTCAAGGGTTCGAGGCCGGGGTGGGTGTTGAAGAGATTGGCGACAAACGCAAGGTTCAGACGTGGGTTTCCAGATACCAGGGATGAAGGGGTGAGGTACTTCCTGCATCCGATCCTCTCAGCATTCTGCAAGACCTGCTCAGCGCGCTGCCTGATGTCCGTCGTCTGGAGCGGTGCCCGAGAGCACTCGTCTGGCTTGAGCTGGTTGAGCAAGACAGTGTAGTTCTCGCCATCGGAGACGTCCCGGCTGAAGTTGTTGACCCTGGTGACGTCACCGTTAGGAGGGATGCCATCGTCCATAGTCATCGATGCACTTACTTGCGTTTCCACCCAGCAGCTTTAAGGTGGTAGTTGAACCATCTCAAGAGGATCTGGTCTGGCGTCAACTTGAGGAGATCCTCGATGGTCTCTCCCTCTTCACACAGTCGGTAAAGCTCGGGATGCAGCTTGATGTCGACCTGGGCGAGCAAACCTCTCCGAATGATCTGCCAGATGAGGCCAAGAATGAGATGTTCACGACCCTCTGCGATATCTGCTGCACCGATATTGACGACTGAACAGCCGATACCTTTCGCAGAGGTGATAACGATGTTGTTGTTCTCAGTGATTTGGAAAGCGTTGAGAGGTTTCTTTGCGCTGGGCTTGTTGAGGACACGCGTATCGATGGTGTCGGGGACAGAATCGTTGAGGAGTTTGCACAGAATCAAACCGTCCTTGCATTCGTCGAAGATCTGCATGGTATCAGTGGGGATGGGGAAGCGGCCGGAGACATCTGGATCGTTTTCAATGACCTGCCCGGTTTGTTCAGCGACCGTACTTCTGAGGGCAGGAGACAAGACGCACCGAGTTGATATGGTTGGTGAACTCCTTCCGCTCATCTTCGTTAAGAGTATGGCTAACATTGGCGTTGGAGCCCTGAACGGTAACCTTTCCGGCCTTCTTTGTGATCCCAGCACTTTGGGTAGATCGTAGCTTCACATTGAGCTGTGACAAGGTTCAGATATCTGTAATGAGGTCATCTAGGAGCTGCTGTGCGTACCTCGACCCAATCCTCGAGCTCGACCTTTCCACTAGCATCGACGCTGACATGCTTCAACGTCTCTCGAGCAACGTCGTAATTCTGTCCGCTGGACTGCAGTCCTTGAAGCACAGTAGATTTGTCTACGCGTCCAGGAGTGTCCGTGTGGAGAGAGCTGTATGTTTGTTAGACCTGGTGCAGCTGCCCTTCGAATCGACTTACTTGAACTTGTTCACGAGTTCGAACATCTCGTCCCGAGTAACCTCGGGATACTTCTTCTGTAGTCTTATTGCTTCCATGATCAGTCAGTCTTTGGGGTATTTGGGGGTACAAGGGCAAAGAGCGGGATGTCTTATACTCAGCGGCAAGGCCGACGATGAGATAGTGGCTGTGCGCACAGTCCTGGGCGCAGTCATCTTGGGCTTGGCGACATATGCTTAGGGGCCAAGGCGCAGTTTGCACAGTGGCAACAACGGGGAGGTGCTTCCAAGTCATGGTGAACGAGCTAAAATATCGTACCATTGTGTCTGCGAGTGCTTCAGGGCTTGCGCATTGTGCGGATACTAGAAAGTACCCGATAAAAGTCAGCCACAAGGGATTGCCAGAATACCACGAGCCCCTTCTCAAGCAACCCTCAACCGGAGGAGCCTTTAAGCAGGCAGTGCTCACTTGGTGCTCACTGTAAAACAAAATGAACTGCGAAGAACGACTTTCAGATGAAAACTGGCATCCGAGTCTAACTGTTTCCTATACTAAAACCCTTCGCGAAGCCGTCCAAGCCCAAGCAAGCGCAACAATGGTTTGCGTCAGGAGATTGGTCGATGAGTTTTAGCCCAACGTCCAGGAATGTATGGAAGATGACCTGTAAAAACTTGAAACGCGTCCAAGTCGGTTAGCCGCGCCCAAAGTAAGACGGAAACATGAGGGTGTGGAAGTGTGCCGGCGCCTTTGAATCTGATCACCTTCGTGACGCTTGACGGAAGATGCTTTGAAACGGGGTATGAGCCGGATCAGAGACATGCAGAGTTAGAACCAACAGGCTATTGGCTGTAAAGAGCTGCTGCCAGCGAAGGCCCGCAAAAGCAAAGTGTGCCAGATTAGCGACTGGCAGGTGCAGTTATATGCGCTTGGATGAGTGCCTGCTTCCGCCGCTGATGAATACAAGAGGCGGGCATGGTAAGAACTAGTCTTTTCAGCCCTTTTCGCGTAATATTCTCCTAGCGTTGCAGCCCGCATGCTGTGTGACCTCCTTTGGATCGTCAAGATTCGCAGCAGGTCCATAGCTGAGCGCCTGGAAAGCGTCTCATCGTAGTTGGATGACAGCTGAAATGGGGCTTTTCGAGCGCATTCTCCTCCAGAGAGGCGCTCGTGTAAGATTTTGAAACTGGGATGATGTTCGTGGTACGAGAGTAGTCTGCCAGCCAACACGAGAATCAAGGAAAACCCTAACCCCTGCCAGACACAGTCGCGTCGCGTCGTAAATCAGCCCCTAACACGCGTCAAGCTGATTCAAACCATTATCGAATCCACTAGGATCAGAGTTCCCAGAGGTCTAGGGTTCGTGGTTCGCTGGTTTGTATAGCATCGGTCATCGCTGGACAATCTGTCGCCGCCGAGTGTTACTAGTATATTAATAACTACACAACAATCAAGGAGACATTCCAAGCGCCTGTGTCTCGGCCCATCTAATGACGCAGTCCAACCCATAAGACGGGCTCACGCTTTCTTTGAAGTCGGCAACAGAAGAGCTGAAAGAATTTAGAATCCTTCACGTCGACGATACACATGCAGGGTGGCTAAACTTTGTTCCCATTCGAATACTAGTTGATTATCTCATTCAGGAGTCTCGTACTCGCCAGATTCTGCTACCCGCATGTTATTTCAGAACATTACAATATTCAGGGACGAGACTAGGTGTCGCTGGGCAGGTGATGTTTCTGGCTGTGCGTTCTCGCCGTCAGTCTTCGATGGTTCAATCTGGGCTTGACCCCATTCCTAGGAAGAAGCGAAAGGATTCCGTCGGCGGGTAAAACTTCATGATAACACACATTCGCTCGAACGCAGTCCCTCCAAGCGGCATAAAGCAGTACGACAAATGCCTGTCCCTCAGGGCTTCCATCAGTCTTGGGAACAGGATTCTTCCAATCGAGTGGGTCAATAGCAGGTCGGGCGACACCTCCGTCAGTGATGTGTGGATTGCCGTCAATGTCCAGGCCGCCTAGAGTGTGACGAACGCGCTCAGCCCAAAGAATGTACGGCCTTCCAAAGACTCTTGGATTGATCACAGCCATCCGGTACGCAGTAGCAGCCAAGAGGGATGTTCCAGATATCTCGCCAAATCCAAGTGGTCCTTCCAGATCGTTCACATAATTCCGAACCAAATCATTGTCGAGATCCAGACTGAGAGCCCCATTGAGAATCTCCTTGATATAGAGTGTAAGCTGCGCGATGGCTTCGTCTCGCCATGGTCGGGTTTGGGCGATTGGCGCCTTCATGACAGTCGCCAGTACTCTTGCCATCCCTGCTGCTGCCCACGCGTTGCCAGTAGACCACAAGCCCGTATCTTCTGCTTCAGGTCCGATGATGTGCCTCCAAAGACTCCCATAAGAAGAACCGTCATCCAATTGCAAGACATCGCGGTACAAACGGCATTGGCGAACAACTTCCATCAAGAGGGCCTCGTCGTCGGTGTCGGCCGCATAATACGCTAGAAATGGCGGAGCCATATACATGAAATCCGCCCTAGAGTCGTTGGTCAGTAGTAAAACGCGCTCAAAATACAGAACAACATGCCAAAGGACCGGCAAAGCCGCTCTATGCGAAATCGCCCCATTCCAAAACCGCGGTACGTCTTCAAGCAAGCCCTCCATGGTTCGCCTAGCCGCTTCAGCAAATCGTTCCTCAGTCTTTCCAAGCATAACCGCCGCCACGCCCATACTGGCAGGATCGCCTGCAGCCCCGTTCCCCGCATCGAGGGCATCATACCGATTCTCTCCCCATCGAACCTTGTCAGCGACGTAGTTAAGCGATCTTGAAGCGTTTCGTTGAAAAACGGGGACAGGAAAGGGATTCGAGCCAAAGACAGAGTACTCTGGCTGGTAGATTTCAAGGAGAGCCTGTGTTGTAACTCCATATTCCCAGGAGTGCGACGGGAGAGACATGGCGAGGGCAGTCACATTCTCAATCTTGAATCCTGGATCGAAGGGGAAGGGGTTGAAACTGTGAGGCCGTGGTGAGAAGAGGCCAAGAACTGGTAAAAGGCGAGTTTTCAGATAGCTAGGCATGGTTTAAAAGATAGAGGGAAAGGAGAAACCGATCGCGAGTCAGCCTCAAAGGGCCGATCACACTGACGCTCTCATCACAAATCAGGTCCTTCACTGAGCCGACTTGGGGGTATGGGGCTGGGTTGTTATATCACCACGGGATGTTTTATACCAGACCATGGTATCGATAACAGCTTCGCCTGGTAAATTTATGCCTCTGGCGCACGGCTTTGCTCCTCCCCAGGAGTATCTTCTCCGACAACTTCATCCTCGACGGCTGGCTCAGCAACGACCACTTCCTCAGCAGTGATACCAGCTTTTTTATCGAGCTCTGCCTGCCTCTCTTTGCCAGCCGTGGAGATATCCTTGCCAAATAATCGCAAGCTCAGGGCACTGTTACAGGAGGTCAGGTTGTTGGCAGTGACGAAAAGTAATTCTACCGACCTCTTGGCCTTCTTGTCAATCATCAACGTCAGTGAGACATTCGACTTCCAGATGGGTAGAACGAGGTCATGGCTCAAGGTCATAATCTCGCTCGTGCCCTTGGGGAATCGGACGATATGGCTTCCAGATGCTGCGTAACCAACGTGAGGATGTGGCAGGAATATAGCAGAAAGAGAAAACTCACGTCGATCCTCGACTGCCTGCCTGAAGGGCTGAGATAATCTGGCACACAGAGGGTAGTAGCTTTCCACCAAGATCCTTAGGCTCTCATGATCAGCATTCATGATCGACTCCTCCTCTACGAACGGAAGAACAGCGGGGAGACCTTCGCCTAGGACACGGAACTGGGCGTCGGTACCTCGAAGAGAGTCAGCCAAAGGTCATGCGTCGGTGAGAGTCAACGCAGAAGATCACCTTTTCCGGCCTCCTGCTTCGCAAAAATCTTCGTGCCAGCAGTGGTAAGACGCAGCCTTTCATACGAGTTGTTCTGGATGATGGTCTTGACGATGTCGTTGGATATGTAGAGAACCCGAGCTGTCTCACCGTCCGGATTGCGAACGAGGACGTTGGAAACAGGAAATTTGTTGGGATTGATGCGCAGTCGCTCCCTGGAATTGGTTAGTATCGATCGGGCTTCGAGGACGGAGAAAAACGCGGTGACTTACAGACAAGAGAGGAGGACAGGATCTGTCGGCGAGATGTAGGTGTACGGCTGTTCCTTGAAGGATCCGTTCCCGGTCGATTGCTTCTCTTTCGTCGTCGCCAGTGTTGGTGCTTCGCTGGCATCCTCTTGAGCAGCTGTCGTTTCAGCCCCTGGTTCTACCGCCATGGGCGAGCCTTCCTTGCTCGGTAGTTCGGCTGGAATCACCTCATCAGCGGCTTGCGCCCCTTCCAGTCGTGCCTTTTTAGATTCGGGCTCTTCGGCAGACTCTTCTGTGGCGGCCCTCTTCCGGTCAGAGGTGGCTGGAGGGTTCGTCACTTTTCTTCGGAGGACGGCAACGAAGAATCCTCCAGAGTCTTGGAGGTGAGGGTAAATTCGCATGCTAAGGTCGAGTCAGATGACATCCTGGTACAACGAACAGAGGACTCACCAGTAAGGTAGGTTGTATTTCTCCACACCAGTAGGCGGCCAATGACCAGGATTCAACTTGGTCTTGGTTGCTTCCTCGACTTTTGAAGACGCCATGAACTCTTCGTAGGACTCGAAAGTGGTGTTGCATTCCCTATCAGTCGTTGGTCTCCAGTCAGTGAGACCTGGGCGACGCGATAGTTCAGGGAAGCGATTGGACACGTCCACCAGCTCAAACTCGGGGTTCGAGGTCAAGGCTTCAGCAATGACAGCTTCATTTTCAACGGGGTTCAAAGAGCAGGTCGAGTAGACGATCTTCGATCCAGCCTCGAAATTGAGCAATTTCATGGCCCGCTGTAGGATGCGAACCTGCAAGGCATGCAAGCCGTTTCCGTCGCTCGGGCTCCATGTCTTCCAGATGCCTATGTTCTTGCGGATGGTGCCGTCACCGCTACAAGGGACATCGCATAGGATTCGATCGAAGAGAAGAGCCCGAGGGCCTTTTGGTGTGGGGATTTTGATGACAGGATAGTTGGAGGCATCCAGGTTGGTGACCATAAGCGCCGGGCTAGGCAAACGAGCAGACTGGTGGATGAGCAAGTGGGTGCGTTTGTTGTCGCTGTCGTTCGCCACCAGTAGTCCCGGGGGTATTGAGCTGGCCGTAACGGTGTCTTGAGCGTGCAACGCCTCCAGAATTTGCGCCGTCTTGGACCCAGGAGCTGCACACATGTCCATAGCTTTGTGGTGCGGTTCGACGTCCAGGAAAAGAGGCGGTATCATGCTGACACCCTCCTGTCGGGAAACGTTTCCAACCTCGGTTTCGAAAACCAAGAAAGAATGGAATTTCTTGAATTCAGGTTGTTTCCGTAGGACCTTTTTGGGAACATTGAACTGCCAGGCCAACCCATCTGGGTACCAGGGTATTTGGACTGGTGGTGGTATCCGTTGGCCGTCGAACTCGACATCCATCAAGCTGGGTACATGGACGTCCTTGATAGTCGCGTTCAGGACACTTGCAGTTCTACAACCGAATTTCAGCTGCGCGAAATCGGTCTGTAATAGGAAAACTTACTCTCTACTTCCAGCGACTCTGAAGGTCGTAGGTAGCGGCCTTCTCATGGCCTCCAAGAAATCCTCCCACTCTGACTCGGGAATAATGTTTTGCGCCTTGTAATACGAAAAGAAGCGCTCATTTTTGAAACTGGATTTGTCCATGAGATCGGTGTCACGACCGTCATCGTTGGGTGCTGCAGCATCGCGGCGCTTTCCTTTCCCTTTTGGCTGCAAACTGAGTTCAAGATATAGTGATAGAGAGCTGGAGCTCACTTACTCTGTTTCTGGTCATCGTTGCAGAGCAAGATCTAATGTCGGCAAATCATTTCTAGCTCGGCGTCTGTAGGGGAGGCCTTGCCAATCAAGACCATCGTAAGGTGCCCCTATCTTATCAGCACAGGCGCAACCTTCCGAGAGGTTCTTTGGCGCATAGGCAGAAGCCCCATGTAAATCGAACTTGTAGGGAATAGTGAGGGAGTTACGATATAGCCTTCTAGGCTCTAGATGGGTATGTATTAGGCTGATCAATCAACTTAAGTAGCATGAAAGTTTGAATGTACATGAAAGCAGGTATAAAGCACAGAAAGCATTCGGAGTAGAGGATTAATGCAAATGGCCAACAACAGAAGGTGACTATGTGCAAGGAATGAAGATGACCAATCATCATGTGGTAGCAAGAATTTAGAAAGAAAGCATTTGGTGCCCACCGTGTCTATGAGATTGAGATCAATCAGTGGGCTGTGAGTTCACCTTTGAGTCTTCATATGAGCGAACTCCGGCGAGCGCTACAGAAATGCATTGGTACTCGTATGACCCAAAGAGCTGCTGAAGCTCGCCATCGTTCCCAAGCGACTGAAGAAAGGTCGTGATCATTTGGCTTCTTTCTGCCCATTTTTTCGGCTCGATGAGGGCAGGGACTTTGGTCACGATCAAGGGAGCAGGGTTTCCATACTCCCGCGAGAGCTTCCACTCGCAAAAGTGGGTTCCCTTCAGTCTCCGAATGAGATGCTCGCGAACCTCAGGCGTTTCCTTGAATTGAATCTTATCATCGGTACCTAGAAGATAGGCATCCAGGCTGTTGCAGGTTTCACAGCCGCACCCGACCGGTCGTGGTACAGGGGGATTGGGATAGGAGGGTTTCGGCCCAAGATGCTTGACGAGGAGGAGTCGAACGAAGACTAGGACAGCATCACCAAAGGGTGGGGACGCGAGCGACAGATGGTGCTGATGAAGGACCTCCTTCAGTTTACTGAAAAATGGCGTGTAGACAACCGGCAGCATAAGACTGATTGCCTCCGTTTCTTGCTCGTGTGCAATTTTGATGATGTGCGCGAAGAGTAGATAGCACGGATACCTTGTGCCGGTTTTGAGGCACATGTTGGTGGTGGCTAGCACCAAGTCGGTGTTGACGTCGTACCGCCACATCGGTTGAACGATTGTAAGCTTGAGGACTGCCATCTTCAGCCAACTTTCAATAAAACGCCATGATAAATCTGCGGGAATGCAGGCTTTTGCGCCGTGAGTCGCCTCCACTAACTGTAGGCAGAATTGGACCCCATCAATGTCGTCAGGGATAGAAAGGCTATATTAGACATTAGCGGTGTACGAGTGGAAGAGTTATGCTGACGAACCTGTCCAGCGCCGAAGTTAGGCATTGGAAGCCGGCAAGAATACCTAGCGCTATCAGTGCTGGGGCTTCTTCTCCGGAAGGGTTTTGATACATTTTGAGAGTCTCATGGGACCAAGATGCAACCCACTGAACGGCTCTCACATCTTCTCTCAAGAAGCTTCGAACAAAAGAGAGGATCCTTAGTCTAGGCTCAACGCGCGGGATATGTTTGAGCACATTCTCCAAGCTGGAGTTGGATTGGGTTAAAAGTCAAGATGTGTCAGACGGAAACGGCTCACCCTTCTTGAATGGAGGTAAATGGCAGCAACTCAACGGCTTCCAATGCCACACTCACAAGTCTCGTCGTATCTGGAAAAGAGGTAATCCTAGCAATTGACTGATTCCAAAGGTTGGCGTCCTTATGCTGGATAGCATATCCCGTGAGAATGAGGGCACCCTGCATTACCGACGAAGATCTTCTGTCGGTTTCAGTGACCTTGTCCATTGCGTGTGCGATTGCTGATATAGCGTCTGCGTCGTTGTAGGACCCAGGTCGCGAAGGCGACCTCAAACGCGCAATTCCCCACTCTACACGCCCACCCAGAGTGTTCATGATGGTCAAGTCGTCCTGTGCTCGTGAGATCAGGATCACAGTACGAAAGTATTCTGGGAAGGTTCATCAGTCTACAGCAGAATCCCTCTGGGAAAGTCGATCTGCTGACCGGAGAACGGACGTAGCTGAGAATGCCGATCAGTGAGAACCTTGAATGAGTGAAGTGAGCACTAGGCTTACTGTAACGTCTTCATCAGGGGTACTACTTCCTCCTTCAAAGAAACCCTTGGGCAAGATGTTGCTCTCGCTGAGCTGGTATCTAGAGGTAGCCAAGAGTGACTGTCCATCAAGGTCACTAACACATCGAAGACGAAAACAATCGTTGTCACTGAGGGGGCCTGAAAGTGGATTGTAGGCCAAATCCTTGATACTCCAAAGATTCGCCAGCATGACGAAGAAGCCCAGTTCTTCTGCAAGAGGAACAAGGCAGGAGAGCTTGAGAGTGTCGGCTCCACAAAGAGAACGACACCCTTTTGAGAGCTGCTCTTCACCATACCTTCGATGAAGAACACATGAAAGTAGCGGCAGAGAAGGATTCAGGTGCCCTGAATATTCATTTCTTGCCCACTTGTCAAGAGTATGTCGGAGTTTACGTCTTGCTGCTTCTAGTCCAGGAAGGCAAGGTAATAGAGGTGTTGGGTCCTGGGCATCGATATGCGTGAGATCGTACTGGAGGGCTATACGAAACCCCCGGGTAATTGGATGCTGTGATTCTAGGACCTGCCCGTGGCGGACGTAGATGAAGGTCTCGAGAAACTTGGATGACTGGCTGAGGTCGAAGGTTTCGTACCAGCCCTGATGAGACAGCGTGATATCTCCGCCATCGTATGCGGATGGCAGCAGTACCCTTGCAGAGGCTATGACATCGTCACATCCACTATTAAGCAAGCCAATTAGACGCCGAGACGCATGCAAAATGCGTGTACAGCCCACCTTGAAATAGTGCAAGCCCTACCAATGGGTCATCTTGTTAATGTTACAATGGCAGAGCTGCTTAAGATATATGCTTACTTTGAGCTGGGAATCTCAATGGTCAGACCACGAAACCGCCAAATCATGGACTTGTCAGCCATATACACTGCAAGCCCCAAGCTTTCAACTGCAGGGCCCAGAACGAGTCTACCAAGCCAGTCATGCCACTTGGGGTTGGCAAAAGAGATGCGCCATGGGTCAATGAGATATTGTCCATCTGGTATCGCTGAATCTCCGGTGTTGGAAGAGGTTGTGGTGGCCATCAGAAGCTGAAGGTCACGGTTGGAGACGGGCAGTCCTACGAGCCCTATTTCTTCGATCTGGAGACCTGGATTGGGTGCATCGGGAAACATTGCTCCAACACAAAGCCTTCCATCGAACTCAAGGTCTCCGAAAAGCACCGTCTGCAGATCGTCCTGTTTCTCATTGATGAGCATATGGGCGGCGTAGACAACATCACCGTTTGGCTCCTTACCACTAGACTTGGCATAGCAGTTGCTGGCGGGTGTACCTGAGAACCCGTAGGAGTGTCAGCAGACATTGTGCTCAGATGCTGCAGAGGTGTCAGAAGGAAGGTTCGCAACCGGTCGTCATAGAGCGCGACGCGTCTCGATCTAAAGCTCATTTCAACCCTCCCGGTATGATCGGGTTCGTGAGATCGGCAAAATATCTAGCGCCCGTTCTCGGCCAGTTCCGGCCATTCACTATCACGTCAATCAAGTCGACCTCAGAGCTCTTTTAGCAACACGCAATCTGCGGCTCTCTTCGCCGCCTTTTGGAGATGCGATCAAGCGAATCGTCCAGATCTACATCGACAACTTTGCCACGCAAAGCGCCAACTTTTCGACATCTAGCCTAGAGTAATTCCCAAGCTTGGTTGTGGCCATGAAGGATGCAAAGAATGCAAGAAACTAGATGCGTTCATGGCCAACGATATGGAATCTCAGTGCAAGTTCCGCGCTTGCCAAGCGATCCGAACCCACGTCGAGGGGCGGCTTTCGAGCGCCAGGTACAAGTTGTGCACCTACGAGACCATTTAGAGGGGCTCCCCCCATACATTACAAGTCAAGAAGATGCCCAGTGTCATCGAGCTTGCCCAGAGAGAGGCGCGCATCACAAATCATAGAGCCTTCTTCGACGTTATCAGGAGGAGCTGAAGGGCGTCCTTGGGGAGTTGGGCTATTAGCAGGTGGTGGGAATGATTGGACAGTGACCTACTGAGCTAGTTGACGTCTACCAAAGTCCGCTTCGCCCACTACTTGCCTTTGAAGGCTTAGAGCAGGTGATAGCATATGCATAAAATCAATTTAACTTTTGTAATCAAGTTTGAACGACCCCCTCTGCCCGGTCCAGATCGCTCTGCTCTCCCTTCGAAGATATGCGATGCCACTCTCACCTTCCATTGTTATTTTCACCGAGGAGGGTCGCGGTTGCTTTGCCTTTCATCGCGGTATTTAGATGGCTTGGAGAACTTCGAAACAGGTGTCTTACGGTCGGTAAACTCGGGATGATCCACCCAGGAACGTATGGTAGAGCCGAAGAGAAGTGTGATTGAAGGTCGAGAACAAAGAAGGTCAAGTGAATGCTCGATCTGAACTCGCAGACCCAGTTACCGCAGGCGACCCGCTCGGGATGTGGTTATCGTGGTGGTAGCAATCATGTTATTTGAGCCCCTGTGTCCACGTCAAAGACTTGACACGTCGGTCGATGCAGTGGTGTTTCAATGGCTGTTTACAGTATACACAATGGTCTTGAAATCGTGCCAGTGTGCCTTGGCGCCATGGGGATTACAGAACCAAATTGGATGCGCCAGGCCGAAGGCGATCAAGTGCCATGAGGAGAAATATTCGAGAGCACAGGACCTTTTCGTTTCACCAAGCCTCATCCTTTCGAAGAGCCAAACAGTCCATGGAATTTGGAGCTGTGGATAGAGCAGCACTCACGGGGCTCTCTCACCACAATAGTTAGACTGGGAGATATCCCTCAAGTTGGCGTGCCTCCTATCCATCCTCTGTCGATCTACTGGAAGGCAAAGTCCTACCCGATATCGATGCTTCTACACACCGATTGAAACGTTAAGCTACCCACTTAAAACCCTTCAATCGGGAGAAAAGCAGTTAGGGTACCGAACAGTTCAGCTCGATCTATCTGTGCTAACTAGGCACGCTACGATCTTGAGAGTATAAAACCCTTTTCTGTGGGCGAGGGTTCAGCAGCCTCCTCTCAAAGCTAATTACTACCACCAAGCTGCAACCAGGTAAGAGGGTCTTACCAACACGGTGGGATTGACGGCTGATCTCTCCTCTATGGTCAACTGAAGATGTTGTACCACCTTTCACCTAACACCAAGGTCCAATTGCAAAGTGCCTTCAAGGCCGAATCCATCGCCATCATTCGCTCCTCCAAGCTCGCTTTTGATGCCAGCCAGGGTGCGACTCGGTTCACTTCTATGACCAAGATGGCGATACTGCCCTACACATCAGCATTCGCCCAAAGGAACAGGTCGTCGTCTTCAACACCCGCGTTAAGGACGGTGCTTTCGGCCCCGAAGAGCGTATCAGCTTCAACGACAGGTTCAAAAACCCCAACCCTACTATCACTGTCTATGACCATGGAGATCGCTTCCAAGTCCTCTTTGACTACGCCACAGTCAAATACTTTAACAAAAGAAGCGAGAAAGATGTAGCGGCCATTCTGTACGGTGTTGAAGAGGAACAGGGGCTCGCCTTCTCTGAGGTCTTGACTGTCGATGTCTTTGCGTCTTAGCTCGTTTGAGGAAGCAGGTCACGTTTTGTTTCATCGAACGGTATATATTCCCAGCTGCGTATCAAAGGATATTCCGGAAACCAATTTGTTTACAAACGATGCATTTATGTAGCCCAACCATGTAATTATGAACCTTGAGCCAGTTTCAGCCGAAGACAGGGGAGAGCCCAGGAGGCTGGCGTTCATGAGGAGAGCTCCTGATGCCTTGGATGTGTGACCAAGGTAGCATCACCGTGACAAAGGCCAAAGTCCTGAACATGATCGGATGAGAGTACAGTTACGTTTGATCAACTCTGCCACTGCCACTTCCACTTAGTGAACAGTAGTCTAAGACACCAAGGGGAAGGCCTCTCCAGTTGGCAATGCAGCCATGGCGATTGGGTGGGTTGGATGGTGGAGACGTCACTGACGCTTTGAGCTTAGCCGCTCACGTTCGGCAAGTTCCGTCCGAAACTGGCGCGTCACGTCACGATGTCTGGAACAGCGCGCCTCGCACTTCAAGTTCTTGTCACTACAATGTCGAATGAAGGGGACAGCAATGAACTCAAGGTAAGTAATATCAATGGTTTCGGGCGTGCTTCTGATAATAATATCTACAGGACGACTTACTGGAAGCCTTTGAGCACGATTTCAGCTTCAAAGGCAACTGCTACTTTGCATCGACGCCGTCAGACGCGCCAAATCCATGTCTCTCAATCGAGGGGATTGGTACTGTCGGAATTCCATTGAGCTCAAGAGATGCGAAAGCCATCGTCGCATGCGCTCAGCAAGTCCCATGTAACAACAGTGCCGTGGGCGACGCTTGGGTAGTAGGACGATCGAAAATTACCTTTGAAAATCGTAAATGGCAGAAATGGCTGGAAGACTTTGCCTTCAGCTCCGTCTGGAAGGCCCTTGGCTTGGACCCCTTTCAGACACGCCCTAAATGTCAGCTCTCCAACCTGCTACTATGCGAGCAAGGTTCGCAGTGAGTGGCATCCATCACTTTTTGTGGACGTTAGCTAAGTAAGATTTAGGACAATACTTTGCCAGGAGTATGTTAAGCGCGACTTTTCTTTTGACGGCCATTTGATGACGACGTTTGTAGCGCAGAGAGCGTTGCAGGGATGTTCGCAACGGTCATTGTCGTCCTTCCAACGCGACACGAAGGGGGCCAAATCTGTCTATCCCACTCAGGAGTATCGGAAACAATCGGCCCTGATAAAGAGGGAGTGTTATCAACATCCATAATGGCATGGTATGCGGATGTTACGCACGAGGTGAAACCCATCACTTCGGGCTATCGACTCGCTCTCTCTTACAACCTGATACACACTACGCCAAACGTCCCCCTACCGATGCTGCCCGACATGAGCAAGGGACCCCCGCGCCTACGCAATGTTCTGACTAAATGGCAACAAGGCAACTACTCATCAGACTGCTTCTCTGCAGAATCACCTTTTTTCGCTCATGTATTCAGCGATGAATATCCTGAAAATGACCTTCTGGGCGGCATAAGCAAGATGAAGCGCCCTGATGCCTACATGGTTGCCCATCTCCTTCCCCTTGCAGAGGAGCTTGGCTTCAATGTACGGTTGGCAAGCTTGCGCTACACTGTCGCAGGCGAGGCACGCGATCTCGATGGGAACTGCAACCGAAAGCGCCGCCGGTACAGATCGTTTAGCTCAGACGACGAATTCAGCGAGCCTGAGGCCGACGAGCTTGAAGTGGGGGAGGTTGATGAAACCATCTGCTCTTTGACCATGGTAGTCGATGTCGAAGGTCACCCAATTATCAAGGGGTTCAACGCGTGCGATGTCGAGGTCGACGTACTCATACCAGAGAATATCACTGATTGCTTTCAGTCTGAAGAGCGAGAATATTCTGGGTCCAATGGCGAGGTAAGCCTTCAGCTTATGCTTGTGCGGAGTATTGTGTGACGATGTTCCACGCTGCAGGAGAAGATTGGCTTCATGTCCGAACGTGAGTCGAGAGCTTAGTTACAACTATTCAAGTGGCTGCTTTGGTTGACGAAGGAACTCACAGACTATCGACTGACGGCCTTGCTCATATTCCGAAAAAGAGATGCAGAAGATGTCACCCTGATGCTCACCGGTGGCATTTCCGGTGCCGTTACTAGGCTCACTTCTATCATAGGGCCTATCGCCGAGCAGAGTCACAGAGCTGCAGCAGAGGAGCTCCTTCGAGCGCTGAGTACTACGGGTAAAGACCCCAGCCTGTTCTACATGTCCAGCAGTGTATCGGAGAAGGCACTGTCTGCACTACTCGATATTGCTCTGGCCTGGAAAGACGCTGGGCTGTGGCAGAGAGCAATGCTAACACCTTGTTGCACCTTGTCAACAGTGGGGAAAAGGAGGCTGGCACAGATACTTGTTTCCTTCCCTTTCGAGTCGATTAAGGATGGGTACGTCGTCCTCTAGAATGCCTTCGCTTCCTGCACTCTGACAGAAATTTCCCTTCCATTAGCCTGGCATCCTTGATCCAGAACAGCGAGCTTTTCAAAGATAGAGCTGAAGCGATCAAAGCCATCTTGACCCAACAGGAGCCGAACCAAGCTGTTGTACCATGGGTTGCAGAGCAATGGAGGGAAAGTGTTCGGACGTACCGCCAAGGAGCAGAGGGCGACACCCCTTCCATACTCGAAGGCCTCAAAGTTTCTGGCCTGACGGGTCTTACGGAAGGGTGAGTAAACTACTTGCGATTATGCTGTTCCAGTTGGCTGACGGCCTCGAAGTTTGTTACCTAATGTACAGAACATGGGCAATAAGTTTCCCTTCTGGGTATGCCTCGCTGAGGCTTTATACAGGGAGAGGGATGCGGTTCCTGCCTCGCACCCCTCAGTCGACGAGTGCATTGAGAAGTGCCTAGCAAATGCGGCATTGCAATGGGACTACATGCCACCTCCACCTCCAACCCATGAATGGAGCTACTCAATACGCAGGACAAATACCTACTCCGAGGAAGCAGACCCAAAGGTCAAGGCCACTCGAGTTGCCCGGGTCATCGGTATCTGTCTTAAGGCGAACGCGATGGAAGCATGCAACGCGATCCTCGCAGAGGTCATGAAAGATACACCACCAGGGGATCTACCGGAGAAGTTCAGGGACCTATTCGTACCCCTCATAATGGAGCTACAACCTCTGTTGGCGAGGCACGGCTCTAAGCTCTCTTCTCCCCCTTTCAGCGAGGTTATCAAACAGATGGTTCAGCTTCATGTCGACACCTTCAGCCCAAGGAACCAGCCGACGTTCAATGGCCCTCCTTTAATCCCTAGGTTCCAGTGCAACGCCATCTCATGCCATGAGTGCAGCACGCTGTATAGGTTTATGACTTCCAACACCACGAAGGAATGCGTATTTCGCACGGCGAAGGATCGAAGGCACGTCGAGGGGCAGCTTCAAGACCTCCGGAATACGCTGTGTACCTACGACACGACGGGCTCCAGGTCCAATCAGACGATGGTTGTCAAGAAACTACCCACAGCCATTGCGCTCGCTCGCAGATATGAAGCGGTCGGAAACCGCAAAGCATTCCTCGATGTCATAGGGAGAGAGGAGTTGATGCTGATGCTTGGAGAGGCGTATTACCGTAGTGTTACAATGTAATGGACATCAGTTGCGATTCTTAGTTTCTAGTAAGCTGGTATGTGTCCTTGCTGAATGCAACGAGGTGTACAAAAAGAACCGACGGTGGGACTCGAACCCACAGCCTCTGCCTCAATACACACGGGCTCATACATGCATAGGAAAGCAACGCACTACCATTGTGCTACGACGGCGTTGGCAAGGATTCAAATGGAGTGGCTATAGCTCGAGAACAAAGTCTGCCTGAGATATTCCATCGAAACGCTCCTACGAGGCGAATACAAGGTCAAGGAGCTGGTTTTCATGTAGATGATGCATCAATTGGTGTTCAAGCTAATCCTGGCTGTATCTACTCGATCCAACCCCATCTGTAGTGAAACGAGAGGCATGAGATCGTGCAGATGGTCTGTAAAGCTTTGTTCAGCTTGGAAAGAAAGGCCCCTGGTGGCGACTGTACGCTTACTATTTGAGCCACTTGACTCTGCTGACCACTTTTCCAGCCGTTGGCGAATAGGAGTGAGCAAGTTGTTGTCCACATTACGGAGTACATCTTGATCTCTGATTCCAGTCTAGAGTGCTTGTCAGATGGATGTTATTGTTCGATGAGACAAAGGAACTCACTAGATTGGATTTATCCCTGAGAAGAAGGATGTAATACAGCGAGAGGCATTCGACGAGCCGTTTGGATTCATGAGACTCCTCAAAGTCCTTGATCGAGGGAGACGATTGGAAGACATCAGGAGGGTTGGGACGAAGGAGGATCGGACCAAACGTCCTTAGAAAGGCGGCGGATGCAAAGATATTGTCACTTGAAGATGCCAATGCCTCAAGGACAGCGTCTTTGACAAGCCCGACAGCTGCGACCCGCATCTGTGGGAACTCGTCGTCTGTCGTCAGGTCCTGCAGAACTTGCATGCGGAGTGGAGGAGGTGAGCGGGACAGGAGAAGGCCTAGGATTCGGAATGCTTGGTGACGGGCTTGGGGATCAGGATGACCGCTGGCAAGCATCGGGAAGACGGACAGAAGGGGCGCGATCACATCCAAAGGAAGCTCCTCCTTTTGTGAGTGGAGCACCTTTAGAAGGAGTGAAAGAGTTTGGTCGATGATGTTGTTGGTCTGAATACATGCGGTTAAGACTGGCATAAGGGAAGACAGGAGCGCCGGTTCTGAGAGATCTGATGGTTCGAGATGGGCAAGTAAGGCGAGAGATGTGGGAGAAGGCTCCTTCAGCAGATCTTGTTGCCGCAGTCCAAGCAGTTTAGAAGCGCTCTGCAGATATATGAGATGGGAACAGGGTACACGGGTGGTTGATGCATACCCATGCAGCAGATATTGCTTCTTCAGCATCCTGAAAGTCGTCCTGTTTTTGTGACCGAATGGTCAGACGAGGATAGAGAGACTCAAATGTCCTCTGGGCTAGGCCAGCGTCCAGGCGGGGGGCGGTCACCAATAGGGTGATAAGCAACAGATTGCGTAGGACATCCTGCAGCAAGTTAGGCGACGTTCGCATATATTCGAGGGAGAGATGCCTACCTTGGCTTCACCCTTCGATGAGTCCTTGCCTTCGACCCACTTGTAGACGCTTTCAATAAAAAGGGATACGGACGATAGAAGCGCTCTGGACTGTGCCTTTGAGAGATGCTGCCCACTATGCTCAATAGCCCCTTGGACCTCAGTAACATGAGGTAGGGCGGTCTCAAAGGCTGTCTTCTTCCTCAAGCTGATCTTTGGCATGGCTGTAGGCTAATTAGACTAGCAACACAAGACAAATCAAAACGTACCTGTGGCGTAGAGGTTGACAATTTCAATCAAGGTGTCGATGGCAGATGGAATGTCGTCGTCGTCGTCTCCTTCCAATTGAGCTTGCAACCTTTCCAACACCTCTTGTGCTGCAATAACAGCCTCCTTCGCAGAAGAGCACTCGGTAATCAGACTGACAATGTCTCGTGCAGCTGGATCTCTTCTCTGCAGTAGCACTGGCAGTACGTCGAGAGCATCCTTCTCATCACTTTAGTCACATTTTCCCTTTGCAGAGTACATGTTGCTCACCAAATATTTGACCCCATTATTCTGCGCCAACTGGCGATAAACTTCAGCGAGTGAGATCTCCGGGGCTTCGTCGTGGATGGCAGATGTGATAATGGCCGTCAATGACGAGGCTAACCTCTACCTCTTAGGTTCAATACGATCGCAGTCTCTGGCGGTTGGACGCACCTCTCTGTCCTCATCGGTGGGCTCTCCAGAAGGGAATGAAGGGAACGACATGGTGGTCTGGAACAAAGAACGCGTCGCGAGCACCGCGATGAGCGCTAATGATGTCGAAGCGGAGATCACGGTCCGCAGCCATGGCCCACAATGAGCTCATGCCCCTGACACGCCTCGACGTCGACCACGATGAGCAGCGCTACCTCTTCGCCGTCTCGCTCAGCGATGGTGCTTGTGCCTTCGTCCGAGAGCGAATGGCAACCAATTCTACATTCCTCTAACCAAGTTGTCTTGTACAACCCCCAATCGCATGCCCTGACGATTGGCCAGCGTTCTAGTCTGCCGCCAGAGTCCTCGGTCATAGCAACGAGGAGGACGCAACCGACGTGTCCTTACTGCAAGCAGCACCTTCCGACGTTGACCACCGGTCCTGAAAGTCCTCTGGAAGACGTCGAAGACGATATATTCGAAGACTTTGAGGACTTTCACGACGACGACCCTGCATATGACTCGCGAGCAGCGAATTACTTCCAGTTGTTGGCCATCTCGAACGAGACGAATTCTCGACCATCGAGCCCCCCAGGTGTGCTAGGTGGTGAAGGCTCAGGGTCTCCTTCCTCCTCCACGTTCCTCGCAGAGCAAACGGCGGAAGGGTACTTCCAACGGTTCTTCCAAGAGGAATACAAGCTGGGAATGGGTGCAAATGGTTCGGTATATCTGTGCCAGGTACGCTCAAAGTAAACTGCACTCAAGTGTTCTGACCCCTGACTAGTGCCCAGCATATGCTAGATGGCAACCCCTTGGGACACTTTGCAGTGAAGAAGATTGCAGTCGGCGAGTCGCACTCGTACCTTCTCAAGATCCTTCGTGAGGTTTGTCCAATACCTCGGGTGAATTCTGTATTTAATCTTTTTCCTTAGGTTCGATTGCTTGAGCAATTGCATCACCCTAACATCGTGATCTACCAGTACGTGACAGATCCCCTGTTCTATTGACCGTTCGTTGACCAGGGTTGCAGTCATGCCTGGCTTGAAACAAGCCAGTTCTCCTCATTCGGACCTCGAATACCGACTCTGCACGTCCTGATGCAATGGGCAGAAGGGGGTAGCCTTGACGACTACATTGACATTCGTCAGGGAAAGAAGCCTTCCCATCCCCATATCCATCCACTTCCCCATCACAATGCTACCAGCAGGTTTGAACCTGGGGAGTCTGTCACGGACCTTGGTATGGAAAACTCCCCCGCAGTTGCCCCTTCAATATCAGGGGAGCCTGAAGCAACCCACGGCCGCTCAGCACGCATCAAGGCGTTCAGAGCGTTTCAGCGGGCAAACCCAGAAGAGCGTGAACGAATGCTCCGTGACGGATATGGTGGGCCTGATCGCCCTCCTCCTGGCAAGCGGAATACAGAGTGGAAGTCTATCCATCTGCTTAGCGCAGAGGAGATTAAGAGTCTCTTCCAAGATATCGTTGAAGGGTTGGGCTTCTTGGTAAGTGGGGCACCCACTTGTATCAGTTCATCAACTGACAGTGGCCTAGCATTCGAAGTCCATCCTGCACTTGGATTTGAAGCCGGGGAATGTTCTACTCACCTGGGATGACGGACGAATGATGTACGCTCGCCGCTTTCTGTCAAGAACTCTGCGATTGACATCGAATGTAGCCCAAGAGCCATGCTCTCTGACTTTGGTACCTCCCGAGACATGATCAACAGTGGTCGTATACCCCGCTCAGGCAACACTGGAACGTAAGAACTACCGATTTTTCTGGATCAATCACAATCTAATCGTGTTCACCAGTCTCGAATATGCCTCACCAGAATCGTTACCCTCCCCTGAGACTGGACTGCTGCAACAAATCGATTCCAAATCTGATATGTGGAGTCTCGGGATGATCCTCCACAAGATGCTCTTCTTCAGACTCCCTTATCGTTATGCTTCGGAAAGTGATGCTAACGGTGAACCTACAAGTCTTGGCCAAGGCCACGAGTCAGAGAAGATGCAGAGACTGGAGGACGAGGTCCTCTCTTATCCTGGGTAAGCATTCGTCAGCTTTGGTTAACCAGCACATGCATTCTGATGCCTTTCTTAGTTTCAAAGCTGCCGCGAACGTGATCACGAGCTTTGAGGCTCGTCGGTTACCTCGATCGTACCTTGTCCTGCTGGAAAGTCTTCTCAGCCGATCACCTCTCGGGCGAACGCCATGTGATCGCGTTGTACAAGCTGTTCGTGAAGGAAAGGTATGTTGTTCGTGCCTATTTCCTTGTAGCGTACGCTTACTATTGCTCTCAGCTTGACCCTCTACGCGAAGTCCCCAGACGACGTTCGCCTTCTAAAACTCCAGACGCCCTCATTCCTATCCCTCGTGCGCCATCAAGACCAACAGACGTAGGAATCGAAACGGACGGTCAGCGGACGCCTACATCTAACAGCGAGAGAGGCAGACTACTAAGTCTTTCACCATCCCCCACTTTCGAGCTCGAGGGCGACAAGGTCGCAGGCACTGCCAACCCTAACGAAACCATGCACTTGGGAATGTCAGCACGCAATCGGGGTGGAGTCTGGCCGAGACTGAGTGAGGTTATGAGCAGTCGGAGGGGGAAGTTGGCAGCAAGGGTGATCAGGAGTTTCATCCTCGTTCTCAAGGTATGCAAAACGTCAGTTTTTCTGGGCTGTTGGCTGATTTTATGATAGGTTTCGACAATTCCGCGTTTCTGCCCAGATGCAAATTCACAACCTCGTCCGCTGCTGCTGGTCGCCTTGCTGGTAGCTGCGGTCGCAGATACGGCTCTTGATGTTGAACCTTGGGATCGTGGACTTTTACTTTCGGTGGCCTTGGCTACTCTTCATGTCAACCTGTTGCGGTTTGCAGGAGGGACGAGCTTGGCTTGTGCCGCCGCATGACAAGCGTTCCTAGTTGCTTTGCACCGTTCTGGATGCTGCTTTCGTACTCTCGGCTTCAGGCGATATTGTTGGAACTGGAATTGACCTATCTATTTCTAGCAATTAGGTAGAGATACAAGACGAGTCCGACATTGTTCTCATAGAAGTCCGTCTGCGGCTAGGGTGCCAACTAGTACGTTCGGGGATGGGTAGCAGGCATTGCGTGCGGGTCGTATGTCACGGTCTCAATCTTGGGGCTTCTTGCAATGATATACCTGGCCATCTGTGAGTCCTTTCCGTGTTCCAGGGCGAAGAAAGCATGTACCAGGCATGTATTACTCCTGGAATCCATCCAAAGATCCATAGGCAAATGTTAATGATAAGGTCTCCTCCGCAGCCGCTTTCTAGTTTCCGCTGTCTGAGATGGAATTTAGCATGATACAGGGGAGAGGCTTACTTATGCCAACTGGTATCGGTGGAAAGAACCTATCCAATGCCAGTCAGCTTTTCAAGGAGGTTTGTAGGCAGTCGAATTAAACGTACAAAGCGATGATATAGAGGAGGATGTTCTCTCCTGACGATGATTGACTTCGAGACATGGACATGGGTGGGGTTGGGAAAGGCTGATAGTTGTGGTGTTTCAAAGTGTCTGGTTTTAAGTACTAAGCGAAGGTACAGGAGCTCTGTCGTCACTCTGCTCGGCACTCATCCAAGCCGTTCTCGAGCCCTCTGCCGAGTTGCAAAACTTGAAGCCGAGTGGGTGTGATGTCATGCCAGGTCTTGGTCTTGCCTTCGGCTCGAAAAGGGGCGTTTCTCTCCAAAACGGGCACAATCAAGACGACCATTCCAAGAGCCATTTTTGAATGTATTTAATCATAAATGCCAACTTACCACCGCCGTCGTAGCACAATGGTAGTGCGTTGCTTTCCTATCTTGAGTTGCCACTCAGAATGAGGCAGAGGCTGTGGGTTCGAGTCCCACCGTCGGTTCTTTTTATGCTTTTATCCTTTCCCTTGAGGTTCTCGCGTCTTGAATTAACCTTGACCCGGAGAGTAGCAGAGGCCATTGACGTTCGAGTACCATCGAGGATAGAATAGATTAGCGTGCATGTACAGGGTAGGTATGGTAATGAATGGATATAAGTTGTTACTAGGAGCGTTCCATGATGAAAAATTATCGTCGTTAAATCCGGCTCGAGATGTAAATGGTCGTAGATCAATGTCGGAAAGCTGCTAGAATCTGTTGGTAGCCCGAGGTGCCAAAGATGGCCTTTAACTCTCCTTTGCCTATAACGCTGAGAAAGACCTTGGGGTCTTTGACACGCTCTTCTCGCTTTGCCAGTTCAACAGCGGTGGGGAGCTTCTTGATGAAAAGGGTATATGGTGTCCTGGTAGTGATCGTCTCGAAGGTGCAGAGTCGATTCTTGACGCTCGCCAGCTGTCTCTCGATATGGGTTCGAGTTGACTGGACGGCGCAGTATTCGCACTGAGTTTCTTTGCTGGTAGCCATGAACGTGTCGAGTTTCTTGCAGTCGGCGCATCCTTCGTCTTCACAACCAAGCTTGGGCACCACAGAAGAGCCTAAAAACGAAGGCCTCTTCACCGCAAAATTGTCGATGTAGATTTCGACGACCTGCTTGATGAAATCTCCGAAAGGTGGAGAGGCGAGCCGCAAGTTGTGTTCGACGAGGAGGGCCTGAATCTTGATGATGAGAGGGACGAAGGAATCCCTGAACCTTTCGGGGAGATTGCCAACCGAGGTATCCCCCAAGACCCTTGCGAGAAGGGATTTGCAAGGCTCCATGGTCTTCGCTTTGAGACAAATTTCGATGACTTTGATTACTCGACTTGTTTTCAGCTTTGATTCCGCTATAGCGGAATTGTCGTTCGCCGTCAGGATCGAATGTGTGCGTTTGTGAGCGGGAGATTGAGGAACCGGTGAATCCCACTGGTCTGCCGCTTTCTCCAAACACATAGCGATGCATTCGGGGACGGAAGTTGAGGAACTTGGCAATTCCTCCTTCTCCTCATGCAAGGCATTGGCTAGACCCGTCCAGAAAGCAAAGGTATTGCTGGTATCTTTCATGCTTGGAATCAAGCTACGCAATAAGCTTATCAGTAGTATGCTCTTCGATAGTCATAAGGCACCCACCTCTGGGTCAAGGTTGCAAGACCGACTTCCTTCAGCCGCGCAATTAGGGAAGGAATGTCTCCCACATCTCCACACTTATAAGTTCTAAGGGCATTCTTCCACTGCTTCTTGGCCCACGCACTGGCACCCCTATTCGACCCTAGCTCACTGAGGATCGTAGTAAGTATCTCAGACCGATCCCGATACTTTGCGGTATGCTTGATCAGCGCCGCTAGTCTCAAGAACAGAAGGCATGTAAGTATCAGGAGCTTGATCGAAGGTTATATCTGACTTACCCATCCTTAATCGCGTCGAACGGAAACGTACTGACGATCTCGGTCAACGTCTCTTCGCCCACTGTCGAGAAGCTGCATGAAGTGATAAGCATGGTCTTGTTGCATATCTCCGCGTTGTTCCAAGTTAGAGAGAGGTTGATGAGAGTGGTGAGAGCCTCCGTAACATCGCAACTAGGCACAGTAAACGAGCTGGCTTCGGTATCCGCGTCTTGGAGCACTTGGAGTAATTCTTCTGCAAGGATTTTGATACGTCCCGTCGTCAATCTCTTACTGTCTCGGAGCTTCGTGATGGCACTAGAAACGCCTCCCTTGAGGCCAAAACTTACGGCGTTGAAATCCTGCCGGCGGAAGAGAATGAGCACGGTGCGGCAGTACCCTAAATGCACTTCATGAGCCATTGTACACTTGGAAAGTGTTAAAAGGATGGATACGCACATTGGGAAAGCTCTTTGTCAATCTATGAAATGTTCTCCGTTACCAGAGCCGCTGCCTTAAGTGTCATACAAATCCACTCACGTTCTCTGCCTGCCCTTCATATCCATGACCATCAGGCGCGGCAAGGTCGAAGGCGTTCTCTGGTATAAGTACTTCTTCACTAATTTGGGCCTTGTCCCCGTCCACAAGTAGGTCGCCTTCGTAATCGACAATCCTTGTCAAAGAGCATACGATCTTGTCGACCTGCTCCATTCAGGTGCACCTCCCCAACTCGCTTCGTAGTCTGAGCTCCATCCAGGAGCACCGAGACGTCGGCGTTTGTTGGCGAAGTACTCGTCGTCATGCGAACTCCCCAACATCGTGTACCGAAGATTCGCTAGCCCAATCACGAAACCAAGCTCCTGTGCAAGTGGAAGAAGGTGTTCCACCTTGACCGCATCGGCGCCCTTCAGTCGATCTGTACCATGGAGCAGGTCATTCTCGTCGTATTTGCGCTCAAGAATATAGGCGAAGAAAGGGGGAGATGTAGAAGGAAAGCAGTTGGGGGGATATTTGCCTTCCCTCCACCTTTCCAGGACCTGTCGCAGGCGATGCACGCCGCCACACATGTCAGGTAGGACTGGTCGAGGTTTGCCTGGTGACGTATGGATGAGGTTGTACGACAGGACAAGCCGATAACCCGAGGTGATTGGCTTCATTTCATGCTTAACGCCGGTATACCATGCCAGGATAGATGTTTCCATCTCAGCCGACTTGGCAAGATCAAGTGTTTCCGACATCCCGGAGTGGGAGAGGCAGATTTGACCGCCGTTGTACTCAGTTGGCAGAACTACGGTGACTGTTGCGAACATTCCTGGTGCCTTCTCTGTCCTGAAGGTACCATTAGCAAACGATAAGGCAGTGAAGCAAAGGACAAACGCACTCCCGATGTGGAAGGATGCTAAATGTCCTATCAGCAAACGTCAAAAGTCTAATAACAGGACAATGCTCACGAGGATCCCCGCTCAAACAGTAGCAGTTTGTCAAGCTCACATCTAGGACGTGGCATGGAAGATGCAATTCCGAGGCTATCCCTTACAGAGCTTGACACAAAGCTCTCCAACCACTCTCTCCATCTTGCATTCTTGAGGGTAATCTTGGCAGGCTCTATCTCCCACGTGTGTCCGACAGCGCCCATAACCTTTCGGCCGCCTGTCCCACAACTTGCTTGACTAGCACACGAAATGATTGATTGCGCATCCCCCTCACTAAGAGGAAGACCAATCAAGCCAACTCCGTCGATCGACAGTCGTGGATTTGGCGCTAGTGGCTCGGTTGAGGAATGAAAGAAACTTCCTCTGAAGTCGAAGTCGCCGTTCAAGGCTGCCAGCAAGTCATCCTGTAATCAACCATGTTAAGCGAACTGGTGTAGTGTCTGATACAATTACTTACAGTCAACTCTCTACTCCTCTCCCTCGTCGACATCGTCGTACACATTCAGGGTCTGAGCACGAGAACCGTAACGAAAGTTCGTGGCTTCCTCACCATTCTGACTGCCACCGGCATGACACAACGGGTTTGATCCACGGAGTTTGCCGAGGGCGAGCGCTAAACTGATACCAACCAACGCATGCGACGGTGAGTAGGGGAACTTGCCTGCCAAATTTCACCAGTTGCTACAATTTATACAAAGGATGAAGAGCTGTCTTCATACAAAAGGGATGGCTACAACTAGCCTGATAAGATATGGACCTCTGATGCTCTGGCCGATAGCTACAGCATTCTCGAATTCAAGAATCATCGCAGAGAAGTCATGCTAGAGCTATCTAATGTCACTATTACTAGTACTAGTAATTTCTTCCCCTAATCGATGGCTGAAGAAGAATATGGCAATAAGCCCTGTGAAAAAACGTCAAAGCTGAGTAAGACTTTTATTCAAGGAAAGGCATAAAGTAGGAATGAAGACAGAGAGCAAAAAGTTAGGATCAATTTTAAACAGTATTTAATACTGACACTGAATAGTGACAAGTGCACTGTACTGACGCTGGGGCGTCGAGATTCAAATTTGACGAACCGGTTAGGACGCAAATTTTAGTCTCCGACATAACTCCGCGAGGATCTTCCCGGATACGGAAATTTGCACTTTGCCTCACCCAGTCGTCCGAGTCCGGGCTACTTCATTCCCCTCTGTCTCCTCACCTTCATGGTCACTTTTTATCGGTCAATAGTCTTCTCGCGAGCTGTCTTACCTCTTCCCTTTGAAGATTGCTTCTCCAAACTAGAAATCAGCTCCATGTAGCATTCCCTTCAGACTTTCGACGGAAACTGGCCAGCCACTTCGATATAAGCTGATGCTTCTACGTGTCTCTTCTCACTTCTACCGTCTGCCTACTATCGGCAACCATGCATGCCTTCTACAGGAGCCCGCGGGTGGCAATGGTCCTCGAGTTCGTTCGACAGGTTTCAGTTACAAGAAGCACTGTCTTGCCATGACAATGGCGGCATGCATAACACTTCCATAGATTCCCGGCCTCCAACCGAAGGCAAATCTTGCGCAGAATCCTGACTGGTCTTCCTTCGACGCACTACTCATCCCATGAGCTTCGCTGAGCGTCTTTAGTCAACGAAGTCCTTGTTGTCTCGGTCTGGTCTGGCTCGCATATTGACTCCAAGACACCGTATGCATCGTATATCTACTGGCTTCTTCGACAATATGGAGAGCTTCAGATACCTCGCAGTTCATAGTCTATCCAGATGCTTCCCTCGTCTCAACGCACTTTCCTGTTGTCTAGTCTGCTATTCCTCTCCCAGCTTTCTCACACAAGCGCAATCTCAAAAGCGGTGCCCTTCTCTCCGGGCTTCGACATCGAGAAAGTTGCTGCTCGTGCTCAAGAATTCGCAACCCGCTCATGGGAGTTTGGGACGACAGCCCAGGCCCTGCTCGAACTGTACGATCCTGAATACTCTGTCTTTGGAAACCGCTCTCTCCCAGTCCCTACACTTACGAGAGCGGCCACAATGTCTCTTGCGTATGCCTCGAAAAGCATCAAGTTTGGCTTTGGAAGTGATTCACTCGCCGACGGTGGAGGTACCTCTGCAGACCCAGCAAGTTTGGGTGTCTCGGCCATCCTACTCGGGAAAATGGAACCTATCTACGCTGAAAAGGCAAAGGAGGACCATAGGCTGGTTGATGAATGAGGCAAAACGCCACTGGAATCGAGCAATTTCGCATCGAAGGGATGTTGTAGAGCTATGGTGAGCGTATATTCTTTCTTCTCGCACAAGCGCATTAATCACTCGTAGGTCTGACTACGTCTATATGGCTCCTCCATTTCTCGCTTACTACGGGGCTTCCATGAAAAACGAAGTTCTCATTCGCGAAGCCGTCGAGCAATGCCGTTCTTACCGTCAAGTCCTACGTGCCAACACGACAGCCCCATATAGAGGGACCTGGCACCACATCATTGGTCCCCAGTCAGCCGATTGGGGACTCTGGTCGACTGGAAACGCTTGGGCAGCAGCAGGCATGGCCCGGGTCCTCGCTGTCGTGCTGAAAGCTCCTATGAGCCTCACTTGGCGCGAGGCGGCCGCCACCGAGCTGAATTGGTGGGTTCGAGAGATCATCGAGGGCGCTATGGGCTCCCCTATGAATGGTGGCCTGGTCCGAAACTACATCAATGAGGTCAATCACCCAATCGGATTTGCCGAAACCTCGGGCAGCAGTCTTTTGGCCGCCACTGTCTACCGAATGGCTGTTCTCCGACCCAAGACGTTCGGAGACGACCACATCAGGTGGGCGGATGGAATCAGAAAGGTCATCGCTAGAAACGATTTGAGAGGACAGCTGCATGTGAAGGCGGATGGTGTGGTGACACCCGCCGTCAACCCTTTGAATTGGAGGGATCCCCGACCAGTGACGACGGGCTCGCCTGAGGGCCAGGCATTCGTGGTCCTGATGTACGCTGCTTGGAGGGATTGCGTTTTGGCAGGAAGATGTCGCCAGTGAACTCTCATTGTCACCGTCCCGTCTAATAGAAGCCTTTATAGATATTTCAGACCCTACAATCATACGTTTGAAGCGTAATGAGGGGAATATTTGCGGATACATGCAACAAGGAGACAAGAGGGATCGCGCTCATTCACTGTCAAAAGCTTTCTTTCTCCTTCCCTTCTTCCTCGTAAAGCTCTCGCTTATGGTACGCCGCATATTCAGTGTACGAGTCAATAAGCTGAAAGAATGGGATCAAAAGCAAAAACAGTGGGATCAACTGCCCAAGGCCCCATGTCGTCGCTCCTTTCCGTCGATCTTCCATCAGTTCATTTGCCTCCAACCATTCTCCCACCGTCCAGTAGATGCCCAAAGAGAAGTATACCATCAGTTCCACAAAGCTTATCGTCTCTGAGCCTTCCTTTATCCACAGCATCCAACCAAATCCTTTGATGATATAGAGCAACCCTCTCGCAAGGCCTTTGAGTGGCGCCCATAAGATGTTCAGCAGCCTCGATTTTCTCTTTTGGCTCCATTCCTTTCGCTTTCCCCCAATTAGATCCGACCATCCATCAACCACTGGAATGGGTTTCGGCGGCATGCCCTCTCTCGCGTGCACCCTCAAGCTGACATGGTCCATCCACCACACCCTCACTCTCCCGGATACCTGCGGCGCAAGCATCGCCGTGTAGTTGTAGAAAACATAGAAGAAGTTGAAGATCATCCAACTCTTCGGCTCACCCCCCTTTCCATTCTGGCTGTTCACGAGGCATGCAGCCGGGCATTGCACAGAATCGTAGAACCCGGAGTCACCTCCGAGCCACGAAAGCCACAGGAGAAGACCAGCGAGGGCGAGCATGGAAATAGCTCGAAGAGCGCGGGTAAAGCGGGATGAAGTTCGTCCTTTGGCCGGGTCGCGTCTCTCGGGAGAGGATGGCTTGGAGCTGTCAGCGTAGCTTCGTGCTAGCAATATCGCGAGGAGATGAGTGTTGGAGCTCAGCCAGGCGATGTTCCCAACCATCGCGAGATGATAGGTCGATAATGGAGTTGGGGTGGTCGAATCGTAGGTCCTGATGGCAGCTGTACCGAGGATTGCGATACCGAGAGCAATCTGCTGGTCAGATAGCGAGACGACGACGTTGTAGAGTGCGTCGGCAAGACTTTCTGGATGAAGGCCGCACATCGCAATGAAGCGCCTGGTTGGACTGCAGGCTCGGCGAAACCACCTGTCTACCGGGTTGAAGGATGCTGAGCTCCTCCTCAGTTCCAGCTCTTCACAAGCGATTAAATGCTCCTCACCAACACCATGGCTCTCAATAGAGCGGCTCAATAACAGACAGAGACCGGTGGCGATCAGGGTGAGGAATGCGGTGGCAAGAAATCCGATAACGACCTGTATGCTCTTCTATCAGTTTACCCAAAGCTGAGCAGTCACACGACTTACCCCTAGGCCTGCAATATCAGGGTCTTCTGGGATGGTGCTTCTGCACAGACAGGAATCGACCCCTCTACTCGCCGTTAATAGGGGTATCTCGTCCCTGAACGAAAGGGTATGTTGGTGTGATAGGCACCAGCTCACAGTGCACTCCATGGGTAGCCTTTAGCGCAGGGGGCGAGGAAAGGATTGGAAGGGGCTTATCGTGCTAGTCTACTTCTTTTGAGGCCTACCCAGGTCGGGGAAATAAGTAGTACGTAAATAGTGCGGTGGCTACGCTGCTTCGATGAACCGCCTTTATGCTTTTCATCACCATCATCTTATGGTGACTAGGCTTCCTTGAGGCTCAGAACCCACCGGTAGCTAGAGTATTCCGATAACATTGTTGGAAACTAGTGGCGCGTGCTGCTCGGTCCGTGATAGGCGAAGCGAAGAAGATTGGCAATCAGAGAACAAAGGCCGCGCATAGCGAGTTGAGCTCGAGTCCCGTTCTTTCGGGGGTGTATGAATGGCACCGGAGGCAGAGAGGCGAGAAGGTGTTGTAATTCAAGTCACACAAGAGTAATAAGTACACCGCTGGTGGGTTCGTCAATGGGGAGTTCCGACAAATGGGCGCCTAATTAGTGGCATTGTCAATGATCACATCGGGTACGTCTAAGCAGGACAAATGCCAATCCACACACACCGTGACCCCCCTTTTGTATCACTTCAAGACCAGGAGAGTCACCCAAGTGGAAGCTCACGCCAACAAGGCCCACAAGCCCGAATAGCGCATGCAACAAGGCTGCTATGTACACTAAGGTTACTTTACTGACAACATCCAGATCGTGATACTGATGGCACCTTCTCCTCTTCTTCCTCGCGCCTCCGCTGTTCCAGGTTAACAGAGTACGAATCTACGAGCTGGAAGAAAGGAATCAGAAGCAAGAAAAGGGGAACTAACTGCCCAAAGCCCCATGTTGTCTCTCCTCTACCCTGATCTTCCATCTGCTTGTGTCCCTGCAACCAATCGCTTACAGTCCAGTAGACTCCCAAAGCAAAGTATACGATCAGCTCTAGGAAGGAGATGGCTTCTGAGGCCTCTTTCATCCACAGCAGCCACCCGATACCTTTGGCGAGACGAAAAGCCGTTCCTCCGAGTCGGTTGATTAGAGGCCAAGCCTTGGCAATCCACTTGTTGCTCGTTTTATTGCTCTTGGACCAGTGGACCCATCTCGCCTTGAGCCACTGGCCCCATTCGTCGAGGACTGGGACCGGCTTCGGAGGCATATCCTCTCTGGGGTGGATGCTCAAACTGACATGATCCATCCACCACACCCTTGCTCTCCTTGAGATGACAGTTGTAAGAAGCGTTGTGTAGTTGTAGAACACATAGAAAAAGTTGAAGATCATCCAGCTCCTCGGTTCGCCTCCTTTCCCGCTCTCACTGGTCACGAGGCATGCCGCTGGGCATGGAGCGAAGTCGTAGAATCTAGCGTCGCCCCCAAGCCATGACGACCAGAGTAAAAGGGCGGCAAGGGAGAGCATAAAGATAGCTCGGAGGGCCCGTGTAACGCGGGACGAGGTTCGCTTCCTTGTTGGGTCATGGCGATCTGGAGAGGAGGGCTTTGAGCTGTCAGAGTAGCTCCGTACTACAAGGATTGCAAGGAGATTGGTGTTGGAGCTAAGCCAGGCCAGATTGCCTATCATTGCCAGATGATACGATGATAATGGGGTTGGAGAAGTTGAATTGTATGTTCGGATAGCAGCTGAGCCGAGGATCGCGATGCCTTGGGCAATTTGTTGGTCAGATAGGGAGACGACGGTTTCGTAGAGTGCGTCTGCGAGACTTGCGGGGTCCAACCCGCAGAGGCTGACAAAACGTCTTGTGGGGTTGCAGGCTCTGCGGAACCACCTGTCTACTGGATTGAAAGATGCTTCAGAGGGTATGAGCCGGATGCTGTGAACTGATCAGATGCTACTCACCGACGCCATGTCTTTCAACCGTGCGGCTTAGAAGCAGGCAAAAGCCTGATGTGACTAGGGTGAGGAATGCTGAAACGAGAAACGCGATGATGACCTATAACAGAGGAGACCGTCAGAACGCTACAACAACAGAGGGGAAAACACTACGTTACCCCAAGGCCAGCGATATCTGGGTCGCCTTGAATGTTACTTGGACAACGGCACGAGCCACCATCACCTTTCCTTGTCAGCACAGGCACGTCGTCTCGAAACGACAGGGTTTGTCGGTTAGCTAAACACCAGCTCACGGTACATTCCATGTTAAGTCTGTAATGAAAACAGAGGGACCCAGACAAAGTACTTATATGTAGCGTATTGCAGTGGCTGACAGCAAGCTCGTAATGCTCTTCATAGCTCCACCGAATTTAACGGCGGTGCCTAAAGCTGTGGAGAGCACAGCGCCCATTCAGTTTTAGTGGTGCTCTCCTGCGGCTTGAATCTCTGTGAAGAAACTTAGCCAGTAGTGTTTGTCAGCGGGCTGCGCTTTTTGGGACAGTTTGGTCCAAACGGTTGGCAGTGTCGTAAGAACGGGCGCCTAATTAGTAAGTTTCAACGTATGCGCTATCACATCTCGAAAGCCGGACCGGGATGCCTAATTCGCTGGGTGCCAGCAACGCTCCGATTGTCGCCGCTACGACTGGGTTTCATCACTCTTACCTGCAGCGGACGACACAGGCTGAAGGTTAACGCTCTTGGTATGTCGCAACGCAGCCTTTCGAAGCCCACTACAAGTACTTCTGGACTTCTAAATTCAGTAGGTTACTTCTTTTTTTCTGTTTCCAATCCTGGGCAGAGGTTCGCAGCCGGCAGCCAGTCAACATCGTCAACCTGAGAAACATTCGGCTCTTTCAGTGAGCCGCAGCAGTAAGCTTACTTGCGGCATGAGCCTGATAGAGTAAAAAGGAAGCACACCATTTGTTAGTACAGTATGGTCGCGATACTTGCGAAGCTTACGAATATTACACTGGCTGACTGACTTGCGGGTCTCCGGAAGTCTGTGCTCCCTCGAAATCTCGAAACCAAAAATACCTCGAAGTCGGTCGGCACGATCCACGCTAACATATCCAAAGATCCAAAGAGAAGGTCCAAAATCTTTCAACCTACTCTATCAAGCCATTCACATGTACTCTATATGTAATTCGAAGAACCGCTTACCTAGCTTGATGCAATATACGAATGCGAAAAGAGTGGGCTTGAAGCTTCCTTCGAAGAAGCCGGAAATTGCTCGTTTTGCGAGATGATGAAATGGTGGGAAGTGGGCATGTTTGCAATGCATCATATAATCAACCTCGCTCGAGTTCAGTCTGTTGATAAATTTCTGCAGTACACCGCGTTGAACGGTGAACAGGACGTTAGGGTTTCGAATTTTCGTTGACGATGGTGCAAGGTTGGACACGAGGTGGCGTGGATACATACCTGCTGGGCGTACGACAAATTGTGTGCGACTTACCTTTTTGGTGGATGTGCGATTTAAGGTTGCAAGGCCTTTGCACGCCGGAGTGCGCGTAGAGAGTACCTTCAGGTGTATCAAGCGACAACCCCAACCAGTACATAGTGACCGAAACCTTCAGAATACGGCAATGTGCGCTACTAAGACGCCGGCGCCCACACAAGAAGACGCCCATGAAATCGATCGATGAGAGACCAAACTCCAAGAAAGACCCCATTCACATATGGTGTGGGAGTGACTAGTGATCGAATGGACTGATAATCGCCGCTTAGAACCTTTGAACGCCAGTGTCGCAAGGGTTGGGCGAAGGGTATGTACATACAAACCTTGCTGGGTGGGGTTCACAAGTACAGAGTCGGAGAAGGGAAATTTATCATGTTCTTTTGAGAAGTGGGAGCCCGGCGATCAGGCAAGGGTTAGCGAAAACTCTGGGGTTTGATTCTTTTGTGAGCTCATTATATCCATCATCGGTAGCGCGCTCGACGAAAAGAAGAGTGCAAGAAGCATTGGTACCAAGTTGCCAGTACACCTTCGAATATATTTTTCGTTTGAGAAGTCAAGTCGCTGTTTTTATTCGACACCCCGAATTTAAGGTTTTCCGCCGAGCCTTTTGTGCGGGGTGGCGGGAGGAGTTTTGTATGGGTCTGAATAGGCGCCCGTGGGCCATGAGAAGATCAGATGGTGCTGGGTTTGAACTGTGTTGGGTTCCATCGCATACAGTTGGGTACATAGTACTACTCGAGACGGAGAGAACTAGAACTTAGAAGTCCCTTGCTTGTTCCCAGAACGGATGGAAGTAAGTATCACTTGTGGCTTATCGATGGCTAACATGCCAACAGCGCTTCTAAAGATTTTCTAAGCACCGCTGGGTGACAGCGTTAATGAATTGATATGATGCTTGCTCCTGCTGTATATGTGTATGTCCTTCCTCGACGGTGATGCAGACTCGGTTGACATGCTCTTATAGCGGATGTGGACTTTAGAAAATGAAAACGCCGGAGAGACGGACGTTACAAATTAGAGTTGCTGAAGGGATGCATGGACTTTCGAGTCTGGTTCTTCTTCTGATTTCGAGGGTGTCTTTGACATGTCGAGAACTGAGAGAGAAAAAGGATGTCGGAGGTCCTTGCGCTGATCTTTGGTCATTGGTATGTATTGCAGAGTCTGCGTCCCTTGTTAGTCCGACATCATTCTTGGATTAGCCTGCTAATTAGCGCGTCTATCCTCAACCGAGCAACATAGATGTGTACTTAGCACGATTGGGGTTGGGATGACGATGTATATATTGGGTTGGACTAGCCTACTCATTTATACTACGCGAAGAGCCTTAATGATTCAATATGCATGGAATACTAGGCCCTTGGAAAGGGCAACCTAATCAAACTCGAAGCACGAAGCACGAAGAGCCCATTTAAACAAGGCGAATAACGACCAATACGAATTATCGCCCGATGGATATTGGTACAGTCGAAACCGCGATAACCCATACTGGTCAAAAGCCATACTCGCCGATAACCCATACATTTTTGGATCCACCATTGCGGTTCCCGCCAAATGAGGGCCCATAACCCATACTTGGCATTCCCCATAATCCATACCTCCTCAAGGGTCGATAACCCATAGTTCCGCTGTAGATCCATAAAATTTACCATCATACCCTCATGCTCCTCAGCCGTGATAGTGTAAGTTGGCCTCGAAACCTGCTTTGGCGTCTCAAAAGCCATGGTTTAGCCTCATCCGCCTGACAATGGTCGCGGAATGGCCGACTAACAGCCCAGCCAGCGTGGGAGTTCCCATCACAGGTTTGGTGCCAAGGGTGGGAGACTCGTCGAGAACGTCTGGTGTGCGCATCCTACCGCGTAATTGGGCTACCTTCACCTCTTACAAGTGCATACATGCGTGTTCTGGACGCCAAAATGCGATCTCCTGACACCCAGGTTGAGCTACGGGAAAAACATTCCGAATGGGGTAACATCGACGAACCCCATACTCGCCAATAACCCATACCTTTCCGGGTCCACCGACAGGTATGGGTTATCGCGGTTTCCACTGTACATGCGACTGTCAGGTTTTTTGACATGACATGGCTAAGTAGGGCTTCTAGTGCCTCAATCCTAATAGACGGGGAAGGCGTCGGGTGTCACTTGAATGGGCCGGCGATCGTGCGAGTTGGTGGACACGTCTGCTCTGTTTTCGACAGTCCGCAGAGAGGTATGGGGGAGGCATCCTTTCGAGATCAGTAAGGTACGCGATGTGAATAATCAGTTTATAGATAGTGACATTGATAGGGTACATGTACGGAGAGAACTTTCACCGGTTCTTGAGAAATAAGTGGTCTTCTTCTGGGAGTACAAGGCACAGTCAGACAGAGAGATGGATAGATGGATAGATGGCGGGCAGGTCGACAAAAGAATGAGCGCTTAAGCGGACAGGGCGCAGGGCGGGATGAGTACGTCCCGACGTCAGGGTCGATGTTTGGCTCAGATGAATGAATGATGCATTATTGAGGATCCATGCAATCAAGCATGGTTCTTGAAAATTTGAGCTCGATTTGGCCCTGAATGTTTCGTATACTACGGATGTTAGCAGCTTCTGGATGGAAGAAGCGTATGTGAAGGTGCAGAGAGTCTGTGTGACGTCGCCGAATCTATCCGTGAAGTTGGTGAAGGGACTTGCTGCATTGGGTCCAGCAGAAGAGTAGCTGCAGGCTGTGGGAGCTGGTGCAGGCACAGCAGGAGTTCGTGCCCTGTATTTTATGTACGGTGGAATTTTGGTGGAATTATTGCGAGTAATGATTTCGTGTCCTGGCGTAATGGTGCCTTCATTCATTCACGCTTTTGAGGCATAATTTACTCTGTACACTTCCGCGGACCTTTCATCTTTGTCCAGTTCTGGCTCATTGCATCCAAGTAGGGCGGGTCTCGTAAAAGCGTATGGGAGAGAAATGAGGACATTCGGAACCCAAACCCTTGAATAGGCTTCGAGGTGGAGGATAGTATGTGTAAGGTAGAGCGGGGCTGAGGGTTCGAAGGTTGTGCCGTCGAAAAGGCAGAGAGCTCAGAAGCACGGAGTAGCAAAAGTCAAAACAGACAGAGAAGAGTGGATACAGTGGGATTAAAATTTGGAATAGCTCCAAAGATCGCCTAACCCTTCTTCCTCTCAGTGTACAGTTGAAACCCAGAGACTCTAAACATTGCTAGGATACTTTATGAAAAAAAGTTAGGCAGCGGATGGGGAACGGCGGGAGCGGGTTAGCTAGAGTTACGCGCTCTTTGCAGGGAAGGCTAGGCAGAAGGCGCAGACGGCACGCGTCAGGCGTTCTCTCGCGTCCGCCTGGTCCGAGGGTTCTTGCAAAGGGGCCACGAGGATACGAGAATCCAGCCTCGTTGCAGTGAAGCAGTGAAGCGCCGCCGCAGGGAGAGAGAGAGTCTGGGAAGAAGCGCCCAAAGGGTTACCTTGAAGGTCCGATCAAATACCTGAGCCCTGTAAACATGTCGTAAAGTCTGTGCAGACTCAACAGCTGAGGCTAGCAGATGCTAAAAGAAATCATTCAGAGACTGCTAAGAGACTAGCTAACAATGAATTGGCTCAAAGGAAGAAGCGAGAGGACGGCGGCGGAAGAGAAGGAGAGCAAGGACCAAAGGGCAGGAGTGACGTTACTCTACCAGATCTTGAGATCTCATCCCCATCTGGAATGATAGCGTGGGACGACTCTCCGCGACCCGCATAGGGCGGCAGATTTGGTTTCGTAGTTTCTCACTCTTTTCTCTCCACTTTCTTACTTGCTTAGCAGTTCTCGACGCTACAGCCAGCGTCGCTCGTCACTGTCATGGACGGCCCCGACCGACGTGTACGCACGTCCATGGGCGACCTCGTCATCCCGCCTCCGCCAACATCTACACCACCACTCCCACCCATCGACAACGACGACAACAACGGTGACGACGACGAGCAGTATATTTACAGCAGCGCCAAGCAGTCTTCCAGCGAACCTCCGTGTCTTCCGCCTGTCAGTCCATTGGGGTCATTGCTGAGCCCAGAGGCCAGCGTAGCAGAGTTTGCTCCCGCAGTACCAAGAGACGGCGTTGATGCCCTTCGTGCGACACAGCGAGCAGAGGTGCTTTCAGAATGGCTGGTGTCACCGACGAGTCCATCGTTTCCCGAAGCGCAGTCGCGATCCGCGACGCCTGGTCCTCCTTCGCCGACGTGTCAGACGCCCACACCGCCAGCAGACGCGACTGGTCCAAGTACCTCGACGCCTTCACCAGAACCAACGTCGGCACCCTCTTCGCCCTCTTCAGTGTCTTCGCTATCGTCATTGCCGTCGTCTGCCAGCTGCTCGTGTTGCAAAGGCGAGACGGGCGAACGCTGTAGGTGCTCGTATGCTACGCGCCTGACACGCTGGGTACGCGAGCAATCGCATTTCGCGGAACTTGGCGAAGACAAGCAGGTCGAAACTCTGGATTCAAAACCTACAGAGGATAGCATTACCAAGTCCAGCCAACCGATTATCCCCAACAAATGGTATTGGAAATCCAATACCGCATCATTCAAATCCAGCTCTGGACGCCAGAGCTGGGAAGAAGGCGTCAGAGCCGATTCGCCTCTTCTAGGCGATTTTGCATTCGAGTGTCTACCAGAGGTCAGTCGCTTTTTAAGGTTTATCCCGCGGTACCAGCGCTAAATGATAGTCAACAATTACTTTCAGGCAGGACCATCATCACGCGTCGCAGAAACGGACGCGGTCGTGCGAAAGCAATCGCCTCCTTTACTTCGGACCGCGAGCTTGGATCCAGAACCAGGCACGACGACTGGCCCCCTTGACACCGAATCCGTCACATCTCCCACAGATACATTCGTCTCTGCCATCAGCGGCGGTTCAGAGAGTACTACCACGCACGGACGAGGAGACGACGATAGCACCGTCTCGGGCCATACCAGTACCGCTCATGGCCACGATCTCGATAGCCAGGATGATCATTTCGACTTTCCGCAGGGACGCATTCGGTCGCAGAGCGCGAGTGTCGTCCATGAGCTCGCTTTACCACCGCGACGTGGAAACCATGCCCACAGCCAGAGCGTGCACTCTTCTCCTGTCAACGATGATTTCCAACAACGATATCAAAGTGCTCTCGGCGCTGGCCTTGAACCTCCTTTCGAGCTTGAACGGCCCATGCACGCTCAAGGTATGTATGCTCGCTTGCATCCCCCTCATTGATGGTCGACTGATTGGCTTAATGCTTAGGCGATTCCCCAGGCTCCTCTTCATCCAGGTCATCCAACCCCATCCCAAACCCCCTACACGACCTCCTATCGACCCCTCCCTCGATGTCTCCTACGAGGTTAATGGCGCCCCCTCCCACCGCCACCTCGTTCGCAACACCGATAACACCTCGTTCGCCGACCAACTTTAGCACGCCCCGGACTCCACGCACCCCGCCCACTCTAAGCACGCAGCCGTCCATGGCGAGTCTTCGACATGCCGTTTACATCATGGATTCGGAGGCTGTTAGGGAGCGCTTGGATGAGCTTGTGAGAAGGGAGTCGAGGTCTTCCTTGGCCACCATGGTCGCTGCTCAACAACAACACGAGACGTCGTCCCCTCCGCCGACGAACGCGAGGTTTGGACGGTCGAGGAGTCATTCGTTGGTTTCGGTTGTGGAAAGTGAGGAAGATGAAGAACGGGAGGATGATTATGGACTTGGGTGGAGGAGTCGGGAGGACGAGCTTGGGTTGGGCGGTTTGATGGTGCCGAATGACGGAGAGGAGGATGATGAGGATAAGAGGAATACGGTGTGTGCTGGGGGGTTGGAGCAGGTTGTGGAAGCGCTTGGTCTGGATCGGATTGATCCAGTTGCGGCTTCGAGGGAGAGGAGAGCGAGCGAAGAGGACCTTGCCGATTTGGGGTGCGATGTGGATTATAGGACCTACCTCTCTGAACGGTTCGTCGAGGATGTTGAGCAGGCTGAAGAGGAGGAACACGAAGAGCGGGAGGATGAAGAGAACCAAGTCAGCCGGATTGATGAAGAGGATTTGGAACAGTTCAAGGATCTGTTTTATCGACCGAGTAATCCTCGACCTCCGTTGAGCCATTCGGTGTCGGTCCCGGCTATCCCTCAAGCGTCCGCTGAGAGCTCGCCAAAGCATCATCATACCCGCAGTGTTGCACTCCCGACTGTCCTCCCTGCTTCCAACGGCTTTTACCAATCTGAAAAAGCGCGTTCCAGTGCGGTTTACGTTGGATTGGACAGCCCCGCGACTCACAAGACCGACATTCCAGCAACGACAGGACCCCAGATCGACAGCTCAGCAACAAAAGAGCACAAGACCCAACCCTCATTTTCGTCGTCGGTGGGTAGTAGCAGTACGAGGTCAAGTCGGTCGTATGGCACCGCTCCCGTCAATCATAGCTCCAGTGGTTGTGTCTCACCCACCCCACCACCCCTGTCTCGCAAGCCGTCGACGGTGGCGTCAGCAACGCTCTCGCGGAATACGTCCATCAGTGGGATTTCGCAGATGATCTTGTCGCATAGTCCATCCATCTCCCAGAGCTCGTCTCTCAACAGTATTGGCCAAGGCATGCCCATCTCCCGCAACCCTTCCATCAACAGGATACCCAGTATGCCGTTGCAGCACAAGAAGAGTCAGCCCAGTCTGGGAAATGTGGGCCGGTCGAGAGCTGGGTCGGTCGTCAATCCCAGTGCTGCGAATGCTGCTCGTTCGAGAGCGGGTTCGATCACTGCCAACGCTGTCCGTCCAGTCGTTGGTCAAGTTCCTCGCTCGAGAGCTGGTTCGTTCACAAGACCTATGCCACCCGTGCTGGATTCTGGTGCGATTCAGAGGGCGATGGCGATGGTCCCGGATGTTCTGGCGTCGCCTGCGATCGAAGCTGTCAGTGCGACTATTCGAGACTCAGTAGCGATTGGTCCGCCACCTCGACGACCGCCTCCTGCGCCTCCGCTTGTGGTTGAGAGCGAGGTCCGAGAGGTCTTGGAGGAGGTTGGTGACACTGGACCTCTGCGCACGGAGGAGTGGGGGTATTTCCCCAAGCAGCTTACACCGGATGCGACGCCAGTCGTTGTTGAGGAGGGAGAGGGAGAATCGACGATTCGTGGACGTGGACAGGCGCAGCAGGAAGTGGTGTTGAGTTCGAAATGGAGCATTGCTTCGTCGTCGCAGGAGAGTTTGGAGTTGAAGGAGAAGGAAAAGGACAAGGGGAGCAAGAAGAAGGAAAAGGAGAAGGCGAAGAGTGCACCATCGAGTCCTGGGACGAAGAGGAAGAGTATCTTTGGAAAGGAGGCTATTGTGGGTGCTGCTGCGGAGGGTCAGACGTCGCCGCCTGAAGCTCCGGTTGGCAAGCGTGGTCGACTTGCGAGTTTCATTTCCAAGTTCAGAGGACAGGACAAGTCGGAGGGAGCAAAGAAGAGTGTGGATACGCCAGTGGATGATGGAGAAGATGTGATTCATATCAGGGGTGATTGGGAACCGGTCCCGCCTGTTCCACCTGTCCCTGCCAACCCTCCCCCACTCCCGCCAAGTTTGAAAGCCAAGATATCACAGGCATCTTTGAGGGGTGGACGACCTCGCGAAGATTCATGGAATGGCGCCAGTATCCCGCCTACCCCTAGCACCTTCATCTCGGATTGGGATGCCTCGCCTTCGAGGCCGGACAGTGGGGTGTTTTCGTCGCCGAGAGAGTCGAGGGCGTTTACGCCGCAGAGCGCCAACAGGATGCTCGACTCGAACCCACAATCCATCAGCCGGGCGCGCTCGCATTCCCATCTGAGCCTGCTGAGCATTGGCACCGGTGTTGCACCTGCCTTGGCGCAGTCCCAGTCGTCGCCGATTCCGACGTCGCATACCTCTCCACCTCCCAGTCCCCTGTATGTCCAAGCTGGATTCCCGAGGTCGAGTTCGTTGGCGTCGTTGGGCATGTCACCGCCTCCGACGGCTGGGTTCTACGTCGCTGGTGCTGGGTTCCCGAGGAGTGTGACGTCGAGTCCACGGTCGAGCTTCCAGTACCCTTCCGTGCCTCTCTCTCAGCTGCCCATAGGACTACACCAGGCGTCAACTTCCCCACATGCATCGAGTCCGCTTAGTGCCAGCACCACCAACCTCGTCCAGTTTGCTGCTGCCAGTCCGAGGAGGTTGACGCTGAGCAGCATAGCGAGCTTTGCGGAAAACTCGAATTCGGGGCATAGTCTTCCGACGTCGCCTGTTGATTCCCCGACTGTGGGCTCTGCGCTGCTGAGCGATCGACAGGCTCTTCGACGGTCTCGTGGGGGTAGTGCTGGTTTGGCGTATGATGAAGAGGAGGAGCGATACGACGACGATGACGATATGGACAGCGAGAGCCTGCTGTTGGAGGAGGCAAAGGATATCTTGGCGACGCACTCGTATGCGTATGATAGTGGGAGCAGTCGGAGGCATAGCGGGCAGGATGGAGAGGTGATGCTTCCTGGTGTGGAGGACTTTGAAGTTGGCCATCGGAGCCAAGGCTCAAGGTCATCTTCGCGTGGACGCCATTCGAGGTCCCAGTCTGCCACTCATTCGGTGTCGCACTCGAGTAACCACTCCAGGTCGAGCTCGTTGTTGCGGTTGAAGGATCCTATCGGTGCGGTGGCTCCGGCTGGTCAACGAACCCGTCGCCTGGCGCCCTCTGCGTCGAGCCCGGATGTTTCGAGGAGGTCGGGAGGGAGTCACGAGTCTGTTCCGCCACCGCCTGTTCCGCCCAAGGATAACACCTACGAGACCTTAACGAGCATTGCTAGCCACAGGCAAAAGCTGTCGCTCTCGCCAGCTGGTCCACTTTCTGCAGCCCCTTCGCCAACGTCGGCTGCGCCTTCACCTTCGATGCAATACACAGTTCCCCAGAGCCAGTTGCGCTTCCCTGGTGCACCTCCCCGTCAACCTTCAGAAGCCACCCATTCCGTCGTTTCGGCTCTTTCTTCAGGATCTACCACGTCTGGACGCTCGACACCGGCCACGGGCAAGGTTGGAAGCTTCATGACCCGTCTGAGACTCAAGTCGAGCCCGAGCCTCGGATCGCTAAAGTCGCCCGGGTATACCTCGAATGGGATGTACATGCCCTTGGACAGTCCTCCTGTTCCGACTCGTCCACCCGCCGTCAGCCGTGTCACCACCAGCACCGTCCCCACCCTCGCCGACAACCCAAAGTCCAAGTTTTTTGCCAAGATGATGGGCAAGGGACGCGGAGATGCTACCAAGAAGAGTCAGCTTGAAGAGGAGGCCGAGTTGGATGAGGAACTGAAGAATCTCGATCCGAGCTTCATGGTGGGCGGTGCGGGAGGGATGATTGGTATCTCGAAAGCAAAGCCGGCCAAGGGCAAGAGGGCGCTCACAAAGGAGGAGCAAGAGCTCGAGGCCGAATTGAGGAAGATGGAGCCTAGTATGGTCATGGGGAGTGCGGCTGGTATGATTGGGCTTCGTTGAGCGACGAGGTGGGTTTACTCTTAGGGTTTTCAATGTGCTTTTGCTGACAAGGTTCTGTTTAGGTTTCGATCCTCTTTCGCCATGCTCTGCATATCGTTATTCCTTTCATTATTCGCTATCTTGCTCATTCGGTTTTCATTCTTGAGCCGTTTATAGATCTCTTTTCGCTTTCGATTGCTTGATTGTGCTTGACTATTTCTATTTCTTCATTTATCCTCGTGTTCCACCCTAGAGTTTTCTTTTTCGTCCTTCTCGTCGCATCCATTCACCCATCGCTATCGAACAAAACCCCATCCAAAAACAATGTGCATGTCCATTAATTCATACTTTCCCATTGTTGTTGTTTCATTCGTCTTTCTTCCTACCTACCCGCTTATTGCTTTCTCGTACATTACTCCTCATCTCTTTTTCTTAACTTGTACGCTATTTCTCTACTTCTTCTGCCCGCGGTATGGGCATGAGAATGTTTGGGAGGAGGCTCGCGTGGTCGGGAGGGCCACTTGACATTCACTCGCATGCGGGAGGCAACTATCTTGTGAGTACCCTTGTTGTGATCTCTGGAGTGCTGTACTTACTGACGATTGCAGACCTATAATTAGGTTTTTGGAAACACCAAGGGAAACATCCATCCCCAATGCTCTATTCCACCATCTATGGCTCGACGACGGGCGACTACTATCTGCATCGACAATACCCCCACACTCATTGACCAGCATCATCTTGTATTTGTATCCAGCATCACCAACCGGAGTCACTCATTTGTAACCTGTTTTATTGGGGCGAAGCCCCTATTGTCCAGGGGAAGCGCGAATGCAAAGTGGCTGTGACATGGCTAGGTGCATCGCCACTGGCTGGCTCCCAGCCATGGCGAGAGAGCCCCGGCCGCAGGTACCCATATCACATATGGGGCTTACGCCTGCAAGCTTTCCACGACGCACTTCACGTGCGACGAAAACAACCTCGTCGGCATCCATACCGACGACGCGCTATGCTGCCGTCCACCACACTCGTTTTATTTTTCGCTATCGTCAACGCTGTACCACCAATCGCGGCATCACATTCTTTGCTCGTTCATCTGTTATATGGGAAACATCTTATACCCACCACACACTCTTTTGCATTCGACTCTCTTATCATCATCCTGTCGTCGTCGTCGCTCGCGCTCTACAGCCATCATCCCACCTGTGGACGTTCCGCCCGCCCCTCTCATGGAAACCTCCCCCTCCCCTTGCCATCCTGCTCCTCCGCTGAAGAAACCCAAGGGATCGAGAAAGAAAGCACCAAAATTACCCCTACTATCTAACACCCCGAATCGTCATCATCCCTCCTCCCCCGTTGTGTGAAAGATGCTGCGTGTTCTCTTTTGCTTGACTTAGAATTGTGGTTGGGAAAACTTAAAACTGTATTTTTAGTCTGTTGGTCTGTTGTTGAATGAAAATGATTTCAATTTTCTATTGTCAAGAATGAACGGACGAGAACCGTTGTGAGCACCTTCAAAGCGCCGGCAGACTCCGAAATTCTAAAGCGCGTCGCGTCACGTCGGTGTCACGGTCGATCGTACGTAAAAAAGTGCTAAAGGATGGGGAAATTCTTTATCGCTTTCATCTACCGTCAAGATGAATCCTCAAGCGCAAGGGACTAGTTTACCTGTGAGTTTTATGCGATGATGCAGGGCGAGCCCAGCTAACATTTGATTTCAGGACGACCTGGTGGCCGCCTTCAGTGGCGATTTCAAGTTCCAAGGCAATTTCTATCACTCGTCGACTCATCCCGACGCTCCCAACCCGCGTTTGCACGTTGACGGCGTAGGAACTGTCGGTCTTCCTCTGAGCGAGGGCATGCAAAGGCCCTCATCTCGCGCTCTGCTCAAGCACCCTCTGGCAAAGGCGACCAAACCGTCGTCGATACCGCTGTTCGCAATACCTGGGAGATTGAGCCATCGAAGATCACCTTCAAGAATCCCAAGTGGACTGCGTGGCTTGAAGGCGTTGTTTTCGATTCTGTGTGGAAAGGCCTTGGAGTCGCGCCGTTCCGTACGAAACCAAGGTGCGACTTGTACAAGATGCTCCTGTACGAGCAAGGATCTCAGTAAGCTATGACACCGTTGCGCCTTGTGAAATCTACTGACCCATCGGCTACAGTTTCTTACCTCATCAAGAGTAAGATGCTTGTTCTCGCGATTGCGTTTCGAGTGACTCATGCCTTTGCTTCAGTACACAGAAGGCCCTAGGCATGTTCGCAACCGTCGTTGTCGTATTGCCCACAGAATACGAAGGAGGGGAGCTTCACCTCTCTCACTCTGGAATTTCGCAAACCCTGGATCTCGCCAAGTCGGCGGATGTGGAAAACTCGGTCGTTGCATGGTATACCGATGTCATCCACGAAATCAAACCCGTCAAGTCTGGGTATCGCCTCGCCTTGTCGTACAACCTCATTCACACCTCGCCAAACGTTCCAAGACCCACCCTGCCAGACATGAGTAGCGGCGTTCAACGCTTGCGACAGGTTCTGGAGCGATGGGCGGGTGGACAGTATCCCCTGGCTTGCTTCCCTTCCAATACCGCCCCGTTCTTCACTTACATTCTCGACCACAAATACAGTGAAGACGACCTTGACAGTGGTGCTCAGGCACTGAAAGGAGCTGATGCGCACCGAGTAAGCCATCTTCTCCCTATCGCAGTGGATCTAGGCGTCACAGTTGGTCTTGCAAACTTCAGCTACAGCGTGGTTGGGTATGCGGACGACTCTGGGCAATACACCAAACGTCGGCGGTACAACAACTGGAATTATAGCTCGGACGAGGAGAAAGAAGCGCCGCCCATGGGAGCGATCGAGGAGGAGATGTACTCGCTGACTCATATGGTTGACATGGATGGTGAACAGCTGCTCTGCGGCAGCTACGAGGATATCACCAAGGAGGTTCTCCTCCCAAAGAACGCCTTCAAGAATGTCTCTCCCGACAAAACAGAGTACGAGGGATATATGGGAAACGTGAGTCTTTCAGACTCCTTTGTGACACCCTTTTTTGACCCCACTTCGTTTCCATAAGGGCGCAGGAACTCTCGAGCAATGTAAGCGATACGTTTCAATGGATAACGGTGTCGCTTATCGACGACTTTGATACAGGGTATCATCGTACGGTTCTCATGCTATATCTCGAAGAGGATGAAGCCCTCGTGGATTTTGAGCTTCGTGGTGGCATGCGCAAAGGTACCGAGAAGTTGAAGGCAGCTACAACAGTGAATAAGGCACTTGCAGAGGAAATGATCGGCATGTTGCAAACAGCGTCGGATCCTGGCCATCCCTACGCCCCCGATGCACACGCTGTCAAAGACGCATTCCATGCTCTTTTCGACGCTTGCACATTGTGGGGGGACCATGACTTGTGGATGGATGCTATGATTCGGGCGAGCTGCTCGTATTCGACTATGGGAAAGGACAGATTAACGAGGGCTCTCACTCGATTCTCATTTGCTTCTATTGAAAGAGGGTGCGTATGCTTCATCACTCGTTTGCCAGCGAGACTGAAGTGCGTTCCTCAGCTTGGACGCCCTTATCCAGAGCGGCGTCAAATTCAAGGATCGCTTCGCAGTCGCCCAGGCGGTCTCTGCTCGATACGTCTCAGAAGAAGCCGCCATGACATGGACTCGTTCTCAGTGCAACTACAGCTTGGCAGCGTATGCTGAAGGGTCCTTGGATGATGTTCCTCTCCTCATGGCCATTTTCAAATTTATCGGGATTTCTGCACTCGAAAAGAGGTCAGCGACTTTACTGCCTTTTGAGCCATGGTTTACTTACGAGACTGTGTAGCATCATCCCCAACGTTCAGGGGAAGGCAGACACATACAGCTTCTTGGTGGGGCTGGCGGAAGCTTTGCATTGTAACCGGGAAGCCCTGCCTGGGACGTCGGCTACCACAGTAGACGATCTTGTCGTCAAATGCCTTGTTGCTGCAGCGCCTCAGTGGAGCTCGCCAACGCCTGTTTCAATTCCGGTGGGCGGGAATCCAGTCCTCGTCGAATCGGAGGCTAAGGTGGCAAGAATAATCACAATCATCAACCTCAGCCTGAAGACGAACGACGTGACGCCTTGCACGGCGATTCTATCAGACATCTTGAAGGCCACTGGTCTCTCTGGGCTCCCAGAGACGTTCAGGGATATTTACATCCCTCTCATCATTCAACTCAAGCCCCTTCTATCTGGGTTCGAGATGCGCCTCTCCTCCGCTCCATTCGGCAACGGTATTCGTGGCATCGTCCAACTCTACCTCGCAAACTTTGCTACCAAGGAACCTACTTTCCAAGGACCTCGCCTCATCGCGAAGCTTGGATGCGGCAACCCTACTTGCCACGAATGTCAACAACTCGATGCGTTTATGACTGGAGAATTCGCCCAGTGGCAACTTCACGCCCTCCAAGCGACTCGAAATCACATCGAGCGTCAGCTGTGGGGTGTGGAGGGTAAGATGTGCACCTACGAGACTATCAAGAAAGGATCCCCCCATATCCTTGTGGTGACCAAAACCCCAGCGTTAATCGAGCTGGTAAAGAAGGAGCTCAGGGTTACAGACCCAAAAGCATTCCTTGCCGTCGTCGGGAAGGAAGAGTTGAAATTGATGTTTGGGGAGCAGGGATACCAGCAGATAAAGACGAGTGTCAGTGGTCGGTAGAGCATCATTACATGTTTCTATTTCGCGTCGAGGAAAGAGAATTCTTTAGATGTAAACTACTTCCGACGCATATATGGAAGAACATAATCATGGAGTCGAATTGTTGAAGAGTCACCTACTAGTGCGACAGCAGTTCCTGACAATGGACAGAGATCCCATGCCTTCTTGAAGCAGGCGGGGCCAAGTCTCTCTCCATACATATCGAGAGGGACGAGTTGTCTCTTCGAATGCAACGTTGTGCCTTCTGATCTATTGCTGGCAGGAACTTTGCCTGAAGGAGTGCTTCCAATCGATGCACAAATGAAATGCATAACGTCTCCGAAATAGGGCACACTCCGCTCTGGATCATGCTGCTCCCATTGGGATATGGAGACAATGTTCCCATCACTACTTCTGCGGTCGAATCCAAAAGTGCACCAATAGTCATCCGGGAAAGGTAAGGTCTCGGTGATGTGGGCAACAGCCAACAGGGCCGCCGTCCCAGTGGCATGTTGCGAGTCATCGAGGTCCAGGGTAATCCAGTATGTTTCGAGGACACCTTCCGGTGTGCTATGGTTCTTCGCCCATTCTTCGACGAAGGGTGGCATATGCTTGGTCAAGTAGTCGCGAAGAGGGTAAGGGGATCTGGTATACCGCCCTTCACTCTGTCCCCACGAAGATTTCGAATGTCGGTGGGGGCTAAGGCCTTTTAGCCCTCTTGACCCAAGCGGAAGCCTCGTCCGAAAGGGTGTGATAGACAGTGCTGTATCCTGAAAATGTGACACCCGAAGGTACCTGCGCTTGGCAAGGTCCAGAGGCTTCAAAGGCGGGACATCGTAGCTAACCATGTCCCCTGCGCGGTAGCCTATGCTCCCTGTCTCATCCCTCTCGCTGAATTCTGGGCAGAAGACAATAAAACGATCGCTCGTGAACAGGAGCTTGGTGACAAAGAACATCAGGAGCTACCCTCAGGCCATGGGGCAGAATTAGCGTACCTCTGAAGGAGCTTCGTTTGAAGGCTGCTCAAGGGGGAAGACAGTGTAGGTGCCGTCAACGTAGTTCCAAATCAACGCCTTCCTAGCATCCAATGTAGCACCAACACAATCTCCAGACAATGCGTAGAGATCACATTCAACCGAGTCGAGGTATTGAAGTGGCAGTGTTCCGAGCCTTTCGTGTCCCACTTTGTCGTCCACAAAGGAGAACTCGTGCACCTCAATCAGAAATAGCTCGTCCGTATCTTCCTCCTCCGTGTCGCTGGACAAGAAGCCTTAAGACGCATGAAACACAAGTGAATGTAAGAACTTACCTATCCAAACTGTTGTCCGGAGCATAGCCTCTAACTCTGAGGGCACGGTAAGCCAACATAAGTCGAATGCGATCCGCCTTCTCCCCGAGAAAGGTGACCACGCGATGTACAGTCTCTTGATCCTCCATGTCGGAGCAGACGAAGGAAGCGATGCATGAAGGATTTTGCCCAGTCGCAAAGTAGGGGGCCAGGTCGAAAATTCCAATGGTAGGATTACCCATTGCCAACAGGAAGCGCCCGCCGGGGACAAGGGCTAAATCCGTAAAGCCAGAGCCTATGGTAAATTCGAGCGTGTGTTTAGGAATAGGAGTGGTGGGAGTCGTCTCCTGGTATTCGTTGAGTATCTTCTTGAAGTAAGCCGCTCTTCTGGCAAGTTGTTCCCGTAGCTTCGGGGGCGATGGACGCCATGTAAATGTGGGAGGAAACAATGCAGCCTCCTCAATTAATCGGTCGGTGCAGACTTTCCAGATCGACGCATGATGTCGATTCTCTAGTTCATGTAGTGATTTGCAAGTCTGATTGCATGAAGCGTCAGTTCCCTTTACTTCGACATCTTAGAATCCGTACCTGTCGAAGTGCTACAATGTCCTCTGAGCTGAACGTCTGTGCGCAAGCGCAGAATATCCGGAGATGAAGCTCTGACGGTAGTGACAAGAATTTCGATGGCTGAGCCATCTTTGAGGTCGAATTCTGGGAGGCGCCCCTGAGGCCAAGGAAGAAGATTCCTGCCAGGGCCAATGTAACCCCGCGATCAGAGATGGCACTACTATGGGTGAATGATGTGTGGTGAATAGTTGCATTCATCTTTAAATACTCAAGGAGCGTCCGGCAAAGTCTCGGATCGTCAAAATGTGGAATAGGATTGATATGAGTTATGCATGGACACTGGGAGAAGGCATAGAATCACTTGTGCCTACTAATATATCCACGAACGTAATCATGAATTTGAATGGTGGACTCCCGATACAGCCCGTGCTGCATGACCATGATGCCTGAGAGGGGGCAGAAGTCCCAGGCGTTAGCGTCATTTTTGAGGCTCTCTGTGTACGTTTCAAAAGGGATGAGATGAGCTCTGGACTCCGAAACCGCGCCCGTTGTTGGATCAGCCGCTCCGGAGGGAATACGTGACACTGAAGCACAAATGACAAGCGCACGGTCCTTGGTGGAACGAGAGTCGCGGTGCCGCTCCCATTGCGAGATTGAGACGAGGCCCCCATCACTAGCACGGCGGCCAAACATGGAGTTACACCAATATGCCTCCGGTAGGGGGAGCATCTGTGCGGCGTGGGCGACAGCGGCCAGAGACGCAGTCCCAGTGGTGTGCTGTGAGCCGGCGATGTCGAGGCGTATCCAATGGGTGTCGACGGCTTTCTCTGGATCATAGAATCTTCTTGCTTCTTGGAAGCTTCCGCCGTTGTCCTCCTTTGTCAGATAGTCGTAAAGAGGGTAGGGGATTTTGTTGTATTGTCGATCAGAATAACCCCATAAGGCTTTGGAGGATCGGCCGGGGCTTAAGCCTTTCAAACCCTTGGACGATAGAGGAAGGGTCTGGCGAAAAGAGTTGGTAAACGGTGCGGGTGTGGGCGATCGCCAATTTGGCACTGGAAGGACCTCCCGCTCGGCAAGGCTTAGACGTTCAAAAGGCTGGACCTCATAGCTAGTCATCTCTCCGGCCTGATAACCCAGGGTTTTGTTGCCGTCCTCTTCAGTTTTTTTCACAGAGAAGATAATAAAACGGTCTTTCGTGAGGAGAATCTGGTCACTGTTAGAGGTGGCACCACGATTAAAATGTAATTAACTCACATCTGAGGGTTTTTCGGTTTCATGGTTCTCCAGGGTGAAGAGTTGGTAGGTGTTGTCGATGTAGTTCCAGACCAAGGCATTCCTCGAGTCTAATATGGCCCCAATATAGTCTCCAGACATCGTATAAAGGTCATGCTCGTAAATATCGCAGGAGTCACGGCCGAGTGGAAGTGGTCCGTACATCTTGTGCACCAGTTCGTCGTTTGCGAAGGAGATGTCGTGCACTTCGATGAGGAATGAATAGTCATCATTGTCCCCCACATTGCTGGATAGAATGATTAAGCTTCGAGGAGTAGAGTTAAAGCCATTGGTAACCTACTAGTCGTCGAATGCATCGATGCCGTCCGGGTCAGTAGGATACGCGAACATGAGTCGCAGCCTATCTGCTTTCTCCCCAGCAAGGTCAAAACACGACGCGCGGTAAACTCGTCGTACCTGGTAGAGCATTCGAAGGAGGCTATCTGTATAGGATTGATCCCAGACTCATAGTAAAGGGCCAGGTCAAAAAGCGCGATGGTAGAGCAATTGATTCCCAACAAAAACCGGCCTCCAGGAAGGAGGGCAAGATCTGAGAACCCTTCAGGAATGCTAAGCTCAAGCGAGTGCCTGGGTGCCGAAGCTGTGAGCTTTGCATTTTGGTACTCATACAACGCTTTCCTGAAGCAAAACGCCCTCCGGGCTATCTGCTCTTGGAGCTTCGAGGAGGGCGAACGCCAAGTGAATGTGGGAGGGAATAAAGCCGCCTGATCAATTAGGCTCTGGGTACAGAGCTTCCAGATAGCTGCGTGGTGCTTTTTCTCGACCTCGTACAATGCTTTGCATGTCTAAATTGCGGAGCATTAGCTCTATTGGTGTGACTAAGGGTTTCGCAATTACAGAATGCGTACCTGTCGTAGTGCTACAATATCTTCTGAGTTCCGGGCAAGAAGGCAGAACACGGCGAGATGACGTTCAGTGGGAAGGCGCAACATTCCAGATGTTGAGACGCGACCATTTCGAGTTTGGACAACGTCTTGAGCAAGCAGAGGAGACGGCGCGCTGGCAATGGGAAATCCCCCATCAGATACCCGTGATGGGTGGTGTTTTGCAAGTTAGGCGCCTTGCTGTTTCTCGCAACGCGTTTCAGTTCACTATTTGTCAATGGAATAAGTATTATTGTGACCCTTCCCTCATGCAGTCTGCTATTAACCAGGGTCTCATTTCGCTTGCTCAAGAACCAGCGGTAGCTCAGGTCGCCGCTTACCAATGTCAACACCTGGGCTGACGAGACCACCAAATGTCCAGAGAATCTTCTTCTCCGCTGGGCTGAACTTTAGGCGATCGAGGAGGTTGAGTATCATGGACTCTGCCACGAGGATACGTCAGATGGTTAAGGCGGTAAAGCACTACCGGGTACATACTCAACTCCAGCTCAGCAAACTTCAGTCCAATGCATGATCGTCCTCCACCTGCGAACGTCAAGCTGCAGGTGCGTTAATTTGCTGTCCCCCCAAAAAGATGCGAAATCACTTACACGTGGGAGTAAACTCCAGGCACCTTCGCGTCGATCAGACTCTTGGGAAGCTCATTCAACCACCTCTCAGGCTTCCATTCCCCAGCGTCCGAACCCCAGAGCTTGGTGCTGCGATTCGTACCCAGGATCGAGACAAAAATATCTGTGCCTCCAGGCACAAAGATTTCGCTGACTTCGTTCCCGTCTGTTCCCATGATTGGAGTGAGTAGAGGAATGATCGTGTCTTTCTTGGCGCTACAACTGGATTAGAATATGCTCAACCTACCGATGCTGAAGCTTACGTTCGACCAGCAAGAGGAGCTGGCGGGTACCTAAGCGGATGCAATTAGAATATCTTTGGGAAGAACTGTCGGCACACTCACATTCTCAATGTCTCCCTGCACACCGCGTCAAGATAAGGGAGGGGCCATCAATTGGTCGTAGGTAAGCTGTCCATACTGCTCCTTGGCTTCTCTGATTTCGTCTCGGAGGCGATCCTGCACATCCTGTTTCTCGCTTAGTAGGAAAAGGACCCTAGCTAGCGCACTGGATGTTGTATCCATCCCAGCAAAGGTTGAAAGAACTGGTATTTATATGAGTACAATCCTCAAGGAAACATGTGGACTCCGCTCGGCGTACCTTATTTGAGCAATAATCTCCTCGTCCGTCATCTTGTCTCCAGCCTCTCTCGAAGCATTGGCTTTCACTACGTAGATGACACGAAGTAAGTACAGACGCATTGACCGGCTGTGATGATAAACTTACTAAGAGCACTGAGGATGTCCTTCCTAGGGACGTGGTCGCTTTCGAGCTCCAGAGATTGCTTCCTCGCATCGTATATCTCCAGCGATGTACGATGCATGACACCAACGACATCCACTAGCTCTCGCACCGCGCCCCATGTCAGGTTCTTCATTACGAAGCGTTGAATCCGCTTTCCTCCAATATTGTACTTGCGCACGAGAGGAAGGACAAAAAGTTGTATCGGGAGTGTCTCGTTCAGTAAACGGCTATCAAAGGATTCAGATATCAGCCAAATGTCGAAGTGTGTATCCATGCACTTACAGCAGGATTTTTACTGAAGCTGCGAATGGGTGGGGCTTTCCGTGTTCTGAGAGGCTATCGAACGAGTACCCAAACCCTCCCTGACCAATGATCTCCAGAGCGCCACGAGCCATCCAGTCGAATACTTCAACCTGTAAATGGGTTCAGTATATGGGGATATATTGGAAGGGTAAGTTAAGTACCTCCTTCTTCTCCTCTCCTACGATTTTGCTTAGAGTTTCTGCCAACTATCACGGTTCAGTCCACCTTCCTTGGTCAAATTATAACGCGGGTCACCTTGCTTGTGTTCTCATCAAAAATCGATGCTATGAACAGTTTGAGCGAAGCAAAAGACGACCAACAAGTCAAACGTACCCATGTTTCTGATGTGGCTAGTGGAAAATACACTGTTTAGCACCTTTCTTTGTCTCTTATGCTCATGGCCATGAGTTGAGAGTACGCCAGGACCGAACGCCGCGTCGTTGCCCCTAAAAAAGCAACTGCATGTTAGTGCGAGTGAAGGAGGCGGAAAAGAGGAAAAACTCACGTGAGGAAGTTTTCTCCTTCATCCCAATCAACGTCATGGCACTGGGTCATGGGGTCAAACCCTGTCGAATTTTAGGACAGGAATAACCGCTGACCTTCACGAGAATGTAGTGCAATGCTTTAGGATCCGAGACAAGAAGTGTCTCGCTCTGAATGTTCGTCAGATACAGTAAACCTGGTTCGGCTGATGCCAGCTTACCCCAAGAAGTCCCCCCAAGCTTGGCAACTTGGTCGTCTACCAAGCCCACGTCAACATATGAATAAAAGATAAGCCAGATGTATGACCCACGCTCTTGAACTACGCGTTCCTGGAACTGAAAGCCTTCCTTCGGATTGACGAGTTTGGATATATGGCCTGTTGGCAAGCGGTTGAGAATACGCATTTGGCGCAGAGGAAAGATTGCACCCACCAAGAAGAAAGGTTCCACCCTCGGGTCCCTTCAGCATGGCAAAGGGACGCCTTCTGAAGGCGCGCTTCAAGGTAGCCCAAATGATCACCGTGAACAATGGGATAGCAAAAATTTCAGCTGTAGACAATTCAAGATGGAACATGGTGGCGGTATAATTGGTGTTTTCTGTTGTATCGGTGCAATATTATAGCTTAATGTGAGTGCAGGCCAGCTCAAGTGCCGGTGCGCGCGTTTGGTCGGCTTCCCCAGCTCAGCCGGTGCACGCGTCTGGCCGGCTTCCCTAGCTCCCGTCATATATCGAAGGCGGTGGTATGAGACTTGCATTGAAAGACCCCGCAGTAGTCTGGGCAGACTAGAGTAAGCTCAGCGTAATAATGATGAACCCTGGGCCCCGTAATGACGGGTATTGGGATTCATGCTAAAGCAGGTGCGACTGCGCACAAGGGCAACCTCAGGCCGACGAGCAGACTATTTGGTGGGAGAGGTTCCCACAGGGTGAATGATGTCATCGCTTTGGACTTCTCTTCTCTCGTCGATTCTGGAGGAAGGTGAGAACTCGCGATGGTACTTGCTTCAGTGATAAGTAAACCTGGTAACCCTTGCTACCCGGTGCGACTGGCACCCAACCTTTCATCCTTCTTCTTGTGTTTGTCGATTTAGTGTCTCTATTAAACATCAACAAAGGCAGTGTCTCGGTGTTGAATCAGTCAAAACTGTACGTACGATAGAAGCACTCGGATAACGCTGCGATCACCCAAATAACAAATGTACTACTTACGAGACTCGCCCTCCCAATTTCACCAGGTCACGGCCCTTGATCTCCTTCAACGAAAGATCAGGTTCGTTGGCTGTGCCACCCGTCGAACCCTGCAACGAATCGATAGAATTATTACAGTAGGTCAAGTCATAGGCTTACTCACTCAGGGATGTGTCTGTCGCAGAACAAACGTCGTTTAACCCACGAGTCCAAGAACTCGATACCCAGGGCTTCACGGTCTCCGACTCCGGCGGCTGGTACATAACAGTGATGGCCGGCTGATCCTTGAGGCGAGGTCCAGCGCGTTGCATGGGGTTTCGCAATTCACTCTGAGTTTGGAAAGAGAATAGGCTTCCCAGACCAGGCCTTGCAATATTATTGTTGATAGGCACCATTGTCTACACGAAGGGAAAAGAAGCGAAAAGAGTTCCTCCGTTGGATCATCCTGCTTTTGTAAATAGGCACGAACATAATCATGGATTTCGATGGAAGACTCTTGACCCCTCTCCTGCTGCATGACCATGATACCGGCGAGAGGGCAGAGATCCCATGCCTCTTCAATACATTGAGGATGCGTTTGTGTAAGTTCCGAGGGGGACGAGAGAAACCTGGGACACCGAACCTGCACCCTTGTCTTCCAATGTTGGAGGAAGCAAAACTGATGCGCAAATGACATTCGTACGTCCCTTTCTGTGATGAGGATCGTCTCGAAGGTCCTGCTCCCACTGCAGAATCGAGACGAGGTCCCCACCACTGGCACGACGATCAAATCCGGAAGTACAACCAATGGGGGTCCTGGAGCGGAAATGTCTGTACATTGTGGGCAACAGCGATGGGGTTAGCAGTCCTAGGAGCGTCTGGGGAGTCACCGAGGCCAAGATGAAGCCAGTGGGTGTCGACGATGTTCTCTGGTGCGTAGTGCCTTCTTGCCAAATGGAAAGCGGGGATTGCCATTTTCCTTTCTTAGGTAGTCGTGGAGAGGATAAGGGGAAGACTTGTGTTGCCGGACAGAGTATCCCCACGAGGCTCTGGAGGTCCGGCTGGGGCTGAGGCCCTTTCAATCCCCGTTGGCACCAGTGGAAGAGCCTTGCGGAAGGAGCTTGTAGTGGGCGCCGGTGCTGGAGATTGCTGATGTGGCACTGTGAGGGCTTCCCCTGTCGGGAAGGTCCAGAGGTTGCAAAAGGCTGGAGCTGATAGCTACCATATCTCCTCCGTGGTAGCCCTGATTTCCTTTGCTATCTTCTCAGTTTGTTTTACAGAGAAACAACGAAACGGTCCTCTGTAAGGAGGATCTGGTCATGATTAGACGTGATCATTCACAAGTCGAACAGAATCGACTTACGTCTGATGGAGTTTCGGTCTCATGGTTTTCCTAGGGTGAAGATTGGGTACGTGTCTTCGACGTAGTTCCAGACCAATGCGTTCCTTGCACCAAGGACAGCTCCGATGCAGTCCTTCAGACATCGTGTAAATATCACTGTTTGCTGTGTCGGACTCGTCCACGACAGAGGCGGAAGCGGCCCGTACATCGTGTGGGCCAGTTCTTCACCTGCAAAGGAGATTTCGTGCACCTCAACAAAGTATAGGTACTCTTCCTCGTCCTCCCCAACGTCGCTGAGTAATGGGAGTAAGCCTCAAAGCTTAAGGATAACAGTATCGGAAACTTACTAGTCTTCGTTGGGAGTGAAACCAAGTGGGTCCGCATCGTATGCCAGGAGAAATCGCAGTTTATCTGCTTTCTCCCCAACGAAGGTCGCAGCTCGACACGTAAATCTCTCCGAGTAGTATGGGCTGGGAAAGGAGCCTATCTGTATAGGACTAGCACCAGATTCATAGTAAGGGGCCAGGTCGAAGACCGAGATGGTAGGGGAAGAGATCCCAACCAAAAACCGACCTCCAGGGAGGAGGAAAAAGTCGGAAACGTCCTCAGGGAACTTGAGCTCAAGCGTTTCCCGGGGAGCTACGCCAGTGAGAGCGTTCTCTTGGTACTCGCAAAGTGCCTTCTTGAAGCAAGATGCCCTCCGGACCAGTTGTTCTTGAAGCTTCAGGGAGGGGGGATGCCAGGTGAACGTGGGGGGAGAACAGAGCGGCCTCATCAATCAGGCTCTGGATGCAGAGGTTCCAAATAGATGTATGGTGCTTTTTCTCAACCTCATACAAGGCTTTGCATGTCTATTTCACAAGGCAGTTAGTCATCATCAGTGCAGGGGGTGGACAAGGACAGAACGTGTACCTCTCGTAGCGCTACTATATCCTCTGAGTTCCTGACAAGAAGGCAGTAATATGGCCCGATGGAGTTCAGTGGGAAGGCATAATATTCCTGATTGTTGAGACGCGACCATTGCAAGCTTGGACGAAATCTTGGGCAAGAGCAGAGGAGGAAAGCGCGCTGGCAATATGAAATCCGCCATCAAGATGCCAATGATGGTTAAGTTGGATGCGGCGTTGTGCTGAACTTCAAGCTTCAAGCGTTACATCTCGCTTCAAGCTTTGGAAAGAGGACAGGCTTCACAGACGAAATCTGGCAATATTATTGTGGATAGTTTAGATAGGGTTGATATAAGTTTACTATGCACAGAGAAAAGTAGAGGGAGCAGTCCTGCATCGACGAAGCGTTACTTTTGCGTAAGATACGCCCGAACATAATCATGGATTTGGATGGAGGACTTTTGCCAACCTCTCCCATGCCGCATGACCATGATGCCGGACAGAGGGCAGAAATCCCCACGTCTTTGTGAGGCCGCGAGGATTTATTGTGTATGTTTCGAGGGGGACGAGATTGGTCGTCGAGATTTCCCCCTTCCCCTCAGATTCTCGAGGAGTGCGCGAAATCGATGCACAAATAACAGTCGTACGGTCCTTTTGGTGATGTGGGTCGTCTGGAAGGTGCTTCTCTCTCCCATTGCAGAACTGAGACGAGTTCTCCGCCACTGGCACGGCGATCAAACCCGGAGGTACACCAATAAGCGTCTTGGAGTGGAAACGTTTGCGTGATGTGAGCGACAGTGGCCAGGTTGGCTGCCCCGCTGGTATGTTGGTCGTCACCGACGCCGAGATGCAACCAGTGGGTGTTGAAGATGTTCTCTGGCGCATAGTGCCTTCTTGCCACATGGAAACCAGGTTCGCTATTTGTCTCCGTTCGGTAGTCGTGAAGGGGATAACTTGAAGGGGAGCTGTCATATTGTCCACGAGAGTAACCCCACGAAGCTTTGGAGGTTCGACTGGGGTTGAGGCCTTTCAATCCCTTCGAAGCCAGTGGAAGAGCCTTCCGGAGGGTGTTTGTGAAGGGTGCCGGTTCTGGAGATTGCCAATGCGGCACTGTGATGAGTTCCCCGGTCGGCAAGATCGAGAGCTTCCATAGGCTGTAGCTCATAGCTAACCATCTCTCCTGCGTGATAGCCCTGATTTCCTTCGCCATCTTTTTTAGTCTGTTTTACAGAGAAAACGACAAGACGATCTTCTGTAAGTAGAATCTAATCACGATTAGACGTGAACCTTCAGTACTCGAATAGAATCGACTTACGTCTGCTGGTGTCTCAGTCTCATGATTTTCAAGGGTGAACATATGGTAGGTCTCGTTAACGTAGTTCCAGACCACTGCATTCCTGGTGTCTAGGATAGCCCCAACACAGTCCGCAGACATTGTGTAGAGATCATGGTCAACTGTGTCGGATTCGTCACGACCGAGCGGAAGCGGGCCGTACAACTTGTGTGCCAACTCTTCATCTGCGAACGAAATTTCGTGCACTTCGATGAGGAATACGTAGCCTTCGCCGTCTTCCTCCAGGTCGCTGCCAAATTGATTAAGCCCCAGACTATTGAAACTTAAAGGCGTCAACAACTCACTAGTTGTCCCTCGGACTGCAACCATCCGGGTCGTCGGGGAACGCAAGCATAACTCGGATCCTATCTGCGTTCTCCCCAGCGAAGGTTACGGCATGACGCGCAAGGAATTGCTCGCACATGTGAGCGCAGGGAAAGGAGCCAATCTCCGCAGGAGTGCCCCCAGACTCATAGTAAGGGAGCAGGTCAAAGACCCCAATGGTACCTGAGGAGATCCCCAGCAAAAACCGACCCCCAGGAAGCAGAGCAAGGTCAGAGAAATCTGTAGGGAGCTTAAGCTCAACCGTATCTCTGGGAGCGTTATCCGCGAGACTCATGTCTCGATACTGGTACAGTGCTTTCTTGAAGCAAGACGCCCTCCGAACCAGCTGTTCTTGAATCTTGGAGGAGGGCGACCGCCAGGAAAACGTGGGAAGGAATAGAGCCGCCTCCTCAGATAAGCTGTCGATACAGAGCTTCCAGATCGTCGTATGATGCTTTTTCTCGATCTCATACAGGGCCTTGCATGTCTAAACAGCGTGTTAGTCTCCTTTGCTGGCAGTTAGTAGAGAGTATGTGTACCTGTCGAAGTGCCACAATATCTTCTGAGTTTGGAGAAAGGAGATAAAATATGGCCAGGAGAGGCTCAGCTGGAAGGCGTAATATATCAGATGCCTGAGATGCGACCATATTTCGAACAGAGTCTTGGGCAAAGGAGGGCAGCCCAAAGTGCTGGCAAACATGAAATCTCCCATCAGATGCCAGTGACGGGTACAATACCAAAATGATTGCTTGACGCGACGCGTTTGATGGAGCCGTCTGCGGCATCTTCGTCACTAAACACCATGTCGACCACAATGTACGGAGGGAAGGAGAAGGACAGCAACGAGGGTAAGCTCAGGCTATCTTATCATAAAGAACATTATTGACATTCTGTACAGAGAACGCCGACCCACGCTTCATTTCGTGGTTCAATAGTCTCGAGAAGAAATCGCCTGACACAGGGACCCTGAGGCTTTTCTGGCGAGAGGAGTTCTACGCTGCATATGGGCCAGACGCTCTCTTCGTCGCACAAAACGTCTTTCATACCAACTCTGTCATCAAGTATCTGGGATTGGGACCTCGAGGAGGTCTGGCGAGCGTTGCGCTGAAAACGAGCCAGGCGCATAGCTTGCTTCGCGACGCCCTGACCTCGAGGCAGCTGAGAGTGGAGATATGGGAGCCCGAACCAGGCTCGGCAAAGAAGAACGCAAAGTTCCGCCTGGGGAAAGAGGTATGTGGTTTGCGTAATACTGAAGTTTAGGCTCTAATACTCGGAAAGGCATCCCCAGGCACCTCCAAGCCGTAGAGGACCTTCTGTTCGCAAACGCGGACGTGGTATCGGCGCCAATAGTCATGGCAGTGAAGGTTGCTACTTCACCCATGGACAAGACGCGATTGCGTGCCGTCGGGGTCGCCTTCGCAGATACCAGCGGCAGGGAGCTAGGTGTGGCAGACTTTACGGACAACGACCTGTTCTCCAATCTCGAGGTGTGTGGTAACTCGAAAGAGTGTCTTCTTGACTTCTGACGATCCCTCAGTCACTTGTTATCCAACTCTCGGTGAAAGAAGCCATCATTCCGACAGGAACTACGAGCGGTACCACCGACCGCGATATCGACTTGAACAAGCTCAAGGCGGTCCTGGATCGGTGCAACGTGATTGTTACAGAACGAAAGCCCAGCGAATTTAATGTGCGAAATCTCAGCACCGACCTCCCTCACCTACTCAAACCATCCTCGATGCAATCGAGCTCCTCCGCTGACATTGCAGCGGTCATTCGTGCGTGATATCTTTTCAGCAGTCTCACCAGTTGCTCACAGACCTTTTCAGCTCAACTAAACTTGCCCAACGCAACGGGAGCGCTTGCCGCTCTTATCCTCTACCTTTCCCTTCTCACTGACGCGACGAACCGAGGGGCGTACACTATTCGAACGCATGACCTGACGCAGTTCATGCGTCCTGGATGCGAGCGCCCTTCGTGCTCTTAACCTTGTGGAGGGTCCAGGGAAGATTGGCTCAAGCAAGACCACCACCCTGTTTGGTATTCTGAACAAATGCAAGACGGCGCAAGGCTCGAGGTTGCTTGGTACATGGCTGAAGCAGCCTTTGGTCAACCTCCACGAAATCCGTAAGCCTTAATGGTATCTTTGATCTTTGTTACAGCTCTGACGAACCGAAACAGACAAACGGCAAGATCTCGTGGAGGTGTTTGTAGAAGACACCAATAGCCGTCGAACCCTTCAGGTGAGTAAACCTTCGCAAGAGCGCGAGATGGTCGAGCCTGACAGCTTTCAGGACGAATACCTCAAATTCATGCCCGATCTGAATCGCATCTACAAGCGATTCCAGAAAGGCGTGGCCACCCTGGAAGACGTCGTACGTGTATATCAAGTTGTGCTCAAAGTGGGTGACTTGTACGTCGCAGTCAGATGGGTTACTAACACACGGACACACCAGCTACCAGGCATGGTAGAGTCCATCGAGTCCATCCAAACTGACGATGCAGCCAAACAATTGTTGGTGGAAGAAACGTTTGGAACTCCATACAAGGAGTCGGCAGACAGCCTCGAAAAGTACGGAGCGATGGTCGAAGAGACGATTGATCTCGAGGAGCTGGAGAAAACACAACTGTGTTATCAAGCCAGATTATGATCCAAAGCTGCGAGAGCTGGCAGACCAATTGAACGATGTCAGTGGTCGTTGTTTCTCTACTCTGCTGAAGGGGTGACTGAAGGTTGCTTATTTAGGTTGGGAAGAAGCTCGATGCTGAGCACAGGAAGACCGGAAACACACTCGATATGGAACTTGACAAGAAGTTGCACCTGGAGAACAACCCCACACATGGATACTGCTTCAGGGTATCCAAGGCCGTACGTGTCGATCGCGCTTGTCTCCCCACTTCGTCCATTGACTGAGCTGTTTGCAGGATGCCAAGAAAGTATCAGACACGAAGAAATACCCGCACCTGGCGACGACCAAGACCGGCTACCATTTCAGGACCCCTGCATTGAGAGACCACGCAGATGCTTTCAAGACCCTCACAACAGAGTATTCCAACAAGCAGCGCGGTGTCGTGAAGCAGGTCGTTGAAATTGCTGGTAAGCAGTTCTCCGATGATACCTGTACCATGAATGGTGCTGATAAGGGTACGAAATAGCGACATACGGACCTGTGTTCGAAATTTTGAATGGCATTCTCGCACATCTCGATGTGATACTGAGGTACGCGAAATGCCGATCCTGCCCTACTGCTGTTTTAAACCAGAACTCAGCTTGGCTCACGTGGCTGTCAACGCACCGACACCATACGTCAAACCCAAGGTCGTGCAAAAGGGTGAGCCTTTTTGCCAGGAGTGTCCCGATATTGAAGCTCATCTATTCGCAGACTCTGGAAGCTTGATCTTGGAAGAAGCCAGACATCCTTGCCTCGAGCTGCAGGATGGGATCAACTTCATTCCAAACAACGTGGAGATGATCAAGGGTGCGGACTCCTGCCTTCGCTTACACTACTTTTTCTGACCTTTTGTCCAGACAAGAGCGAGTTCCAAATCATTAGTACGTTTTACGTCTTGCGACGCCGCCTCCCCCCCTTCTGACCGAACTTGCTAGCTGGTCCCAATATGGGTGGCAAATCGACTTACATTCGTCAAGTATGTCTCAATGTGATCTCTTTGGGTGTTTCTCGACTGACAGAATCTGCCAGGTTGGTGTCATCGCGTTAATGGCTCAGGTTGGCTCCTTTGTGCCCTGCACAGAGGCTGAGATTCCTGTCTTCGACTCGATTCTGTGTCGAGTTGGCGCAGGCGACAGCCAGTTGAAGGGAGTGTCAACATTCATGGCTGAGATGCTGGAGACCGCAACGATCTTAAAGGTACGCTGGCTGACTGAGGGCATATATCTCCTTGCTGACGGTCTGTAGAGTGCTACTAAGAACTCGCTGATCATCATTGACGAGCTCGGCCGTGGCACGTCTACATACGATGGCTTTGGTCTTGCTTGGGCCATTTCAGAGTACGTCCGCATTCCATTGTGACCTCACCATGCTAAGACCCCCTTCCTCAGACACATAGCCTCCGATATTCATGCGTTCTGCATGTTCGCAACTCACTTCCACGAATTGACGAACCTCGACCAGCAAATCCCACACGTGAAGAACTTGCATGTCGTCGCGCATGTCTCCAAGTCTGCTGAAGGACGGGCGTATCGTCGAGAAGACATTGCGCTGCTGTATCGCGTTGAGCCTGGAGTTTCTGATCAGAGTTTTGGTATCCACGTCGCGGAATTGGCCAACTTTCCAGAGGACGTCATTAAGGTGAGGACTTTCTGTCGACTGCTAACACCACATCTGGGCTGGGCTGACTTTTTGACTTAGCTGGCACGCAAGAACGCTCAGGAGCTTGAAGATTACAAAGCCGAAGGAGGTACGCATGAATCTTCCTCATGATGTCAATAACCCGTTTCTCACTCGATTTTCCAGGCGAGAAGCAACCCGAGTTCCCTTCTGAGGACATCGACGCAGGGATTGAGATTATGAAAACCTTTTTCGATTCGTGGCTGCAGCAGTCGGGAGGGCAGTCAGCAGACGGAGACGTTGAGATGGGAGACGGGGACGAGGGGGATGTTGGAGCTGACCTCAAGGCACTTCGAGAAAGTCTTGCAAAGGTTCAACCTCAGATTGAGGCAAATCCGTGGTTGCAATCTTTGATTGCTTCTTTCTAGACTTTCTTTGCGAGGGTGGACACTTGCACATTATTGGTTTCTTCGTTGGCCTCTTTGCACATGCATGGTTTCAGATTGCAACTTTCATTTATAATGACTTATAGACACCAATTTCACGGCAGTTTTTTTTTTTTGCGACAGACCGTGCTCCTGGATCCCAGGTATCTGAGCTATCGCCCACGATGCAGGAGGTGTTGATGTTCATGGGATTTACGATTAAGCGCCTGTCGATGCTTACATAAGTGGAGCCCGCTTTTCATTTTTCTTGTTCAGACCATCCACCACCTTGGCTGAAGTTCTCTCTATGTCATACACTGCCTATGCAAGAGACGGTGGCACTCACAGTCCTCGTCTCCAGGTAAGTCAGTAGTCTAATCAAGTGTCCTTTGGCTCATGCCCCCAACAGTCCAATTCCATGACCGAGGCAGGACCCCCCACCAAGCCTACCCACAATTCCGCCAGAGATCCAATACGAGATCCTTGCGCACCTGGAATGGAACGACTCGGCATTCTCAGTCTCAGACAGGTACGTATGTTCATGCTTGTCTAGCAGTGATTCCCTTTTAGCATGGTATGTCAGGTTTCCCGTAGCCTTTACAGTGCGTCGAAAGCACGTCACATCTGGCTGCAACTGTTCAAGCATTAGGGACGGTCAGACCTGGGAATCGACGTCGATTCGGAGGTCGATTCGAGGGTCGATTTGATCAAAATCGAAGGGCGCCGATTCTGCAAAATCGACCTCGCGCCAAAGCGACTATTTAGTCGCTTTGGCACCTCAAAACGGCTGTTTCGATTCAACAGCTACCTGTTCTTTTGTGTTCTCCCTGTACATAACAATAGGATTAAGGGCTCAAACTATGATATTTGGGCTCTTCTAAAGCCTGACTCCCGACTGACCTGTTTTTGCTGCCCGATACCCGCAAAATTCCTGCTGAGCCACGGCTGAGTGCACAAACTAAGCAAAATATAAGGTAGGTATAAAAGGAGCTCCTGGAGAGTTGGAATCGGCAACACATATCCGGACTTCTACGCAAGTAGCCGTACAGTACAATTGAAGCTGAGGTGAGTACAGTTGCTAGTGGATTTCTTCGCAAAATTGAAGCGGAAATCGACACAGAAATCGACTCTCACAGCGGGTCGGTCAGAGTGAGATTCAATTTGAGGTCGATTCAGGTCAAGAATCGGCGACCAAATCGACCCTCGAATCGACCTCCGAATCGACGTCGATTCCCAGGTCTGACCGTCCCTATTACTCCGAAACCGTAATCTCAAAGCCGTCTCCCTTGCCACGACCGCTGCAATATTGTAGCGCCGCCACATTGGAGTCGCTGATCTGTGGCTACCTATCCTCTCTCCAGCGTCCACCTCAGCGGTCGATTAGTGAACAACGGTTCACTACTCCCCACCGTGTTCACAGCTTCTATCTACTTCCAGGAGGCCGGTGGGTGTTGCTGATAAATTACGACGGCTCCATGTCGTTTGTGGACTTTTCTGTTGAACATCCCATAGCAGCTCCCTACACACCTCCTCCGTGGGGAGAGGGTGTGGGGCAAATACCGACAGCAGATCTATGTTTGGTCAGCTGTTGCCAAATTTGATGAGAATCGGGATCCTCTTGGGCTGTCTGCAACTCTTCTTCCTACGTTTCCAGAAGAGAAAGATCGCTTGATCGCTCGTTGCTCTCTTTGTGGAGCCCGTATCGCCTACAAGATAAACGACGATGTTTTTATCCTCAATTGGCAAGAAATCAGCGGAACCAACAATAAGGGTACTTGAGCGATGCATTGGTGTGCGTCATATATCCATTGACCGGTGTCGGGTTTACTGACGAGGAAATAGGAATTCTCAATGATATCAGATCACTGGCTCCTAGGTCACTGTACTGGCCTTACGTTCCTAGTGGAGATTACGAGCCCGCCTATGGCCTGGAGATCTACGCCTTCCCGCTTTCTTCCCGATCAAGGATACTCCTGTGTGTGGCGCTCAAGATCATCACCCGTCGCCATGCGTGGATCATGGCTCAAACGGACCTTCAAGGGGGGCAACAATGTCTTTGTACTACCCACCCTCGATGGACATCTGGGGCATATCATACCCAAAGGCCAGCCGTCAGAGAAATCGCCCTGTCCTACTCTTCTACCGTTTGGGCGCCTGGAATGCACGCAAAAAGCTTCATTCCGACAACTTTTTCTCTCGACGACAGGGTCTCGCGTTTCGATAACGCTATTCATTTACTTAAACTAGCTTGGCTCGGGGAGGGCGACACACAGCCTAGTCAAGGCATCTCTCTTGATTCCCTGGCACTTAGCGATGTGTTTGATCTTGATATCTCTGTTGACGTGATGACCACTTTGTTCAGCGATCGGCAGGGAAAGCGCATCTACCTACCGCTTGCCTGACATACACTGCGGTTACACTTGAGAGGCGCAAAACCCGATATTCGTGACGTTCTCTGCGTCAACCCATAGGCAGTGCCGCCAAACTCTCCCTTTGTAAACTTCTGATTCTCCTATCCTTCGGGCAAACAATGCAATTCCACTATTGCTACCATATCCCAACTTTCACACCCGCTCTGCTCCTCTCTTCTCGTCATCAAACCCAGTCTCATTCGCCTTCCTTTTCTTGGACAACCAAATTTCGAAACCTTGAGTAGTAAGCAGAGCCGTGAAACCAAAACCAAAGAAAACACGCCCGCTGTGAGTGAGACAGTCACGACAGCAAAGACCCATGTGCTTGACTTGAACTCGACACCTCCGGAGATCGTGACAAAGCTGGTGCTAAAGAAAGCCTGGTCGGGGGTCAGCAGGGTCCATGCAATCAGAAGGAAGACATACAGCAACGAAAGAGCCGGGCAGGAATAACATCGTCACCAATGCAATTCTAAGTGCAGAGTTGGTTGAGAAAATCAATAAAAAGCAATCCACGAGTGACTCACGTTGCCATAGCTGATGCGTCCCTTTTGGCATCCTCTGCTGTCTGTGAAGAGTAAACAGCCACCTTGAAATTCATCAGAGTCGATAGCTGGGCCAATGTGTTCCCGATTGTGACTTCTCGGGAGCCACGGGTCTCCTCCATGTTCTCCAGGAGTTCATCTGCCACCTTCCTGCCGTTATTATCGAACACGGCGGTGGAACTCGCGAGTGTGCGTCTCAAAAGGTTGATGGTACGTTTTGTGTCGCTGTAAGTACTATAAATGCTATAGATCTCGGCATAGAGAGCATCAAGATCAAGATCAATTGCCTCTGGTGAAGGGGCTGGGTTCTCTTCCTTTGGCTTGCGATGGTCGAGACGCTTGATCTATTAGGAATGGTCAGGTACTATTAGGGAGAATTTAGAAAGGAAAATATGGCGTTACTTACGGCCTCATTCGCTTGCTTGTACCTTTGCATGTATCGCTTGTGAAAGAAATGGGTATCATCCAAAAGGACTGCATCAACTCCCAAGAAAGGTGCAGAATTCGGGAGATCCAGAAACCGCTCCAAGCCCGACATGGCATCAGGAGTGCAGTTATTGACAATGTATAAGGAGTATCCTCCCTCCACAAAGTGACTGAACCAGACAGTGGTCAATCTTCCTGAAAGCGAAACGGGATACACCCCATCTACGAGCAAAATTAAGTAATAGAAAATGGACAATGAAGGAGTTGAGATCGTACTCAGCGTGGCTGGGGGACCGCAATCCTCCTCTCCTTGGCAACTTGAAGGCGACGAGAGGAGTTGGAGTGCTGTGACCTCGCGAACGCGGAAGACGCTATCGAAGAAGTAAGGGGAGACTCCGAGCTCGGTCGCCATCCAGCCTGACCGCTCCTGCTCGTCTTTTCCCCTCAGGAGTCGATGCGGGGTGGTTATCTTGTCCTTGAGGCGAAGTCGCTCCGACAGGGGCAGGATCTTGTTTCTCAGAGATTTCCGTGTACCCACAACCCTCGTCCGAGAGGAACCTGAATACTAGATGAGACCAAAACATGCTCGAGGAAATGAATACCGGCCTACAAGATTTCGGTTTCGAACTGATCTGCATCCTGAGGGATGTGAGCCATCGGTTAATTGTGATCGTTCTGTACTACTTACAGTTCCGTTCCATGCAGCGGCCAGGTTAGCTGAGGTCAGAGGGAATGGCCCTAGCTTCGTAACACCCCTTTTACTTGATCTATACAACTCAAATTTATCCAGAAACTTCTTCTCGGCGCAAAACGCCTCAAGATTCCCGAGGCTGAGGGAGAATGTTTTACATAGGGACTCGATTGCTGGAGCCCTCAGTTTCCAGGTTAAAGAGAGAGAGGAAGAATCGGAAGAAGAATTCGCAGAATACGCGGGCGGCGCCTGAGCGATGGTACTATCCGACATGTAGGAAGGTCAAGAGAGGTCAATCTTTTCACCATTCTTTTGATATTTAAGTACTCTTAGACTAAAGTGATTTAGTTAAAGCGTTTCCCATCAAAGCCTCAAAACCCATTAGAAATCAGTCGGGGCTTCCAGTCGCAGAGTTTACTTTGCTGATCTCAGCGATGGTATCGAGATCTAACACCGAATAGGTGATAAGCTTAGGCGCTCACTCTGACAGAAGGCTATCCCAAATGATCCATATTGACACCCTTTGGGCCGATTAATTCAGAGCCAAGTATATCCTGCGGTGTTTGAGCAGCGCAAGTCCGCAACAGGATTAGTACCGCCGCTCAGCCATCTCAATCAACAGCCCCGTACACAGCAGCGACAGCACCTTGTGTTGGCCCTTTCCATACCTTCCCCTTCCCCTCCATGTCAGCTCCTAAGTCTCCCGTTCAATCCTCGTACGATGAACCCATCGGATTCTTCTCCAATTCCTCAAACTACTCACTGATTTCTAAGTCCTCTCCGGGTCCTGGACAACGCCCAGGTATAGTCTCGATGAACGCTGAAGACTAGCTTGCTCATAACTGTTTCTTTTGTTGCAGTTCTTTCCAAGGCTGACGTGAGCGCCAGACCCCTGGCGACTGCTGGCCCTTTTGCTCTTCGTGCCAAAGGGGGAGCTAGATCCACAGCCTCGACACCGATCGCTCAATCAGCTCCATCTGAATCGTACCCCTTTCCTCCTGTACCCAACAGGGCCCTAGAACACTATGCGCTGGGTGCAGAAACTAACCGAGTTAGGTTTGGTAACGGGAGTGAAACTTTTGAGAGCGGTCCCGGTAAGATTGGTCTGGCCTTCAAGGCTTAGGTCTCGTTTCGAAATTGATATGATTTCTTGACAGTCGTCGAGTCCAAACAGGATGCTTCGTCCGAGGTAAAACCCACATTTATGCCTTCCTTAGATTCTGTACGATCTCATCGAATCAGAATTTACCACAGAGCGCTCTGAACATATGCAACAACCCGTTTCTACACAAACCCGAAGGAGGTGCACCAGTTCAAAACCAGAACAACTCTTTGACCACTGCAAATTGCAAAATTACTTCCGACTCTTCCCTGGTGGCCAGGGGCGATTTGGTGGTGGACCAAGAAAATCCTAATTCAAGCAGAGCCCAGAGTACGTCAATATTGAAGTATGGTCGTTATTCCACATTGAATAGCTGGTCCTCTTTCAGGAAACCCTTTCAAACCCAACCTTTCTGTGTCTGTGGATGAAAGGGTATCTGCGGTCGGAAGGATCGAGGCTGGCATGGACTCTCCACAATTTACCTCTCCAGATGGTGAGTGGACACCTAACAAAGGAGTTGTATTTCCCTTGTTGACGGTTTTGCATGGCCCCCCAAGGTAGAAAGGCCGAAGCTCTGGGTGTTCGCGGTAAGTCCAACTGTCGAAAAACGACTTGGATTTAGGCTCTAATCCTCCTTCTAGCCTTTCCAGTCAAAGGTGCCTTGGTTATGAGTGATGGTAATATGCGTACGTATCACTACTAGAGACCGGGTATATTTTATTCGCTAACATTTCAACTTAGACTCTCCTCTGGCACAGGAGCCAAGTTGGTAGACTAACAGTGCCAGTCGATGGCACGATTTCTGGCCTTGTCTACTCAAGGGAATATTCATAAAGTTTTTTAACACCAATTTGAAAATACCTTAAGATATCTCCGGGAACCTTTGGTGGGTTTCCCGAGACGAGTTCAAGACCCAGGAATATTTCCCAACTTCAAACGCCTTGGTTAGTAATCACGGACCTAGGACTCTTTCGTAGTGTACGGGTGTGGAAGCCTGTGCGCTCGGCACACGTATCCTTCCAATTGCAGCCACTTGCGCGCTTTCCCTTGAATACAGTCTATGTTTGATACGTTCGACCAGGGACGGGCAAACGTTTCTCCGTGTGGCGTTCCTGTGTATCACAAGATGATCAAATCTGTCGAGCGCTTAGTAGCCTAAATATACTCAGCTTGGAAGCCAACGCCCAACGGAGGCTTAGGTGAGCCGAATAAGCATGCACCCGTCGAAACAAAGATGAGCGAACACAAAGCCGCTCAACAGGTGTAGCCTGGAGAGCTACTGAGGGCTTTCAGCAGATTACAGGTAAGCTGTGCCTCAAAGGGAGGGGATGACGAAATGAAAGAGAGAATTCGACCCTCGCATCCAAGAAGGGTTCAGGAAGCGCAGCCAGAGATATTATTAGGTGGAAAAATACACTGATTCAGTTGCTCAGCTTGACTGACAGGCGGAGAAGAAGAGGTTGATCACGCAATCCAAGGACGCTAAACTCTGGACACTTAGAATGCTCAACCGAAATATAGGGGAGCAGAAGCCTATGCAAGCGGTTTAGCTTGAGACCGGTAGATCAGCGCTCGCGTCAAACAAGCCGACCTCAAGACGGTTAGCAGGCACAATCATATATTATGCCGTGAAATGCTAAAACGACGCCGAAGGTTGACGCAGAGATCTAAGAGCGGAGAGGACATTAGGCTACATAACAGCTGGAAGGTCAAGATGAGCTCTAGGCAGTAACCGGATGCCGTACTCACTAAGCCGTAGCATACATTTGGGCTCCCTGGCAGTGTTCATAGAAGCAGGCCTGATCGCTCTCATCGGATTTCTCAAAACCGAAATTGGATCGACCTAGATCCTCAAAGATCTTCGTTGAATTCGACTGCTTCCGATACCATGAAAGCCTCCTCCAAATTGAGTACGGTTCCTTGAAGCTTGGTCAAGGCGCTTAACTTTTGATGGGAAAATGCACGATCAGCGACCATTTTCGCTTCGACGTCGGTGGTTTCTGGGAGCCCCAGTGGGCGCTAATACAGCTTCTTCACTGGGAACGCTAATCTTCCCTGTAATTCATATATCTATGACACCGATGTTAGTACAACAGCCTTTTCGTAGACAAGTTCAAGATAATCCCGGAAGGTTTGCCCTCCTCTGCTGCTGTCCTCCCTGCCATTGATGCTGATGCTTACCGGAGCTGCGCTGATCCATAAAAGAGGACAGACTCGGATTCCTGCTTCGGATCAGAGTGAGCGGTTTTAATGTCAAGGACGTCCCAAAATTGAAGAGCTATGAGAAGCAATAAACATCGGCAACCGGAGGTTCAAATAGACAGATAGGGGTGCTCTGTGCGCTTATCGCGAACGGTCCAGTGAAATTTGGTCCCCGACTCTAACGCGCGCTGACAGGGGTAGAGAAGCACTCTATGTACAGGGTGTCAAACTTGGTACTCCTTCTCATTCGGATTACGAAGCAATGTATATCAAAATAACTGTAGCGTATTAGGATATGCTGTAAGAAGTTGAACAGTAAAGCCCGCCGATCCCCCAGATTCACGCGGGAAGTAAGGTAAGGACTTTTCTCGCAGTACCCCGCATACCCGTATACCCGCAGCCCTAGAGGTTCAGGGAACCAGCCGCCTGGGTATCCTGGCGCCCTTTGCCGCCGTCATCCATAAAATAATGATCAAGTGGTTTGAATTGAGTAGTAGCCTAGTAGGCGACCGGAGAAGAGAATCGTAGTCGAGGCAAGCAGTGTCACGGAGAAAGCGACGGATGAGGGACGGCAAAGGTAGACAGAGAGCAAAAGCTCAAGTGCAGGCGTCGCGCCAATTTCTTGCTCATCTCCCCCCATATTCGTCCAAATGCCTGTTGAAACACGACGCTCTGCAGCTCAGAGAGGAGAGGGGGGTCATGGGTGAGTGTAGAGTAACAGTTTTTGCGCGCTGAGAACCCATTCTCGGCGCATACGCGTTGATTCTACCATGGAACACGCTGGGGGTCTCCCTGGCGTTCTGCGCGCTGAAACCATCTGTTTCGTAGCGTTGAACCTGAAGGAAATGCCATCCCTCGTATTTGTCTACCAGCGATGAAGCAGTGTAGCCTTGAGACTTGTCGTTCGTGTTTCATTGCGCGGCCTCCTGCTAGACGTTGCATCGAGAGCAGGGACATGGATCGATGCGAAGACCACCGAAGGAGTACTGTCGGCGAGGCAACCATATCAAGAGTAGAAAGTGTTTTCGAAAACTCAATGAGTGCCACGACGATTGGCAAACTTGCAGCAAGTGCCTGACAAAAGACGTCACTTGGGCCCGAGTGATCAGGGAGAGGGCCCAGGAGCATGGTGAGTCAAACTGCAATATTTGATGACATTCGATAATACAAGATACAAGGGCTTCGGTACTGCGCTAAAGAACATGAAGTCTCCGAGGCTGAATGCAGAGATCCGAATGGCCTTCTCCATAGCAGCTGTCAGGCATGCTTGCTCAAGCAACAAGATGATCTAGCATCGGCTGCGACAATTCAGAGATCGCGAGGACTGACGCTCAGGTAAGTCAAGCTCGGGCTCGGTAAACGTGAATTTCCTCCAGGTCTCACCTTTGTCGCTCTTTCCTTACTTCTTGACCCTCACACTATGAGAGAGTGAAAACTTGGGCGGCAGCCTTGTAGCCAAACATGTATCAGACTGGTCTCATCGATATCCTAATGCTTAATACATTTTTGAATGTGAGAAATCCAAACAAATACATACTCTCCGTTCGCACACTGGCCGGTCGCACGCCAGATACATATTAATCAACGAAGAGACGTTGACAATGCCTTTAGCATCAGGATCAGAGGAAGGAGAAAACCCATGCTGCGCGCCAAACTGGTGCTTGCGATGATCAGTGCATCAACCCGCAATGATCGGCCCCTCTCCGCGAATCAGCGCGTCCCCAGATCCTGGCTCTCTGTCGGATACTGCTCAAACTCCAAGGTTATTCAGTCTATGCCTCGACCAGATTAATGGAGCATTTAGAGGATAGGGATATACCCGCACTGCTCACCACTGCGAAGGCAGAAGGCTTAGGGGGACTGAATAAGCTGGTTGACAGGTACGCATGACTTGCTCGAAAGACCCGAACATGACACCATGACTATGTGCAGTTATCAACTTGTGCCAGCAACCAGCCCTGACGCTGCCACTTTTGCGTTTACATTGCCGAGGCTTTGCACAGGGGGGAAAGGCTGACCGCTATCTTGCCTACGCCCACCGGAACCTCCAATGACGCTCCGGTCACTGTTAACTCTGTAATTGAAAACTGCCTGAATCGCGCTGCCGCTATTGCCGTCTCGACCCCCATATCCGAGATAAATGGTATCAAACCTCGTCAGATCGTCGAAATAATCGCCGCTTGTCTTGAAACCGACGTTCTTCGACCTTGCAGTATTATACTCGCGCACATTCTCAGGACGATGGAAGGGAGCAAGACGGATAATCTCATGCACCACCTCCAACGCACCTACTACGACTTATTTGAAAACCTTCATCGCGTCCTAAAGAGGCTCGGCAAGCCACTATCGACCAATCCCATTGGAGACTTTACGCGTGGCTTTATTCGTTTGCTTATGACGAAGCACGTCGGGCCCAAACCCGTCTATGCCAACCCCCCAACGCCCAGCCGTATTGGATGTGGATGCGTCTACTGCAACACTCTCGACGACTTCCTGATGAATTCGGAAAGAGTCGCGCGGTACAGTATTGGCCAGGCACGACGGAAGCACCTCGAAACTCGACTCAGGCGACTTCCTGGGGTTTGTGAATGGGAGACTGAAAGAGGGGATCCTGGCAAAGCGTCTACGCTCGTCATAACAAAGAATCCCGCTCTTGCTGAACCTGCCCAGTGGAAGTGGAGAGCCAACGAAATGGCTGATATGCTTTTCTGGATCGCACCTCGTGACCACCATTTGGACGGTGTACTTGCCCCTGGCGAACTCGAAGCCATCCAGGAGAGTCTACAAGGTGGCGAGCCATACGAGATTCCCACGAAGCCTACATCTGCGCTGGTGCAAGGACCGGCGGATACTTCGACGATGCGGAGAGGGTTGAAGCGGGCAGCTGAACAGTTTACAAACGATCCTGAAAAACGAAAGCGCAGGGATCAGGCGTAGATGGGTTGCAATATTATAACTTACTATATGACTATACGATTCAGCATGTACCTGGAACAACTATGCCTACAACGCACCCATTTATCTTCTGCAATCAAACAATATGCGAGCCTCAGTATCCTCGGTCCGGACCTCTCATTGGCTGATCATTAGGAACACCGAAGCTTACGAGCTGCGTTCATATCGACTGTACTTATGACTATAGCCCCTCGCGCCCCGCGTAAGAAGCTTCGAGTTCCACCTGATACATGCTCGCCTGATGCTTGCCTGTCCTAAAAATAACGCCTGGGCCGGGATTCGAACAAGGTCAGCCGGCACGATTGATCTCCGACCAAACACGGTCATAGCAACTCACTGCTCTGACCTTTACAGCTTACTTGCAACCCCTGTCGACCTCAACATCTCTCTCTTGCAGCAACTGTCGGAAGAGATTTATCTTGCCCCTTGAAAGTGCTGCGAAATCCGTCGGCCGGTCTTTTGATTACTCACTCTTACCATCAGGAACCCCGGGCTCCGTTTCTAATTTTACTTATTGTGTCCAAGAATATCGACCTCTCTGCCGCAAATCTAGACGATTGGCCACAGCCGGTCGGTCCCGCTAGGGAACACGAGGGACTTCCTATAAATCTGCGCGAACCCTTCCCTGCCTGTACCCTTCGTTCCCCTTTCCCCACCCTTCGCCCCTCATTTAGCACTAGGATGGATACTCCTACGTCAGGTCTGACGAAACACACTACAGTCGTTCCCAATTATGGGTCTGCCAGTTCGTCTTCATCCAGTGATTATCCTTTCGTACTTCGAATGTGCTATAGATGTTGACGCTGGCTCAGGCATCAATGTGTCGTCCTCTCGATCCCATGGTCGTCTCGCAACCTTCTCCCGACATCTTGCTGCAGAGGTGGACATCACCAAGGTCACACCGGCGATGACAGCCTACTCCTTCATGACTGGTTACATGTGAGAGCTATCTGCTGATCTTCTTTGCAAGTGTCGACTGACAAGTCTCCCTCAAGGGATGCAATTTCCTTCTCAGGTCTCTTCGTTTGGGTCGGCTTCCAGACTGGCAATTTCACTCAGGTGAGGCTCTTAGGCGGTTTTCGTGGCCCTTATCGCTAACCCTGTACCCTTATCAATTAGCTATCTCTGGCCTTTGCTCGTGGTCTCCAATCGCTCATGAAAGGGAAGCCGATACCACCAGATTTCGGAGTGGCCGAATTGAATCCGGCAGAACAGCATGCTCTATGCTCTATCCTTGCGTTCTTCGTTGCACTGTTTGTGTTCGGCCGAATAGGGGATCGCATAGGCACCCACAGGCGTAGCTGGCTCTTTGGTGGAACTCTCCTCCAAGCCGTTCTCACCATGATCGGCGCGTACACCTTTCATTCCATTGACCTCGAAGTACCAGCCTTTGGAATGGTCCCCACTCTCCCAACGACAGTCCGATATTTCCTGGGGATCGCATGTCTCAGTGCGAGTCTTGGTGTGCAAGGATTTATGGCAAGACGATTGGCGACTCAGTTCAGCACGACAAGTAGGTCCCGAAGGTCATATTCGAGGATGCCTCTGACGATACTTGTATTTGCACAGTTGTTCTAACCGCCATCTTTGTCGAATTGACGACGGATCCAACGCTGTTCAACATCACCCGATCTGTGCCCTCTCGCGATCATAAATGGCTCGCTGTGATCTTCCTCTTCATGGGCGCTGTTACTGGCCAGTTGATGCTTGGCCAACTAGGCTTGACCTCCACCCTCTTATTTGCAGCTGGCTTTAGAGTCTTGATCTCCATCTCCTTCCTATTTACTCCCGGACGGCTCATTCAACTCCCATAGACCAATTCCCATAGACGTAGACCATCCTTACGGTGTGTATAATTTCCACTGAGCAATATAGAAGCCTCTCTTACATGCGCACTTATGATTCGGCGTCGTAATACCACCATCGTTGCCTATCGTTGTGTTGAGATGATCCTCATTTACCCTCGCTCGCAACGATCTCCGAAACAGATGGCTCGGCGTAGTAAATGAGAGTGCCAAGCCGAAATTTGATTTGTCGCTGCCACACCCCGACAACGCGCGATTTGGTTCCGCCCATATAAAAATCTCGACCCAACGGAGATCGGCCTTCGACGTCTCGACCCTTTCCGCCCCTCTGGGTATATATACCCTCTCCCCCTTGGCTCTGCTCGTTGTACCTTTCTCTTCCTGAAATACCCCCAAGGCAGCCCAAATGGCGGAACACAGCGAAAAAACGATCGGCATTTCCTCCTTCGACGTCGGCGACGGCTGCGAGCAGCGTCACCCACTTCAACACGGATCCTGAACGACAAGAAAAGGAAGGAACACTCATGTCAACGTCGTGGAAGGACTATCTTATGATGGAGATTGACTCGAACGATGCCACTGGACCTCTGGCGGCGTTCTGTTTCATGACCGGGTACATGTAAGTAGAGCCCGCCCGAGCAACGACGAAGCCCCTGCTTTGGGGCCCAGCCGTTTGTCTCAACATCTCCCCCGCTCAACCTATCGTCACGCAGAGACGTCGTCTCCTTTTCCGCCATCTTTGTGTGGTGTGGTTTCCAGACTGGTAACTTTGCCCAGGTGGGTTGTAGTTTCCGCGGCCATCCTGCAAGTGCTAACTGAAGGTTTTCCAATTAGCTTGCATTGGCCATCGCTCGTCTATGGGAAGGCACAGAGGAATCAAAGATTTTTCATAAAGCAGATCAGCAGGCGCTATGTTCGCTTTTCGCGTTTATGGCTGGAGCGTACCTAGGGAGGATCGGTGACAAGATTGGACCCAAGAAACGGGTTTGGCTCATGCTCGGAACTTTCATTCAAGCCCTGCTCACGATGGCTGGTGCTATCGCCTTTTGGAAGAGTGGACAGACGGATCTTGGAACATCACGAGCAAACCCAGCGTGGACGAACGCGTTGTCCTTTGTTGGTTTGGCGTTTATCAGTGCTAGTCTTGGGTTGCAGGGTGTGTTGGGCAAGAGGATGAATACGGCTTTTGGAACGACAAGTGCGTGGTGTTTTGATTGTGTTTTAGCGGTTGGCTAACGCTTTTTCCCACTTAACAGTTGTTCTCACCACTGTATGGGTGGAATTGATGACTGACCCTGGCCTGTTCAACCTTCGCAAGAGGGTTGTCTCCAGGGACCTCCGTCTCATCGCTGCTTCGACGCTTTTCCTTGGAGCTTTTGTTGGACGAGCTATTCTTGCACCGCTTGGATATGCAGGAACGCTGGGCGTTGCTGTGGGTTTCCGTGTTCTCATTGCCATTTCGTGGGGTTTTCGTCGGCATGAAGACCAAGAAGGCTTCACCATCGACATAGATTCGATCGCAGTCCCGTAGATTTCAAGACCACTACCGACCTATTTCGGGTGGCATAGACATGACAGAGCTCAGTTCTAGAAGGGACCACGAAGTTACATGCTTTCCCTTCTCTCTCGCATTCTTGTTCGTTCTTAGACTCGATGGTCACTTGCATTTAGACGTTTCTTGGCCAATAGGAGCCCTTAGATGATATCCGGATTGTAGATGTAATAGTATTCACATTGTAATTTCCAACGTTGCCGTGGCTCGATCCTCCCGCAGCAGCCCCTGATGGGTTCGCGGCCTTACTGTTGCAAGCACCCAAGTGCTTGCAGTATATAGTCACTGAACAAAAGGAATGTCGTATGCTAGATTGAACAAGAAACATGGCTTTCGAGTGGCCCAGGGGATAGTGACTATTGCAGAGCACCTCGACTTGTAGAAAATAGCAATAAAAAACTGGCGTATACTGTGCCGCAAGTTGTGGAAGGAGGATTGTATTGGCCAAGGCCTGACTCAAGATGATTCACTCTGGGACAGCCCGGCGGGGAAGTTCCCTGGTTGATCCTGGGTATCCCTGGGCGGTCCATGGGCGCCTAGTAAGGCATGTATCCGACATCTGTCGTTGCCGCACCAGGCTCCTGGTTTGTATGGTGTAAAGGTGACTGGGATATGGTCATAGGAGGCTAGTAACAAAACTTGCAGAGTGAAATAATGCATACCTGGGCTACTCGAAGGACATGGTTATCGTGTAAGCTACTATGGGAGATTGCTCAGGCCTTGGTTCAGCTATAGTAGTGGCTACTACAGAGAGAGGACGACCTGGACGAGATAAGATTTGGGCGATCTCTCCCGGTCCGCGGTGGACGGATCACATATGAGGGACGCGGAACTGCTTTTCAGTGACTTGGATTCCGATGTCATTCATTACCGGTATACCTTTCCTCTTACCTTCACATATATGAGCAATGTCGGGCAGCAGTTGGCTTCGGGTGAGTGCACAATGGTTATTGAGGGATATGAGCTAATTCTACGAAACCTCCAGGCGCCATGTCAGGCTTTGCAACGACAGTCGCCCTCCAGCCTTGTATGGATGGTCCTAGTTGACTGCAACGGATTCTTCAGCTGAATTTCGTCTAGTTGACCTATTGAAGACGCGTATGCAGCAAGGAGACCATGTAACCAAGCACTCAGGGTGAGTCCGAGAGGTGTAGATATTGACTGGCCTTGCTGACGCCTGCTGGAAGACGGAGCGCTTCGCTAATCCTAGCTGTTGCACGGGATGTCGTGAGGACGGATGGTTGGCGGGGATTATGGGGAGGCACTACTCCTTCACTCATAAGGTGAGTACTGACCTTTGTGAGGTACCCCCATGCTCATAAACCGACAGAAATGTGCCAGGCGTTGCCTTTTACATGACGGGAGTCACCCAGCTCCGTACCTTCATGGCAACATCGCCATACTTTGCTATCGTTCGCAAACCATCAAGCTCAGGATCAGTCCTCCCAAAGCTAACCTCTCAAGGAAACCTATTTGCGGGAGCCTTCACTCGCGTCGCAGTCGGCTTCGTTTTGAATCCGTTCTCGGTACTGAAGGCTCGGTTTGAGGTAAGCTTCATGGAAAGCCAGGCTACGACTCTTGACAAAATGAATTTAGAGCAACCTGTACAACTATACAAGCATGCCCCAGGCACTGATGTCTCTGGTCAAGGGGGGTCCTTCAGAACTCTTCAAAGGTTTTTGGGCTTCGTCCCTGCGTGACGCGCCCTACGCAGGGCTCTTCATCCTCTCTTACGAAAAGATCAAGCACGAAACTTGTACGTATTTCTTCACCAGTGCTACCAACACCTTCTAATATTCGATCTAGACCGCGTCTTTCCGCAAGCGTCAACGATGGAAAGCTCATTCATTCACAGCTTCGCTGGCGCGTCTGCAGGCGCGATTGCGACAATGGCCACCCAGCCGTTTGACGTCATCAAAACCCGTGTGCAAGTACGCACAGAAGGGCACTATCAGAGCTTTTTTGGTACGGTTAGGGCTGTTTTACGAGAACGAGGTCTGGCTGGTATGTTTGACGGTGCGTCTCTGCGCATGTCTCGCAAAGTGTTGAGTTCTGCGGTTGGCTGGGCTGCGTATGAGGGCATTTTGATTCTATGGACTTCGCGTGTTGCTTTGAAGAGTGCATATCTCTGATATATCTAGACCTACCTTACTATGCTATTGCTAATTCACCTCCTCTGAACAGTGATTCCGACTGCTGCAGGGTAATCGTCGCAAGGTCTCATTGACGAAGGTAATTCTCACTTCCCATGTTCTCGGCTTCTTGCCCCTCCAGGGTTTACATCAAATCAACCAGTGAGTGTTCAATGCCTTTTGGGACAGCCTACGTCTCGTGCTCAAGGAAGCCTTCGATTGCAGGGAGAGCATTGTCCGAGTCATGCGTGGCCACAGCAACAAAAGAACAATAGCAAGGTCACGCGCTTTAGACGTGAATCGCCACTCGGAGCTGGAATGTTATGGAGTCAGGGTCGTGGCTTCTCGTCAATTTTGGCGTCAAAGTGTGGCCAGGGTCCAGCCTATTAATGCATCGGCCGTGGCGCTGTTGATTCACTTCTATCATCAAGACATCCACCAAGCGAGGGGCCCAGTGCCGCCTCAACCTTCAAGACTAACCCTTCGGCGACAAGATCAGCAACAAGAAGATAATTACAAGGTAACTCTTTCTCCATTCTCTGGTACGCGTCTTATCTTTTGCCGAAATGTCCGGCTCGTTAACACCTTGCCAGACACCAGCATCATCTTCGACCATTCCCCCGCTAAATCTCGCGTCATAGCATCATGTTCGCTAGCGTTCTCGCCTCACCCAAGAAGATCATTGGCTCTCTAGTCAGGAGGCTACGACATCCAGCTTCTAAACCCACGGTCTCTGTCAAGCCAGGGCCCGCGAAGCCAGCGCTGAAGAAATGCCCACCGGTTCACAGGACGGGCCTCCCTGGCTCCTCGACTCCCGTGGCTAGGCCTTCACCTCTTCGCCACAACGATAGCCTTATGCTCCTACGCGAGAAAACAAGTGTTGAACGCGTCGTTCCGATCCATGGGGTATCTGGGGACACTCTGGAAGCTCTCAAGAGGGAGAGAGAGCATTACAACACGGTTATCGAGAGACGACAACAAGAGAGACGTAGGGCTGCACTTAAAGCCCATCGTCCAGCAACACAACCCTCCAAGACGCGTACAAGGAGTCTGAGCGACCGCAAGGAGGCGATCGCGCGTCGGGAGTCGTCATTGTCCAAGATCCCAGGTACATCGGGACGAAATGTCTTCCGGGCTCCAAGCACTGCATCCTCCTCCTCGTCATTCACCTCGGTGACTTCTTCGGCTACCGTCACTCCTTCGACGGTCCCTTCTTCAAGCTCGTCGGCATCTGTACGGGGTATCTATCATTCTTTCCCTGCACGTGGAGCGACCAAGGTGCACCTGCCACTCGAGAGGTTTGGCTCTCTCATTACGGAGCGCGGCTCTCTGCCCATCCCTCTTCCCCTCGACCAAGACCAGGAGCCTGTGAAGTCCATCTGCCAGTTGGAGCCAGATGAGCCTCAGCGTCCTTTTGAACGCCGTGCAGCAGCACCCAATGCTAGTCAAACCGAGAGTGAGCCCTGGGTGAAGGCAGCTGAACAAGCTATCAAAGTTCAGCGGGCCTACCCTCCCAACACCCCTTCTTCCAGGGCTCCCTTCACTCCTTCCCGGACTTCTGGCTCCCCTCGCAAGGCTCCTTCAACCGTCCCTGCTGGAGAGGCTCCCTCTTCCCCTTCCACAGCTGCATCCTTGGGACCCTCTCCCGCTGCGGCTCCCTCACCGACCTGCGATGAACCCGCCGTGGTTCCGGAGCACACTCCTGAAAACCAAGCGCAGATACCCCGAGGAAGCATAGCGAGGGATTTTTCGTTCATGAAGGTCGATGCTCATGACCCAAACGAATACCAACCTGCGAGCTCTTCGAATGGTCCTCGACCACTAGCTCGTGGGCCTACCGTTGTTATGGGCGAAGCTTCGTTTACGCAGTCCCTTTCCCGAGAGCCTTCGATCATGGAAATCGACAGATCTTTCAGCTTCGACTCCATGGATATCGAGTCCGACATTGGCAACAGAGAGTTCACTCCAATGGACTTCGAGGGGCCAACTGGTGGCGACCCTATGTATATCGCCTATGATCAAGCTTGTGACTGGATTCGAACCGCCCCCGCTGGATCTCTTCGCTATCGCGACATCCCTTGGCCAGTTCATGATCCTTCTGTCGACTTGGGCGGAAACTGGGACGGTATTCTCCAGTTCTTCTGCGGTCACCCCAGAATTGGGTTTGGTGCCACTGGTCGCGAAGAGTTTAATGACTCGGGATTCAAACAGCGACTTTTCCAGGAGTATTATCAGCGCTGGAGGCATGCGAGATTTCCTTGGGACAAGGTGCATGCTGATGACGAGGTGGAAGTTGCTTATGGTGTTGATGTGGTGGAGCAGTGTATTCTGAAGTATGTAAACGAGAGGTAAGTCGGGCTCACAAGATCTTTTGCATGTCTGGTTTCTGGTTTTCTGGTGTTTGGTTTGCATTTTTATCGCGACGATGCTGGACGTCCCGCGACCCTTCACGCTCGTTCAGTTCTATCATACTCTACTTTCCTTACTCTATCTTCACATCTGGATTTGATTCGCATGCATAGTTGTAGCACACTCATTCATTACTGTATTTATATTCACGTTCTCTCTCCAATAAAGACAACACGACAAACAGCTTATACAGCGGTCATGCTGCTGCATCTTATCTCCTAAGCTCGTCCGAGGTGAATATCCCAGCCAAGTGACTGTCTACCTCCAATCGTCCATAATTCTGATCGAGGACTACTTGAGCTCGTATTTCCCCTTCTTCAAGGCGAATCCAGGTATCCACAGGCGAACGGGGATCGGTATTTCTGAAAACAATGTTTCGAACACCAAATCCCCACTCGTACTTGCCGTAGCCTCCATATCTAGTTCTTCGTGAGCGTGCTGACCGGCGAAAAGGAAGAACGTAAACTTACCCTGAGTGTTTGTCGAAGCAGAAGATGACATCCTTCTTGGGCTCTCGCGCGCACCATTCATTGCCGTGATCTGCAGGTGCATCATTAGCATTGGCCTTCAAGCAATAGAGGCATGGAGAACTGACCGTGTCCTGAGACAATGGCGTGGAGGTTGGGGATCTTCGTCAACGCATCCCAGAACGGCTCATCGTCAGCTGCTTGGACTGAGCCGTTTCCAAGCGTATCAGCTTGTTGCACGCTCATGAGCCTCTTTTTCTCAGTTTAGGTCGTCTCAGATCTCACCGTTCTGGCCAGGGTTCTTCTTGCTATCCAAGGTGCTCTGCAGGACCTTGATAGCAGAAGGCGGTATGTGCATGAAGGCGAGAGCACCTCGTTTCTTCGAGCTACCCCAAGCTGCATCCATCCTGGCAAGCTCTGCTTGAAGCCATGTCGCTACAGAGCTGTCTACCCAGTCTGGGACTGGAGTCTGTCCTTGATCAGCACTGGCCGCGAAGCCTCCTGTAAGAACTTGGTTAGCAGGCGATTCCGAAGCAAGAAGCACATATTTGACGTACCTCTCGAATCAAAGAACCACAGAATCAAGTCTGGAGTGACAGCAGAGTGGGAACGATAAACCTTGTAATCAGGTTAGAAGCGTTGCATCAACATCGAACGTGCGCAAAAGCGAGCATACGGGAACCCAGTAGTTGCCTTCTCCCTGTTGGCCGCCAACGTTCCTCGGGGCAACTCGTGTGTAGCTAAGAGGAGCGAGCTTCTGTTCGTGAAGTATCTCCTCGAGATGGGTTACGTTGACCTGGTTGTCGTGGTTCTGGGAAGAAGGTCAGGTGGAATGAATCAGGTTGAGAAGTGATTTGGACATACACCTTGCGTCGAGGAGAAGGGGACGTGGGCGTCATTCAGAGGCGCAATAATTTGATCAAGGTAGGAAGTAACATTTTCCTTGAAGGTATCTGTTGAACGGTTAGAACAATGCATTGGAAAAGGGGACCGTTGTTGCTCACTCTCGCCCGTAACCAGGTCTCCGTTCAGCACACTAAAGGGTGAGGTTCAAAGGGAGCTTCAAGTATATCAAGAAAAACTCACACATAGCCAGGTTTCTCGTCTTTGAGTACCCTCTTCATCACTCTTGTACTGTTGAGGTCCTGCTCTGGTCCCCAAGGACCCTCCTCGTTCTCACCGAAATGCAGGTCCGAAAATACAGTGACCTTGAATGTTCCATCATCATTAAAGGTAATGCGCGGCTTCCCAAGAGCCGGGTATGGATCGAGAGAGGTGTATCCGCTGAATTGCTGCTCTGAGGGCTTCTGTTACCGCCAGTCACGACAGGATAGTCTAGGGCACGCACGAGGAGCAGCCAAGCTTTGGAGGAGAGACCAGGACAGAAAATTTGCCAGAAGTCTTGTCCAGATAGTCATTCCGGAAAGGCCGAGTTGAATCACAGATGACTTGGGCCAGAAACCGTTATTTGAAGGTGGGACGAAATGGGCGGGAGAAGGAGAGGGTCGAGATAGGGGCTTCATCACCTCCTATTATTGCTTGCCATCAGTGGCTTCCCATCGTTCCCATCACGCTTCGCCTTCCTTGTTTTCGATCTGTATCGACCTCAAAGCTTACTGCCGGTGGCCTCCGTTCCTTTCAGCTCAGAATGGGCCTTCAGAATCTTCCTGCTGATATCCAGGTAGTTATACTATGTATCCTTGACGCGATAGGTATTGTGTCTATGCGACAGGTGAGCAAACTACAACTCAGGTCACCAGGCATAATCTGACACCAACAGACATGCAAAGCATTATATTCTGCCGAGAAGACGTTTTACGCGACGATCTGGAAGGCATGCGCTGAAAGCTTATGTTTGGAGGCGTCCTTATTTCCTCCGACCCTTAACTGGAGGCTTCCATCCCCCAAATACTATGAAGTGATGGCCAGGAGAGCCAGTGGCTTCAGGTCTATGTTATCGGCGGCGAGCCGAGATAACGCTTCTACGGAACCCCTTCCTAAATCTGAATTCGACCTACCGGACTTGCCCTTCTTAGCGCCCAATATCGCCATCGACAAAATTATTCTTCTCCCTGGGGGGCGATTCCTGATCATTCTCGCCCAAAGTCAGCCCATTCAAGCCTATGACCTGGCTTTGTATCATACAAATGGAGACCCTCCTGTCCTCATTGCAAGCTTTCCACTTTCCCATCAGTTTTCAGGGTTGAATGTAGTAGCGTCAACGCTGGCAGGACCAGAGGTCTCATGTGTACGGCTCTTGCTTCAAGAATACGCCTATGGACCTAATGCAGTGGTGGGGGGTCGAACGTAGTGAGCGTGTCCTTCTTCATGCAGTAGTTGCACTCACGCATACTACAGCAACAACTTGGCTTACGACGAGTGCGTCATGCGACTTGTTCTATACGAGCTCAGGTTTAGAGAAGACACCCTTTCTCTGGCCTCCATTGGGAACCTTCCAATGATATCCGGTGCACCACGAGGCCCACCGATCGGGACTTTTCACATCTTTTCGACTTGTGGCCAACGCTTCGCCTTCGTCGGGACCTCAGCGATAGTCGTCTGGAATTTCATTTCGAAGACCCATGCAATTTGGTTTCCCCAGCTGAATCCTTCTTTGAATATTACAGAGGTAATCGACCTCTATTTTCTTGAACCCAGTCGCACCGAGGCTAACTGGTGACAGGTCAGACTTTCAGGCGATTATTTCTTTATGTTTGCTTCCCACTCCGGAGATGAAACGGACAAAGTCTTCTGCTACAACTTTTCTTTGTCCCCAATTCCCCTTGGTCAAACGCTTCGACTTCGCTCTGCCCCATTCGCATCGCGCGATGCTCAAGTCGATCTCAAGCAACGGGGATTGTTAAGACCAGGCAAATATGCCCTGAATGCGTGGGGTCTGGGACTACACCAATCCTTTTTCCCGCTGTGGTCGCTACCTCGCGAGGCAACTGGAATAGACACGCGCTGGATGTCTGGGGACCCGGGCATTGGCTCTCAAAGTCTACTGACAAAGCATCGCGGTGCGGAATTGCGGTATGCGGTGCATGACTATGTTGGGTTTCGCAAATCGCTCGCCAACGACGTTGTGTTCATTGGAAAGATAACGGATCCGATGCAGAGAGAAATTTCATTACTTGCGTCGATATCAGCTGACCCTGCCAAATCGTCCTGCGGCCCAGTGCAAGATGTTCCATTGATCCCCTTACTCCAGTACCCTTCTAACGTTGAGCCCACACTGTTGGACTTTTGCCCGTTGGCGGGGATCCTAGTGTCGCGGAAAACTACCTATGAGAGAGAAGGCCCCTCACACACGATCACGATTCACGATTTCTTGAGGTCACAACAAGTATTCGGTAGGTAGGGACTGGAGTGTTGTGTTCCCTTTTGTCGTAGGTTATGTTATTACATCAGTATGAGGAGCTTTATCTACGTACCTCATGTTGAGAAGCCTTTTGTGCATTGAACGATCTCACGTGAAGGAGGTTGGATTATATCACACAGGGCTCAGGCCAGAAGAACACCTAGATGGGACGAACTTAAAGATCACGATGGGAGCCTCAACGAGATAGGGGCTTCATCAGAGCATCATCAATACTCTCCTTGCTTCGAGTGCTGAGCACTGGATTTTTGTTTCCATCTGCATCGACCTCGCTGGACCCTCTACCTTCAGCGAAAAATGAGCTTTCTGAATCTTCCTGTCGATATCCTAATACACATTCTATGTGTACTGGACGCAACCGATATCGTATCGATGCGGCAGGTGAGCCAACTAGTACCTCTCGGGTCGTCAGGTACGATCTGACGCAATTAGGCATGCAAAACGCTCGCTTCCATCGAAAATACATTGTATTCGACAATATGGAAGTCATGCACTCAGGGCCTATGCTTGGAGGCACCCCTTTTCCCTCCGACACTTAAGTGGAGACTCCCGCCGTCTAAACTCCATGAAATCATAGCAAGGAGAGCAAGCAGATTCAAATGCGTCCTGTCACTAGTCGCCAGCCAGGGAAACGCCTCCACTGCGCCCCTTCCTAGACTCAACACTGAACTGTCGGCGCCGCCTTCTTGGCCCAACGTCCCTATAGGAAAGGTTATTCTTGTTCCTGGGGGACGATTCCTGATAATACTTGGCGAAAGTCAGCCTATTCAAGTCTACGATCTGGCTTCGTATTATGTGGATGGAACCGCCCCTGTCCTCATCGCGAACTTTACGCTTTCCCATAAGTTCGCAGTAGTGCATGCAGCAGCCTGTACCTTGGCAGGGCCTGAGGCCTCGTGTGTGCGACTCCTACTTCACGAATTCATCAATAGAAGTGAGGCGACAGGATTGTGAGTGGCGATGTTATTGGCTAGGCTACCACCACGCTCACACGTATTACTGGCAGTGATCTAGCCGATGATGAGGCCGCCTTGCGGCTCGTTTTATACGAGCTTAGGTTCGAACGGGACACTCCTTGTCTGGCGTGTGTTGGCAGCCTTCCAATGACATATGGTCGATTTCGAAGCCCGTCTATCGGTGCTTTTTTTCGTCTTCTCGACCTGCGGTCAGCGCATCGGCTTCGTCTGGACTGGGACTGTAGTTGTCTGGGATTTTGTCTCAAATACTCACGCTATTTGGTCGCCCCAACTGGGGCACCCTTTGCCGGTGGATGTCACAGAGGTATTTGGATTTCATCATTAAGCTTATTTCACAGAAGCTAACTACGCAAAGGTCAGGCTCTCTGGCGATCGCTTCTCCATGTTTGCGTACCATTGGGGAGGCGAATCAGATTCGTGCATCATCTTCAACTTGCCTCAAATGTCCCCTCTCTCCCTCGATAAACCACTCCGACTTTCCTCTGCCCCACTTGCGTCTTGTGACGCTCAAGTTTATCTAGATCAACGAGGACTGATCAACATCGAGGGATCCTCTCGGGATGTATGGGGCTTAGGGCCTCCCGAAGATTCTTTCCCTCTGTGGTCGTGGGCTCGCAATCAATCTGGAGTGGATACCTGCTGGATGTCGGGGGGCCGGGATATCGTGTCTCAAATCCTGACAACGCACCATCGGGATAAGGCAAGTGAACCACAGCTTATTGTGCAGCGTATAGTGGGCTTTCGCACGTGCCCTGCAGACGGGTTCGTTCTACTTGGCGAGTACCAAAATACAGCAAAGGGAGGAAATGAACTAGTTGCATCCATATCGACTGGTCCGAGCACATTTACAGGCGGGTCAATGCAGGAAGTTTCGCTGGTACCCCTGCTCAAATATCCTGCTGAAACTGCGCGCACACGATGGGATTTTTGCCCGTTGGCGGGAATCGTAGTGTCGGCAAAAAGTGCCTTCACAGGCGTCTACTCCCACACAATCACGATTCGCGATTTCTTGCGGTCATGACGATTGGTCACTGGCAGTGCGTGGGCAGTACCGTCTCAAGTACTTTTTCCCAATCCATTCCTGTACTTGAGTTTGTGCTTTAGATTCTTATAGAGCCTGTTTCCTGCCTCTCTATCTTGAGCTTATTTGGGCACTTGCTGACCAGAATAGTCATGTCGACAAGTGGACAAGGTACATCCACTGGCAAGATTACGTCATTTGCTTGTCGATCCTCGATCCGAACAAGTCCCGAAGCCACAAGTTGCGGCGTATCGAATGGAACTTTTTCTTCTCTGACTAGGCTTCTCCAAGGGTCTTATCAACCATGGGCGACAGCCTGTGAGTATCCTTGGCCCAATCCCTCCCTCTCGCCCGCCTTGTAATGTCTCTCAAAGGAGCGGATCCAGAAGATGTTGATAGGGCAAAGGCGAGCCCTTCCCCCAACGTCGAGCTACCCTCGGACGATGGTGCTGTGTATTCAGATCGGTGGACGAAAAAGCTATTCAAAGCGGGGGTCGAGGATAGAGGTGTGTAGAAAGCTGAATAGCAGGATTCCACGCAATAACTGGTTGCGCTTGATTAGGTGCCCAGCCTGTACCCGAAGAATTACGCACGGATACCCAGTACTACAAAATCTTCTTCATCTGGTTCGCATGGAACTTGAACATCTTGACGTATGCCAACAGTCTACCTATCACAATTGTCGGAAGGTAACGCCCCCTAGGTTTTCTGCTGGAACTTTGGGTCCAGTGATTTTCGGGCTGGGACTCAGGGATACCTGCTTGACGATTTTGTTCTTCAATATCGTGTGCTGTGCTTTTCCAGCTTACATGTGAGTGAACGGATCGTCATGCGTTCCGATAATACAATAACTGCACTCATAGATGTGCATGGGGACCAAAATTGGGGATGCGTCAAATGGTCATCACCCGATATTCCTTTGGATACTATGGAACTCTCCTTCCATGCATCTTAAATCTAGTAGCCATGATGGGCTTCACTATCCTCAACTGTATCGTTGGAGGACAGGCCTTAGCTAGCGTCAATACGGATCTCAGTTGGACGTACGTCTTCGCCTTCGCCTCTTGCCCTTGTTTCCAACTCTTCTGCCTGATCTAGCGTTGGAATTGTGGTGATTGCAGTCATATCCCTCCTCGTTTCTTTCTGCGGGTACAACCTACTCAATTGGTATGTCAGACGCTTTCAAACTGTTGCTTAACTGACTGCCGTGTAGGTATGAACGCGTCTGCTGGATACCTGTTGTCATCATCTATATCATCGCTTTGGGAGTGGGCGGAAAACATCTTTCGAGCCCACCTCCATCAACACCAGCTACTGCATCCGCCATCTTGAACTTCGCGTCCACCCTTGCAGGGTTTGTAATCACATTCTCCGGTATGAGCAGCGACTTTTCCGTATACTTCAAGCCCACTGTCTCTTCGTAAGGGATTTGTCCTTCCGACCGTATAGTCATTACTCACATCGCCTTCTCAGATGGAGAATTTTCCTCTACGTTTACGCCGGGCTTTTGATACCAGTTGTGACCATCCAATCTCTGGGAGCGGCAGTTGTTGTTGCCGTACCTGGTGTACCTGAATGGGCCGAAGGCTACGCAGGTGGAAACATTGGTGGGCTTCTCGAAGCGATGCTGCATCCGGTAGGCAGGTTCGGCAAGTTCTTGACTGTCCTCCTCAGCCTGTCAGCCGCCGGAAACATTGCAGGCACCCTCTACTCTGTCTCGATCAATTTTCAAGTCTTCATCCCGTGGCTTGTTGCTGTTCCACGGTACCTGCTATCGATTCTTGCCACTGGAATGTGAGTCGCCTGTCACCAATATTTTGCTGCCTCTGATCCACTTTCAGAGTTGTTGCACTCGCAATACCAGGGGCTCATCGATTCTACGACACTCTTGTCAACTTCCTGGGTATAATCGGATACTGGGCCACGCCGTATGTGGCCATTATTATGATTGAGCACCTACATTTCCGCGAGAACGACCCTCAAAACTACGATCTCTCAGCTTGGGATGTTCCGCATATGCTGCCGTCTGGTATTGCAGCCCTCGCAGCTGGTCTGGGGTCTATCGCAATAATCGTGCCTTGTATGCACCAGGTCTGGTTCGTTGGACCGATCGCACGGCATACAGGCGATATCGGGTTTGAAGTTGGCGGTGTCCTAACGGCAGTGCTCTACTTCCCGTTCAGGACACTGGAAAAGAGGATTCAGGGACGGTGACGCAGGACATCGAGAGTGTTGGTAATGGCAAGGTTGCCTGTATAAGGTGCTCACCTGTATACTTATTCTGCTTTATCCTGTACTGGGACTGTTTCTCGGGGTTTATTGTAACTCTAATGTGCCTCGCGGTCCATTTGGATTATCGTGCTCCGCGCAACGGAAGCAAATTTGCGACTCCGATTGAACTTTGTGATGCGCCTCACCGCTGTGGAAACGCGACGCTGTTTCTTTCCAATACCAGGTCATATTCATATCTGCATCTTCGCGATGTGGGATCCCCGAAATGGTCTGAATACTTTAGGATGAAATTATACACTACTGAATCGTGGTACGCCATCTCAGTTCGATATTGAAGGGCAGGCATTCACAACAACAGTTTCGGGGATTATTTTAGGAACGAGGATTGTGCTGGTCTTGATGAAAACTACTTCTCGAGCCCGTGTGTGGCATTCCCTCTCTTGCGTGGGCTTCGTCGAGTAGGGCTGCGTATCTAAGTCGGAATAAGTTACAAAGTGTAAATTAATCGTGTAATTTACATTAAGTTACACATTAGTTGCAAGAGGTCCGACAAGGGGGTGCATATAATGTAACAAATGTCTTCGCCGAGAGAAGGTTCGCCGTCGTTTTGCATCATCGCTGCTACTCGACCTGTCCATCTAACCTTTCCCGAAGGCAAACTGACCCTCTCGTCATTCTCAAACATCTTTTGGGCTTAAATTTTTGGGCTTGAACGCCTGCATCGTAGCTTCAACAGTGGGTTCCCAACCCAATCTGACTGAGAATCCTCACGCGGACCTGGACTCAGAACATCTCTCGGGCTAGCGGAATGGCAACACAGAAGTAGGGGCAGGCCCTGGAATAGTTCTTCCAGGGGATAGCAAACTCTTTCGAGATCGATACGAGCGGGCTGTCCTCAAGCCTCGCCGTTTGCCCCTATTTGCGTTGATGGAACCGTGTTTTGACTAAACTTACTCAATGAGCCGAGGCTGGAGGCCGCGGGTCCATAGAACTAGATGACTGGAGGTAAAAAGCGGGCCTAAAAGCACAGATACGCAACGGAGAGGTTCTGAGGCCCGTAGAAGACTTTTTGAATAAATTACATTTTTTACACTGTAAATTACATTAGTTGCCGGGCCCAAAATTCGGAGCTTTAATTTACAGGATTATATGCACACGGTCGAATTATATACGCAGCCCTATCGTCGAGGGCTGATGTCCATCTGGAAGGGCGATGCCAGCACAGGCACTGCAGGTTTGACAGACGCGTGTTCTCTCATGATGATTGTGCCCTCAGGACCGACCATGCGAGGCCCACGGGCTCCCGGAGATCCGCTATGGCGGAGACCAGCGCGATGCATCTGATACGCGTCAGCTTTAGGTGACGAAAGCCCATCATCAGCTTCGTCCGCAACGTTCGCGGCGGGGGCGAGGACTCTGCCATTCCCTAACGCAAAGATGCTGGGGGTGTCGCCAATCCACGCATTGTGCCTTTCCAGAGGATGATGCTGAGCTCGAGGTCTCTCCAAAGGCGGCGGACTTGTTATCGGAAAGCCGTGAGGGGAAGGTGTAACAAATCGCGGGTCGACCGCACCGGCTCCTGGTGTGCTAGGTGTGCTGGATGACGGGGTGTGTTCTGGTGGCGAAGGTTCCTCATTCCAGACCCATCGCCAGTGCTTGTTCGTTGCCGTCTGTGTGACATCGACCATCGTTCCATTTGGCCCCAAGGTGCGTGTCGTTCTTGTCACAGCGCTAGGCGGCTTCTTGACAGCTTCACTAGTCTTTGGCAAGACTTTTCCGCTTCGAGTTTGCATATTGAAGGACTTCTGGTCCAGGGCTTGGTCCGTGACGGCGAACCTTTTTGCCTATCGTCTCCCTTTTATAACCCTCAAGAGGCGAAAAATGTGGCTCGGACCTTTTTCTCTTTGCGACAACGACAAAGAGGCATGGACCATTGTTCATGCCACCCATGTGCCCAATCGCAGTCATCTGTCACTTCTTTTCGAAGAAATCAGAACCTTGACAAATTGTAGTTGCCAGAAGCCATCCAATATTTTGGAGTGCACAGGCCATTGATATGGCTGCTCTCCCGATGCAGCTGCCTAGTACTCACGGATTATGCTAAAGTCGCGGGCATCGAGGGTGGCAGTTATGGACACGCAGACCCGATCAAGTGAAGCAAAGCGTTCAGGGCTCCAATCTTCACGATCAGTGGCTCAGGGCTTGACGCATGTGGCCGACCTGGGCTTTGTTCTTATTTATTCGAATGCTTGCCAGCATTTCTCCGTGAATACTTCAACTAACCACGTCTACCTAGGTGCTCTCAGTCCAGACCATCTGTCGACGCTCTCGCGTTCACGTTATCGGTCATTCAGCCTTTCAATCATACTGATATCGCACATACTGAAAACCCAGCCCAGTGATCCCATCTTGACCTTCCTTGTTCTGGAGAAAACGCGGTTTCAACACCCACCCTGACAAGTTGCAACATCGGTATCGTCATTGCTGGACAATGCTTCCCTCTACGCCCCAGAACCTGGCTGGTGCAGTCCCGTTTGTTCGGTTTTGGCCTTCCCCGAAGGCCTCAGAGCCGTCGAGCCGTCGATCAGATATAGGATCGCCGCCAAACTCCAACCCAATCCCCCGGCCTCTTGGACACACCAAGTCATATCGGATACCAGGTGCCTTCCCCGGCCTGCTCATGGAACCATCGCTCAGAGGGGACCCAGTCGACCCAGCTCCCAAAGTCGAAGCCAAACCTAAACCCCTCGGTCGTACCAAATCCTTTCGTATCCCTGGTGGGCTCCCCGGCTTGCGCATCGATGCTAGCTTTGCCTTCTCTACAACTGATGCGTCTCGTCGTCCTACCGTCAAGTCGACTGCTGGCCGTCGAATTGGCAAACCTCTGAAAGTGTCGAGCCTCGCGGATCGGAAGCAACGCATTTTGAAGAACGAAGGCTCTGTCGACTTGTCTTCCACTCCCAACATGACTGCATCACAGGAGATCAAGGACAATAGAAACGACTTTCTACAACGATGGGTTGATGACCAGGCTATGTTGCGCAGCGCAGAAGCACAAGCATCGACTAGCGAGCCACCGAAGCCTAAACGACCTGAGCCATTCACGGCCACTCCTAAGCCCAAGAAGACTGTCAACAACATCCCCGAACCGGTGGTGCAACCCAAACAACGGTCGAAATTTCTCGACTTTCTTCGAGATCGGTCCATCTACCGCAACCTTCGCGAGATTGGGCAGATGTACACAGCCAACGCAATGGCAGAGCATCGTGCGAAGCAGCAAGCGTTTGAGAACCGTTTAGAGGCGGATCGGCGTTTTGTCGAGTTTGCAAAGAGTGTTCGACCATCGGATCGGAGGATGGCGGAGAGGCAGGAGCAAGAGCGGCTTGCTTGGGAGAGGGAGCAGGAGAGGCTTGTGGAGGAGCGCCGTGTGCACGAGCGCTTTGTCCAGGAACAGGAAAGGCTTGCCAAGGAACGCGCCGCGAGAGAACGAGAGCGGATTGAGCAAGAACTTCTCCGTAGGGAGCAGGAACGACATGAACAAGAACGTCTTCGTCGGGCACGGGAACGTCTTGAACAAGAGCGCCTTGCTCGGGAGAGGGAACGTATCGAACGAGAACGTCTTGCTCGAGCACAGGCTGAGGCTGAGGCAAGACAAACTCAAGCTGGACCACAATGCCCCTACGTCGTCTACGAGCAGAACTGGACATCACTCTCCAAGGCTGGGCCTGGTACCTTCCCTGCCAACCTCATGCCCTGGCCTGTCCTGGTACCCGTCACCAGCATGGACGACCTCAGCTTTGACAACATTAAGGCGTTCATTGCAAAGGACCAGCGACCCAAGCACGCAAAGATGAGCCTCAAGGTGAGAGCTCAGAGGGAGCTGTTGAGGTGGCACACGGACAAATTCTTGCCGTTGTATGCGGACAAGTTCGCGGATGAGAAGGTTCGGGAGGATGCGCTTGCTGTTGCGGCGCAGGTAACGAGGGTTCTGGTGCAGATTTCGACAGGGGGTTGAGATGTTGCTGACGGTTTTCTTAGATTTTAGAGTTCGATCGTCTTCATGTTTTCTGAGCTATGCACATGTTCGTGCTACTGACGTCCCTTCAGTCCCGTTGTAGTTTCTTTTCGTTTCCGTCAATTCTTTTGAGTGCACTTTTCAACACCCTGTGTATAATCTAATTGCTTATTCCATTATAAAAAAAAATTGACGTAGTATTGTAGGGATCCCCTTCAAGGTCGACTGCAAGGTGACTTCTGCAATGTCTGATAGCAGGGTCACTCTTTCGTTCTGAGAGTAATACGGTCTGGTCCTTGGCGCCCATTGCGATCGCTCCCTATTGAGTCTGATGGACGACAAGGGCGATCGCGGCGACTCTGGATCGTGGACCATGGACGAGAAGGTCCACTAGGTCGGCATACCGCGGGCCTCGATTTCCTTACCTTCTATTGAAGTTATCATGCTGTCAAGCAAGGATCACCGGTCCATCAACTGTGAATATCTAAATTGTGAGGGAGGATTTTGCATGGGCATGAGGCTATAGTATATTAAGCATAGGGTAGGCCTGTCGCTGCGCAACCCCTTACACATATAGGGCCTGTAAAGCTTGTATGAGCTCAGGCGCTACTCAGCCCATTACTAAAAAGCAGCCGCAGGGATTTGCCCCTGCCATCCGTTGTCAGATGTAGTGCCAAGGATCGCCATCCCAATAGCACAAGCTGTCAGAAACGTGGTGATAATAAAGGCTTCTGTGTTCATCTCCATCCCCGCGACGATGCAGAGATCCATAAAACTAGCGGCTGCACCATTGCCCACGTTCTGACTTCCTTGGTCCAATTTGCCCATCCCCGAGTTGGTGCTTTGATAGAGTTAGGGCCGAGAACGACTATTGTTGTTCTTCCTGCGCCAATAGAAATATCCAAGAATACCCTTTCGACTCTATTTCCCTCCGCCAGGGCAGGCTGGCATCAGCACCCGAGGACAACCCGTAAGGGGGAGATTAGATAACAACGAGATTAAAGATCCGAAAATGGGTTTGCCTCGTTCGACGGTGACGGCGGACGCGGTGCCATTGTCCATCTCACCACCTACCAAACTGCACCGACGACGAGCAATCTAGCCGAGGACAAGCGCCGTGCAGGACGTCGGAGCTCTGGCTGTGAGTGAATGTTCTATAGAGAAGACTCGTGGACTGACATGAGGCACAACATTTTCAGAACACGACACGATTTGCTGATTGCGCACCTGATTTAGGGGGCCACGGTGCACCCAGTCATCCGTCCATACCAAGGCTTGAGACTGCACGACAACCCTGGGCTGCCCCACAGCTCCCGAGCCTACATAATCCCTTCACATTTCACCCCCATCCATCTGTAATCCCCACCATTAGATGCTCCCAGTCTCTTCAGCTTCGCAGCATGCTTCAGCGACCCTCGGCGAATCGGCAAAGTTCGAGCCAGATCAGGAGTGGAAGGCCCGTCTCAGAGCAGAGATCGAGGCAAATATGAAGGATATGGTCGACCAGGTCAGGGCAAACTACAACAAGCAGGTCGAGGAAGACCCATCCAACGACAAGCAGTGGTCAAAGGACTGCCAGGCTGCTCTCAAGGATCTCTCCAGGCTTGCCGAGGAGCAGTTCAGAACAGAGGTCAATCGGGAAAGGAACCAGCGCAGGTGGGCTGCCGGCATTGGCGTTGAGGATGCCTGGATGGGAGCTCTGCGCGAGGAACAGGAGGCGATCTACAAGCAGATAAAGAGCGAGCGGGAGGGTGTAGCTAGCTCGAGTCCTGCCTCAGATATGCCAGGCCCTTTGGCTCGAGATTCACCGTCTGAACTACCCACAATCACCTCAGAGGCACCTTCGCCCCGACCCATGACAGCATTCAGGCCTCCGCCACCGCCGCTGGTACCGCCGGAGCCAGAACTACCCTTTAGGATGATGACCAGCATTCCCAAGTACGAGACACCACCTCTGCCGGCAGGCCTAGCACCACCACCGCCGAGAAGGGGCTCAGTAGACGTCAGTACATCTCCAAGGGACAGGGACTATTATGGGGGGAGCATTCGTCGGCCCAAGACAACTGTGGACGAAGTAGAAGGATATAAACCGCCTCCTCGATCACCATGGGCTGCGACAGAACGAGCTGCATCGTCTGCATCCATGACGAGGCCGATATCGGGACCCAGCACCCAAGTCCTTCCTCAATCACCTCCTCCAAGTCGCAATTCTCCCTATCCAACCACCACCGCTTCGCTAGGAAGGAGAGGGAGCAAGACGAGCATCAAGTCCAACGGTTCAGCATCCAGCGTTGCGAGTGGTCGGCCGCCAAGTATACCCGAGCGCCCAGGCGAGTCGCACGAGGACATCAGCAAGGTGATGCGGGAGATCGATGAAGAGCGACAGCGCCAGCGAAATGTCGAGCAGCAGTGGCAGGATTACGACAAGCAGAGGCTACGGCAGGAGCCTAGCGAACAATCATATGGGCACCGAGGGTACGACGACGAAGACGACAGGTTTTTGAAGCCCAAGACTCCTGGGCCACCACGCTCCAATACGAGGTCTGTTCCCGTTCCTCCAGTCACATTCGATCCATACGGCACCTCCCAGACAATGCGGACAGCCCTACATCCCGACGACGACGGTGCACCAGCTCGAAAGTCCAAGTCCAAGTCGATATCTCGCAAGGCGTCCTTTGCTGAACCGCCAGAATCCCAGCCATCTGGTTCGGTTCGCAAACGACGCCCGTTGAATGGAAACACCTTTGTCGACCCAGAGGAACCGTACGGGAACCATCCTCCTCGCCGATACAACACGCTCTCTGGGCTCCCCACCCCACCCACCTCTGCCAGTAGGCCTCGAACACAAGATCTCGAATTCGATGAATACATGGACCAAAGCTTTGACGGGTATGACCCCCACCGCCGTGAGCCAGACCATGGTCCTCGGCCTCGATCCGACTCGTCAGAGTTTGAGCAGTCCAAGAGGGCACGAAAGGCGAAGAAGAAGGCGGCTACCCTTCCGACCTTGATCGATCCGCAAGAATATGCCGGTGGTTATCGTATGTCTCAGATTCCGTATCGCTATGTACTGAGGCTGACATCACTTTTTTAGGGAATGCTTACGATCCTCGCTCGACGCAACCTGCGACGTCTGTACCGATACCACGAAATGGTATGTCTGCGGCTCGTTTTCTATTGTTTACGACCCTGACAATGAAGATACAGGCGATTGCATATGGCCCTGGCCCCCGAACGGCCCATCCCTCTCTACCTGTCCCCCACAGTACCAGGAAACCGCCCCCTCCCGTACCCGAAGATCCTCAATGGTCACCTTGGGGCCCACCAGGCCAACCCGACTACTACGACCACCATCCTGCCCCTCCCGCCACCGCACCGGCGAATCGTAGTTTCACCCAACGACCTCAGTATGAGGACTCGCCTCGTGGACACCTCCCTATCCCCCCTCGCTCAGCTGGGATCCAGCGCTCAAGCTCGAAGAATTCCAACCAACCACCTATCCCTGCGCCGAATTTCGAGCCCATATCCCGCTCCCAATCTCGTAGTGTGCATCCCGAGCACTCTCGTCGTCCCAAGCATTATCCCGGGAACGGGAGATATGCTGAAGAGACGGACGAGGACGAAGAGTCTAGCGAAGGCTTGAGCAATGCCACAGGCGATACGGAGAGCTACGACGATGACGATGATGGCCAAGAGGGTGACACCGAGTCGAGTGAGGGCTCGTATGGGTATTCTGCGCGCCCTCGCAAGACAGCGGCAGGAAGCCAGAGTAGCAGCCTGCAACGGGAACGATCGATGCGGCAGTATCAGACTTCGCGGCCGGGTTCAGGACCAGGGATGGAGTACGGCACACGGGCACCCTCGACGTCGATATGGCATCCTCAGTCTAGAGGCGACGACGATGGGAGTTCGAAAGCATTCCAGGTCGACCGGACACGATGAGGGGTTGACCAGACGCAAGTCCAAGAAATCGACAAGGGACACGGACCGTGAAATCCTGGCCAGGGAGAATGAGCTCGAGCAACAACGTCTCGCCATGGAGAAGGAGAAACTCGAGAAGGAAAGACTCACCCTTGAGAACGAGCGGTTGGAGAAGCAGAGGCTGGCGTTGGAGAGGGAACGGTTGGAACTACAGAAGATGGCAAGGGACAAGGACGAGGCTGAGCGAATTGCGAGGGAGGAGGAAGCTGAGCGTGCGAGGTTGGCTGCTCTTGAGGAGGCTGAACGCATCGCACAGGAAGCCGAGAGGATTGCAAAGGAGGCAGAGCGGGAGAGGCAGAGAGTGAGGCAGTTGGAGATGGAGAAGGAAAGAGTTTGAGAGGAGGGAACGTGAACAAAGGGAGGAACGTGAGAAGAGGGAACGTGAGCTCCAGGAGACCATTGAGAGGGAGAGGATGGAACGCGAAAAGTTGGAGCTGGAGAAGCAAGAGTGGGAGAGGCAACAGGAGCAGGATCGAGAACGACAGCGTGAACAGGAGGAGGAGAGAGGAAGCGTCAGAAGGAGGCCGACAAGGAACGTGAGAGGCGTGAGAGGGAGAGGGAGAATCGCGAACGTGAACGACAACGTGAACGAGAGCGTGAGGCCGAGAGGGAGAGGATGAGGAAGGAATTGGAGAAGGAGCGTCAGAAGGCTGCAAGGGAAAGACGCAATCGCGAGGCAGATGAGGCTCGAATGCGCGTCGAACAAGAGCAGAAGAACAGGGAGGCAGAGGACATGCTACAGCAACTTGACGAGGCGCGTCGTAATGCTGAAGAAGCTTTGCGCCTTGCCCACGAAGCGGCCACTTCCAAGAAACTCGCTCAGGAAGAGGCCGAAGGGCTCAAGAGAAAGCTTGACCAGGCGCACAAGATGGCCCAGGAGGCCGCACAGAAACAAATGGACGCCCAACGCAAGCACTACGAAGCCCTCAAGCTGCAGCAAGAGGCCAAGGAGAAGGAGGCTGTTACCCAGAAGAAGGAGCTGGAGATTTTGAGGAAGGAGCGAGAGTTGGAGGAACGAGAGATGCAGTTGCAGAAACAGGAGGAAGAGCTGAAGCGGTTGCAAGAGTTGAGGCAGTTGGAAGACCAGCTCAAGGCTCAGGAGCAGGAGACCAAGCGCATATCGGAGGAACTGGAACAGAAAAAGAAGGCTCTCGAACGGCAAGATCAACAGCTGAAGGAGAAGCCCTACTGGGACAGGCCATCGGTGTTCAGGTCGATTGCTGAAGAATTCCAGTCTCCCGAAGAGTTGGGTTCCACCATTGAAGGCCTTCCATCACCTAAGGAGGACTTAAGCCCGGTGGAGACTGCGCCAGTGGAACCCGCTGCCCATGCCGAGAACGACTGGCAACCGGAGAAGAAGGTCAAAGGAAAGAAGGGAAAGAAAAACCAAGACAAAGAAAGGGCAGGAAAGCGGCCATGCTGACAGGGAGAGGCAGGAACGAGAAGAGAGGGAACGTCAGGAGAAGGAGGAGCAGGAACGGTTGGACAGGGAAGAAGCGGAGCGCCTTCAGATGGAAGAAGTTGCCGAAATTCAACGACAGGAAAGGGAGGAAAGGGAGCGTGAAGACAGGGAACATGAGGAAAGGGAGAGGGCTGCACGGGACCGGCGCAGACGTGAGGATGAGGCCAGGAAAGAAGCAGAAAGGATTGCAGCTGAGGAGGAAGTCAAGCGAGAGAAGCTCAGACGTTTGGAGGAAGAGAGGAGTGCTAGGATGAAGCAGCTGGAAGAGGATAGGCGTAGGGCAAGATGTTGGAGGAAGAGAAGAAGAGGCAAGAGGAGATTGAACGTATGAATCGTTTGGAGCGAGAGAAGAGGGACCAGGAAGACCAACGTCGACGGGAAACGGAGGAGAGATTCCATCGGGCAAGGACAGAGGAACAGGAGCAAGAAGGAAGCAGGAAGAAAGGGAAAGGTTGGAGAAGGAGGAGGCAAGGAGAAAGCAGGAAGAGGCTGAGAGGCAGGCAAAGGAGGATGCGAAGAGGAACAAGAAAGAAGAAGAGGACAAGGAGGCTCAGGAGCGCTTCGAGAGATTCAAACGACAGCAGGAGGCAATGTTCGAGCAACTGCGGAAGCAACAAGAGGATATGAAGGCCAAGGAAGACGACAAGCGGAGAAGGATAGATGAGGAGCGTGTTCGCTTCGCTCAGCAGGAGGAATTCCGCCAACGAGAAGAGGAGATTAGGCGTCGCAGGCAAGATAGTACCGACGGCGCTTATCTCAACAGCAACCCTAATGCACCTTATGGGACCAGCTCAGCTCCCAAGCCCCCGCCGACCAGCTCAACTCTCGACCTCCACCAAGCTCAAAGTCACCACCCCCACGTGCTGCATCCGCTAACTACGCTTCCAACGGTGCCCCTCCAGCTTGGGCAAGCTGGGGCTCAGCTGGTGCCTGGTCCTCTGCCAATCCTGCGCCTGCTTCTGGCGCCCCTATGGGTAGTTCTACGCGTGCATCTCCCAGCAAACCCAGAGCAGGGTCCATGGGCTCAGGAGCATTCAATTCTTCGACACCGTATCCCACAAGCCAAACCCCATACCCCACGAGTCAGACGCCACATCCGACAAGCCACACACCTCATCCCACAAGTCACACACCTCACCCAACTAGCCAAACGCCCTTTTCGGAAGCCGACTGGGCTCGCAAGCAAGCCGAGTTTGCCCGACAGCAGCAGGAGAGGTTCCGGGCATCACAACAAGGCAACTCCAGTAGCGCTGCTGGTTGGACGATCATGACCAAGGAGTCGATGAGGCAGGCCTACGAGACCAATGAAAGGATGTGGACTGCCTTGTCCTCCAAGCCAACTCTCGTTTGGGATGACTTCCCATGGCCCATCTTCCGCAAGGCATCCAGCCCCGAGGACATCACCACAACCGCCATCGAAGCCTACATCTGCTCTCAACACTACCCTGACAAGACAAAGTCGGAGAAGGACCGAATCAAGGAGTACATTCGGCGATGGCACCCGGATCGTTTCGAGGACCAAGCTATTGGTCAAGGTGGCGGATAACGAGAGGGACAGAGTGAGAGAGGCAGCAGGTAGCGTCGTTCGCAGTTTGAATGATCTCTTGGCCAAGAAGAATGCACAGGATACGAACGGTGACGCGCTGTTAGTTAAAGGATTTTTTTGGTTTTCATTTTTCTTTCGATTTTATGCCCGTATGCTGATTATACCTTACAAGTTTTGAACACCCTATGGCCAATGTAGCTTTTTGCATGTACTATCGCAACCAAACTCTCATTCAGATCACCTACTGTATTTATGACTTCAAAGGAAATGTATATTGGAACGTCTCTTGGTTACATTTTGTAGATATCAACCCAATTGTTTGGAGTAGATGAACGAACCTCTTGTACTCTTCTCTCAAAACCGTCTCCCCGGCTTATCAGTATCTGCCCTCGCTGGTACTGCGCAGTATATGTTTGAAGGCCACTGCCTGGTTGACCTATCTACGACAAAATACCAATTTCAATTGGACTGTACATCATGGCACTCACAGCTACAGTGAATGACTTCGACATTGACGACAGCATGGCTGAGAGGGGGTTCCATGGCCGCAGAAGTGGTTCGTGGTGGTGTTATAATGGTAGTTGTAAGTGTTGTTGACCAATGGAACTAGTACTTGCTGCGACAAAGCTTCCTCCAGTCACCTCGACAGCTTCAGCGCCTTCAAATGTTGACGACGACCTGCGTGATGTCGAGGATGCGCCATGCTGTTGAGGGCGCTGCCCCAGCGAAGATTTTGCGTGCGAGTGTGGTGCAGACGGCTGTGACTGATGCCGAGGACGTGGATGATGAAGCTTCCGAGGTGGTACATTGAGATAAAGGGGAGAACCGTTAGGTTCTCCCTCTAGGGAATTTGGATGTCGCTGAGGTTCTTTGGACCGAGGAGGCCCTGATTCTCGGGAGGAAGGCCGCTGGTTTTTGAGCGAGGCCGTGGTGTCGAGAGGCCAATGGCTGGCTGTGTGTGACTTAGACTGAAGTGCCGGGTAACGATTCAAGTACGCAAGTTTCCTCTTCCTCCTCTGACTCTTCTTCGATGATGATGGAGGCGACATCATGGTGAGGAAGTCCGTGATAATCCTCTGGCTCGATTTTGGCATACCAAGGTCTCTCGCCATCGCGTTCCACTGACACCATGGGTTCTCGAATCATGTTTTCTGCTGCTTCCTCGCTGGTAGAGGCCATAGGTGTGCCAGCCGCGGCTAGTTGCTCCTTCGTCCAGAGAACGTCGGCCTCATTGAACCACGACAGAGCATCATCATATTCACTGGCTGAATCGTCTTCTTGGTCGTCAAACAGGTCCTCGGCTGCACCACCCGAAATCGGCGATGCTGCTTTATCTTGGCCTTGAAAGACAAACACCATGAGTAAGTCTAGACGTTTAAAACGACACCGCGACGATGGCTTACTCAAGTCATCCTCGCCTTGAGGAGCGCCATTGACCGGAAGTAGTAGAACCGGATGCAATCCGGGCGTCTGACCAGTTGAGCGCTGGTCGGCATTAGTAGGCGCCGTGCTCATTTTCGACCATTCCAACACTCTCATAGCCCTCTCTCGCTCCTTGTGGCCTTTGAGTGCTCGCATTCTTGCTCTGTGATTGCTTCGAAGGCGACGTTGCTCCTTCTTGAATACACTCCGGGGTACTACTACTCCGTAAGATTGACCGAGCTTCCTTCTCATCTCGCCAATCTCGAGCTCCAGTCTTAGCACCATATCCAGCGAAAGTTGATGCAATTCTAGTTGCGTTTCCATGCGGGTGCGAACCTCGTAATGGCCAATGTCGCAGGAGGGTAGTTGACTACCTCTTGCTTTGCCGTCATGACCCAGGAGCAGTAGCCATCGCTTGGACGGACGCGTCCTCTCTTACGGTATCAGGTTCAGCATGCCAACCCTCCTCTGGGTAGTCGACATCGTCGTGCGCTACAGACCCCTCGCCGTTGCTGAAAGACCATGCGTCAGCTTCTCGCCAAGCATCGACTTCTGGGTTCAACACCCCAGGTGGGAAGAGGAAGGACGTCGAAAAATTCGAGGACGAGAAGGTTGCCCAGGCAGCGAACGTCGAGGTCGAGAAGGACGAAAATGTGCTCGAGGGCTCTTGGAGTGGGGGGCATATTGACGGTGCCCTCTCAGGTGCGTCGCTTTCCAATTCGATATCGCCTTTCCCGTTCCAAGAATCCAGAAGGTGATTTAACCCGACGACAACGTTTATGACACCCTCGCTGACCTTGATTCTCTCTGCCGACACTACCTTGGGGAGTAGTTTGATGTTGAATCGATCTGGATGCCATTGCTTGAGGCACCCTAGAAGACGGTCTTTTTCTGTCCTTGATTGGTCTGGGTAATAGGGTGAACATAGGTATGCTTCGATAGCCCAAGGGGTGATGTCTTCTGGACTCGTAGGAGTGCGGGATGCTGGCCAAGGCAAGTCCTGCCATGTCAAAGAGCTTTTCTCCTTCATCGCCTTCCACATCCCTCTCGTTCCGCATATACATAAAAGCCACTCTGCTTCCCTCAAACTGTTGCAGCACAGGATCGTTGAGCTGATCCTCTTCGTTATTCCACTGGTCCAGCAGCGTGCTCAATCCGGCAACGACGCATCTGATGCCCAAGTCAACCTTCGCTCTATCTTCTTCCCCGATCCTGGCAAGAAACTGCGCGTAGTAGGTGTTGGGACGCCACTGTGAAGGCCGCGTTTGAGCCGCTCCTTTTCTGGCTGCGACCGGTCGGGGTAGTGGGGTGAACAAAGGTAGCTTTCAATCCCCCAAGGGGTAATGTCGTCAGGTGTGAAGGGAATGCGACCCAGCGGCCAAGGAATATCATTCCATCGGAGCGATCTCTTGGTCTTGAGTTCACTCCGCAATTTCTGATTCCTGGCATACGTCCTGACAATCTGTTGCTTTCATACTCAGACATCATCGGGCCTTGAGCAAGCCCGCTCCCTTGAGGGAACCATTCGTGTTTGTCCATTCCGGTACACTTCCTGATGGTGCGTCCCCATTTTCCTGTGAACGAGCTGCAGAATGGTGTGTCGCTGTGGCTGACGGGTGCCGTTGTCCCCATTTGGAGGTTGAACGCCAGCTCCAGCCGACTGAGAGTGAAAGTACCCTGAGTGGTAGATGAGGATGCAGTGGCGGTAGTTGACCTTGCATGAAACCATCTGGCACTCTGTTCAGCCTCTTGACCCCGTGGTCGTTGATTATATTCTTCCTTCATCCCCCTTTCCTTGTAGCGGTGTCCTTCTCCACCAAATGGGGACTAACCACCGGCTCTCTGCGCCTTCGAGAAGATGAAGCTGGCTGACTTTCCTTGAGTTGCGTTTGGGCCTCCTCCTCTACCTTGGCACACAGTTGGTGTTGCTCATCTTCGGGTAACTCCCCCTGCTTCATTGTTCCCCTGCTGCTCCGTCTGCATTTCCCCCTGCTGCTCTTCCATTTCCGGTCGCTCCTTCTTGGTTCTGAGTTGCTCGGTCTTCCGTTCCCTCTCAATCCTTCGTCGACCGTCTTCCCTTCGCTTCCCTCTTCACATCTGAGCCATTGCGCTTGTGTTTTTTCCTCTGCACCCGGACCCGCCTTTTCTATAAAATTGCCTGCCTGTTCCTCCCCTCTTCATCCCTTTGCAGACCAGCGCATTCTTGCTTCTTGATCTGTCGCGAGCGTTCGACAGCGTCATGATATAGCCGGAGGGCGTCAAGCTGCTGTTGTTTCTGTCTTGCGAAGATAGACTCCGCATCCATATCCTGGGGTGGCTTGCTCGCCGCTGTTTCACCCACGTTTCCGACTTGGGGTTTGGGCCATCGAAAGTCAAGCGCCTCTTGCGTGAGAGGGTCGTCGCCACCTTCTCCCTTCTCAGGCTGTGGAATAGCCCTGCCCCTCTCGCCTACGGCCCTGGAATGCTTCTCGACACCTGAGTTTGAGAGTATTCCGACATTTGGGGGACCCGGCGGTGTGTGTAGGGGCGGCTGGTGTACGTGCTTTGAACAATGGTCGCAGGAACGAACGCGTCTTTGAGGCCTTTACCTTTGCCTCCGAGCCGGATTTCGGTGTTTTCTGTGGATGCCTCAGGGGCCTAAAGAGTTTTCGAAAGATGCCGAGACCCTCAGGCTCCTGCATTGGGATGTCGGTTCTTTGAACATCCCAGCCCGCCCGCTGTCGCTCTGCACTCTTTTGACGATGTTTCTCCTTCGCGATATCTCGCTGAAGATTGTCGATAACAGCGGCAGTAGGAGGGGCAGCATGGCTATGACTGTGTCCTTGTCCATCGGCACGCTCGTCTGTGGTGGTGTTGGGAGCTGGTCTATTGGGCCTGGAGCATGGCGCTTGACCCTTTGGTTCGCGATGAACTCGCGTTCACGTTCAGCGGCGTTGCCAAACCAGGGGCCGTTGTTCCCTGATTAGGAAACGGTCGGGGGGATGGGGTTAGTCCATGCAGCATGGCTATGTGATTGGCAGGGAATGGTGTTGATGGCGGGTGATTGAAGAGGAAATGGTACGGGGGACTCTCGCAAGTGTCTGAGCATACCTTTGAGTCTTCTCTAGAGCCCGCTCTGGTGCGATCACAGGCTTTTTCATTGATAATCCCTTGCTGCTGCCAGTCGACTGTGGGAGGGATGGCATCGACATCTAACGCGCTGTCACACGGGTTCAATGGAGTCATATCCATGGTGCACTTACAGAAAGCCATAGGTGCGATATCCTGCTGGTTCGAGCCCGTCGCTTCAGCCTGCCGGCGCTGTCTCTCCTTCCTGATAGACTTCTGGTACTCGTCCATGGCAACTTTCTTGAGTTCCTGAATCGCCTTATCGTACTCGGCCTCAAACAATGGCCCTCTGTCGGGCTCTTGTCCTCGTCGATTCTCATAATTCGTTTTCGCCTTGCTGGCAAGGTTCTGCAACCTGGATTTAATGCGGCGCCTCTCTTGTTCTTTCCATTCTCTGTCTGGCTCGAACTCTGCCGCCATAGGTGTTATCAGTGGGAAGTGAGGAGGTTGGAAAGAAGGAGGATGGCAAAGGTGTAACTTGAACTCGGTTCAAAAATAGGCAACTTCACTACAGCACGTCACTTCCGCCACCAGCTTTCATCGCCTTCGTGCACAGTATCGCTATCGGCTATGCTTCCGCCAAAGGTATATAGCTATGGGGGGTCCCTGTCGACCGGTGGCGCCAAGCTCCCGAGGCGCGGCTCGGTGTGGTGATCCCAGGCTGGTCCATCTATTACTCCGTTCAACGTACACTTGCTCTGGGATTTCATCCATCTTTAGAGGCGGCATAGAGGGATATGGGGCCCTTCTTTGCTGAATTGCAGACTTGCTCATCTAGCGAGGGCTAAAAGGCATCGTCTATTGGGAACCTAAATTGCTGGATGGTGCGAACTCCTCCGTCTTCAAACTCGATTGAGAAGGGCCTTGTGGTCAGTTACGAACTTATCGGCATGTGAAGCCTTGTGATAGGCAATATAAATTTGGTCTTAATTCGCGATTTACAGCTGAACGACTGCGTCTGGCGTTAGCTTTATGAGAGACAATCTGTTTGGTTAGTGAAAATTTATCGATATATGCAAAGAAGTCTGTTGATTTCAGCCCTCAGCGTCCAAGTGAGCACTGTCTTTTCTTGCCTCTGTTGATTATTAAGCCGCAAGGCGCGCGACCAAAATTGATCGCATCTGGACCTCGTTGTGGACGTCGTACCACGGAATTGTAAGAATTACCGCCTAGAGGGCTGAAATGGTATTCAGGCTATCATTTTGTGCGCCTCTCGCTAATTGGCGAGTCCATGGAAGAGTGAAGACGCCTACGGGGTCACAAATTTCTGACAATGAATTTCTGACAATGGCATTGCATTACAAATCGCTGTACATTCCGACAAGACCGTCCACATGCTTGGACGGTTTTGATGTCGAGACTATTGTGCACTTCAGGAAGGCGAGCAATTCAATGAAGAACTGTGATAGGCACCCGAAGATCTTCTATGGAATTAGACCTGGGACTGGTCCCCCCAAAATATCAAAATCAAGCGACAGTACCGTACATTATGATTTACATGGGCACACCTACTAGCTACAGCGAAACGACTTCGGCATTGACGGCAGCATGGCTGAGAGGAGGTTCCATGACCACAGAAGTGGTTTGCGGTGGTGTTATAATGATAGTTGTAAGTGTTATTGACAATAGAGCTCGTACTCGCTGCAACAAAGCTTCCTCCAGTCACCTCGACAGCTTCAGCGCCTTCAAATGTTGACGATGACCTGCGTGATGTCGAGGGTGCGCCATGCCGTTGACCCGACGAGGCTTTTGCCTGCGATTGTGGAGCAAAGGGCTGGGATTGGTAATGAGGACGTGGGTGGTGAAGCTTTCGAGGGGGCACATTGAGGAATGGGGGAGAGCTCTTGGACTCTGCCTCTGGGAAATCTGGGTACCGCTGATGTCGTCGCGGTCGTCTTTTGCACCTAGAAGCGCCTGATTCTTGGGAGGAAGGTTTCTGATTCTTTGATAGGTCGAGGGGGCCGGTGACTAGTTGTGTGTGACCCTGTCTGGACTGCCGGTGATGGTCCAGGTGTGCAGGTTTCCTCCTCCTCTTCCTCCTCCTCTTCGATGATGATGGAGGCGACATTGCGAGGATGTCTGCGATAATCCTCTGATTCGATGTTGGGATACCAACCTCTCTTGCTGTCATCTTCCGCCATGGGTCCTTGGACCCTGTGTGCTGCGGTTTCCTCACTCGTAGAGGCTACTGGTCTGCCGGCCGCGCTTCGTTGTCTGACGCTTGGTTCTCTATGCATACACCCCTCCTCCTTCCATAGACCGCCGTCCTCACTGAAGGATGACAATGCATCCTCGTATTCGGCCGCTGAATCGTCTTCCGTCTCGTCAAATAGATCCTCCGGTGCGGCTTCCGAATTTCGCGATGTCGATGTCTCTTGCCCTAGAAAGGCCATCATCGTAAGTAACTCTGGCTTTCCAGGTAGCACCGCCATGATAACTTACTCGCGTCATCCTCGCCCTGAAATGTGTCGCTGTTCGGAAGTGGCAGCACCGGACGAAAGTCGGGTGTCTGGTCCTTTGGGAGCTGGCTGACAGTGGTAGGCGCCGTGCCCATCTTCGACCATTCCAACACTCGCATAGCCCTTTCTCGCTCTTTCTGGCCTTTGAGGGCGTTCATTCTTGCTCTGTGATTACTTCGAAGGCGACGTTCCTCCTTCTTGAATACACTCCGGGGTACTATACCTCCGTAAGATTGACCGAGCTTCCTTTTCATCTCGTTAATCTCGAGCTCCAATTTTATCGCCATGTCGAGAGAAATTTGGTGCAGTTCTAGATGCATTTCCATGCGGGTGCGAACATCGTAATCCGCAATGTCGCAAGAGACTGCTTGATTGTCTTTTGCTTCACTGCCACAGTCCAAGGCAGTAGTCGAGGCTTCGGATTTGGATACGGGCGCGTACTCCCTCGTTGTAAAAGGTTCGTCGTGCCTAGGCTCCTCTGTGTTGTCATGCGCGAAAGGCTCTCCATCATTGTCGACAGACCCTGCGTAAGCTTCCCGCCAAGCATCGACTTCTGGGTTCAACACCCCAGGTGGGAAGAGGAAGGACGTCGAGAAATTCGAGGTCGAGAAGGTCGACCAGGCAGTGAACGAACAGGACGAGAAGGACGTAAATGGGCGGCCAGATTCTTGGAATGCAGGGCATATAGAGGATGTCCTCTCATGTCCGACGCTCTCCAACTCGAGCTCGACATCGTCTTTCCCATTCCAAGAATCGAGGAGGTGATTCAACCCGACGACGACGTTGGTGACACCCTGGTTGACCTTGATCCTCTCTGCCGACGCCACCTTGGGGAGTAGCGCGTTGTTGAATCGATCGGGGTGCCATTGTTTCAGGCTGGCTCGAAGGCGGTCTTTTTCTGTTCTTGACTGGTCTGGGTAGTGAGGTGAACAGAGATACGCTTCGATAGCCCAAGGGGTGATGTCTTCTGGGGTTGTGGGAGCGCGGGATACTGGCCAAGGCAGGTCCTGCCAAGTCAAAGAACTTTTCTCCTTCACCGCCCTCCACATCCTCTCGTTTCGCACAAAGGTAGAGACCACCCTGCCTCCCTCAAACTGCTGCTCGACAGGGTCGTTCCGTTCCTCGACCTGATCTTCTTCGACATTCCACCGGTCCAGCAGCTCGCTCAATCCGGCAACAACGCATCTTACACCCGAGTCAACCTTCTCTCTATCTTCTTCCACGACCCTGGCAAGAAATTCCGAGTAGAAGGGATTGGGGCACCACTGCCGAAGACCGAGTTTAAGACGCTCGCTTTCTGGCTGCGACTGGTCGGGATAGTGGGGTGAACAAAGGTAGCTTTCAATGCCCCAAGAGGTGATGTCGTCAGGCGTTGAAGGGATGCGACCCAATGGCCAAGGAAGGTCATTCCATCGGAGCGACCTTTTGATGTTCAGCGCACTCCGCAACACCTCATTCCTGGTGTACATTGAGACAATCCTGTTGCTTTCATACTCAGGTATCATTGGCGTCTGAGCAAGCCTGTTCTCTTGAAGGAACCGCTCGCGCTGCCTCTTCCAGTACACTTCCTGCTGGCGCGTCCACTCTTCCTTTGAACTACCCGCAGAACAGTGAGGCGCTGTGGTCGACGGACGACGTTTGGCGCCACTTGGAGGCTGAACGCCAGATCCAGCCGACTGAGAGCGAAAGTACCCCTGGGTGGTGGATGAGGCCCATGCAGGGGTGGTAGCTGACACTGCGTGAAAGTTCTGGGCTGGGACCTGGCGGGAATTTGTTGGAAAGATTTGTTTTGGGAGGGGTTTAGGAAGCTGTCCCACAAACGCAGATGCGCTAGTGGTTCGAGTCCCTATCGGGAAACACGGTGCGGAAAATCTGGCACTCTGTTCAGCCTCCTGGCTTCGAGACTCTTGATCGTATTCTTCCCTCCTCTCCTTGGAGTGGTGACTAGCCGTCTTCTCCTCTGAGCCCTCTCTCTTGCGTTCTTCCCCTGCCTTCCGGACAAGATCTTGCTCTAAAGCCCCTTGCCTACTCCTCTCCTCTTCTTCCCTTTGCCTGTGGACCCTCTCTTGTTCCTCCTTGATCAACCGTGAATGATCGAGAGTATCGTAATATAGCTGGAGGTTGTCAAGCTGCTGTTGTTTGCGCCTCGCGAAGATGGATTCCGCATCCATATCCTGGGGTGGCTTTCCCGCTCCTGGTTCGCCCACCCTTCCGACTTTGGGTTCAGGCCCTCGAAAGCCGAGCGCTTCTTGCTTGAGAGCATTGTCGCCTCCTTCTCCTGTCTCAGGCTGTGGAATAGCTCTGCTCCTTTCCCTTACGGCCCTTGAATGCTTCTCGACGTCTGCCTTTGAGCGTATTCCGACATTCGGGGGACTTGGCGATGGTGTAGGGGCAGTTGATGTACGTGGTTTGAACAGAGGTCGCAGGAATGAAAGCGAATCAGCCTTTGCTTTTGCCTCCGACCCGGATTTCGGTATTTTCTGTGGATGCCTCAGGGGCCTGAAGAGTTTATCAAAGATGCCGAGACCCTCAGCCTCCTTCGTCATGATATCGGTTCTTCTATGATCCCAGCCAGCCCATTGTCGCTCTGCACTCCATTGACGATGTTTCTCCTTCACGATCTCTAGTTGAACATCGTCGATAACGCTGGCAGTAGGAGGCGCGGTGTGACGACGATTGCTCCCTTGCGCATCGACGCCCTCGTCCGGTGGTGGTGTTGGAAGCTGGTATATTTCGCTTCGAGTACGGCGCTTGACCCGTTTAACTCTTTTAAGCAATGGGGTCGCGTCTGTAACCGCGTTTGGCGGCTTCGCCAAATCAGGAGCCGCCGTTACCTGATTAGGAAAGGGTCGGGGAGATGATGTCGGCAGCGAGTGTGACGTGTGAGTCACAGGGAATGATGATCGAAGCGCTAATGGATTAGGGAAGTCCTGCGAGGTGTCTGAACATGTATTTGAGCCTCCTCGAAAGCCCGTTCTGGTGCAATCGCATGTTGCTTCGTTGATAATCGTTTGTTGCTGAGTGACTGTGGGTGAAATATCAGACGCGTAGCAAATATTCGCCTCTGTCAAATGGGTTTTACTGGACACAGATTCATGATACACTCACGTGAAGACACAGGCGGGATACGCTGCTGAGCTGCGCACATCGCTTCAGCTTTCCGACGCTGTCTCTCCTTCCTGATGGCCTCCTGGTAGTCGTCCATCGCAACTTCGCCAAGTTGCTGGATCGCTTTATCGTATTCCGCCTTGAAAACTGGCTCTCTGTCGGGCTCCTTTCCACGTCGAAGCTCATAGCTCAGCTTTGCTTCGCTGACGATGTTCTGCAACCTTCTTCTAATGCGGCGCCTCTCTTTCTCTTTCCATTCTCTGTCTGGCTCGAACTGTGACGCCAGAGATATTGTCACAGAAGGGCTCGTCGCGTCGGGTTCTTCACTACTAGCCATGTTCGCGATTTCTCGCTGATCGTAGAGGAGCGCTGAGTGGAGGGGGACAGGTTTAAAGAAAGGAGTATGACGACAACTCACGATGTTGGACTTGGTTCAAGAATAGGCTGCCCAACAGCACATCACTTGCACAACTGCTTAGCTCTCTCATCGCCTTCTTACGGCCCTCAATTGTATTTCTGCTAAACTATCCGAATTATACTTATCACGGGGTACAAGCCGCAATTGTCCGACGACTTCGAGTTGTCTCTTCCATAACAGTACATGGTTGTGTGGGTCAGCCTGTCAACCAATATCACTAAGTTCCTGAGATCGCGGCTAAGTGTAGTGATTCAAAAGGCCATCTAACAGCTCAATTGGAATATGCCATGGGGCACTCTTGCTCTGTAAAGGCGCATTAGAAACATGCACAGCCTTTGCTTTTGCTGATCTTCGTTCAGCCAGCAAGGGTTACATGGCTTTGGGCGCCTAAATCGCTGCTGCGAGTTCCTTGGCTTCGGGCTTCATTCAGAAGAGCCTTGTGACCACCTTCCATCCTTAGTCCAGCTAAAAACAGCGTCTTACAGGATGGAAGCCTCGTCTACCTGTCACTGGACCTTGTTCAATTATGGGTGGGTGAGTAATTCGAAGAACCGCGATAGGCACCGCAAGATAAGGTCTGTTATATCGTAAGCGGAGCATCCACATCTTCTGCGGCAACAAACCCAGGGCCCGACGTCCACGAATCAGGGTTGAGTGTGAAGTCTGTGGCCACTTTGGTTTAGAGCGGCGGGTTACTTGAGTTCTCACGCATTCTTCGCCACTGGTCTTCTTGTTCATCCGTTCATCATCAGATCAGTATGTACAAAGGAGCATCTCAATAGGGCAAGCCTTATCGGGGAGTGAACCTCTCGAAGCTTTATAGTTCTCCGATCGAACCACGCCAGAACACCAATCACTTGGCTGGTTTGCCTACGGTTCACCAGGGTATTAGCGACTCTGCGAAGCGACACTTCAATTTATTGGAGACCCTTTCCCTTTTCCATGGATATCGATTAGGGTCGCTTGCCCTAGACCTCCTTTCAACTTTGTCTTATTACAATGGTTCCACACCCTCAGTTCGGTGGCAATGAAAGAGATATCTGATGGTGTTGAGTAGTTGTCGAGTAGCTGTGAGACCGGCCTGAGGATGTAAGGCGAAGCAGGAGAGCACGGATGAGCTGAACACAGAACACTGCTGTCCAATGCTCCGAATTATACAAGGGTCGAGAAAGAACACACTTTCGACACATGACTTATGGCACAGCCCAGGGGCGCTTAAGCCTCGGCAACTATCAGGTCCGTGACCTCCTTGGACGATCCCGAAATTGAGGAGGATGTGTGGAAGGGGTGCCATAAAGGTATGCAAGAAGGTTGTTGACGTCTGTGCTGGCAGTAGCACTGTAACTCTCTCCATGCACCTCCACATTGAGCAATTTGTTATCTGTTGCAGCGAAGACATGGCGACCGTTCAACCTTCGCCACTCATAAATTTACCTATAGGGAAAGCCATTGAAGTTCGGAGAAGGACCACGTATCACGTATTTGTGTACACATATTATAAACAACGAAACCAAGACGGCAGGGAGAGAAAGGGGAGAAAGGAACGCGAAGGAACGTTTACATTATATGTTATGTTTGTGACACTCCCAGCGTTTGTGAAGCTCCCGCCAGATATTTGCACAATCTCCGCTGAATTCAGAGGAGTACCTGGCGCTGTTGAAACGGAGCATCTCATCGATGGAATGTTGTTTTCTTCGGTAGACAGCTGGTCAGCGGCTTTCGTCTTTCTTTCGGATTCTTCTGTAGATGTTTGTGCTGAGAAATGTTGACGGAGGGTGGTTGAGGGTCTTGAAGCGTCGTTAAAGTTGCACCCTACCTCCCTTAAAATATCTTCAATATCTGCTCCCAGGTAGTCCTCCACCTCCAGTTGGATCAATCCAGCGTCAATGGCTGTGTCACTGAACCCCCTGCTCCTCATCTCCTCTTCGACCAGAACCTTTCCTTCCTCCTCCTTTACAAGACGCAGCATGCGTAGATCATTCATGTATCTAGCGATGAGTGCCTTCACCTCAGGCTCAATCCCAGGCGATTGTCTACCTGAACCGCTCACGGCGTGATCTGCTCGTCTACCTCTTTGCCTGATCCTTCGAATGCTGGATCTAAGGCGGATCTCTTTCCTCGCTGCCGCCATGTGAAACTCGATGATCTTGCTCATCTCAATCTCCTTGCTGACCTCTCTGATCTCTGTCATGACTGAGCCCAGTAGGTCTGACTCCTTGTTGCTTTTGCCAGTCCTTTGCCTGTATTTTCTTGAATTTTCCTCACAATTTGCACTGTGAGGTCTAATACCTCCAGGCAGTGGAGGATCCCCTGGCATCAAGGGCGTTTCTCGGCCATCCGTCCTCTGGTAACTGACCTTGAGAACAAGTCCAAGCCTAAGGCTGAAAACCCACCTTTGAGCCTTGCTGCATACTGCCACAGTCAACTAGCCAGTCACTCCTGAGCGCTGGTAGACCTGAGCGCCGCTTGATGACGAGTTTGTAGCAGGGATGACGCTAAGCACTTAAGGGGGAGAGAGTGCTCAACGGTCGCCAAACAGGTGAGAGGCCAAGACTATCTCCCAATGGTGCCACCTTGAGGCCAGCCTAAGTTAGGAGAAAGCTGATTGGAGAAACGGTTCCGCGTAATATATGACGGGCAGTGGGCACATTGAGTTGCTGATATGTATGAGCGGGCCCTGGATGGTGTGGTTAAATGTCAAAAAAGCTCCTTACCTGGGTACGAGGCTCACGGGATGCATTGCATTGCGGGCGCTTTAAGATCGTGACATGGGACGTGCCACAGCCAAAGACTTTAGCCCTGAATTACTGAAACAGTATTGGTTGAGCCATTTCCAGCATCGATACGCAGATGCGCTATGATAATCTGACACGATTAAACCAAGACGGAAGAGGTATAGAAGGGAGGTAGGATCGCGAAGGCACTGTGACACTGTAGGTTATATTCGTCACCGTTCCTGCAGTAGTGAAAGTTCCACCCGCGATTTGTACTGTGTCGGCTGCATGGAAAAGGTCGGGCGTTCTTGTTGACACAGTGTTGGGATATGCAAGGAATGGCTTATCTCGCCCAAAAGTCGGGTTCGAAGTGCGCATGCGTGGGCTGTGCCAGCGAGGCTCGTTATCGACTGCGATTTGTGAGGTGTTTTGAGGCGATTGGCATCGCGAATCTGGCCACGCCGCCGCCGCCGCCGTGACGTTCTCACTGTCGGTGAAGCCTTCCCGCATCGCCCAGGAAGCGTCGTCAATCCCGATTCCCGTCTGGCCTGCAAACTGCCGTGGCTTAGAGCCAGTCGATCGTTTCTTCAGTTCTTCTTCGGCTACCACCTTCCTCTCATCCTCCCTTTCAGCATGAAGCCGCCGAAGATCCTCAATGTGCTGTGCAACCAGCACCCTCCCCTCCTCCTGCCGTTCAGAAGGCTGGTGAACGGAAGCAGGATGCGGCTGCCCTCTGCTCTTCCGAATTTGCGACTGCAACTGAACTTCTTTCCGAGAAGCAGCCATATGGAATTCGAGGATTTCGTTCGTTTCGGTTTCCTCCTTGAAAGGCCTGATATCCACAACAACCCGTGATTCACATTTACCACCCGTACCTCTTCCAGGTACTGAGGAAGTAGGGTGCGCGAGCAGAGAGGTACCGTGCTGCTTGGTCAGAGTCGTCTGGGTGGGGGTGACCAGGGCCATTTGTTTCTGGGTGGAAGGCTCGACGACGGCATCTTCATGGGTATTGTCATGGTGCTGGTGTCCTGGATCGGACCCCGAACGCTTGTATCCTCGCTTTCGCCACCATGGCCTCACCACCCTTCTTGATAGCACTTGGACGGGCTGCGAATCTTCTCGACCGACTATGTTAACGTCCTGGGGAGGCTTGCTTCGAGTCTTTGAATCAGAAATGCTCGTTGAGACGGCGGCTGATCCTGAGTCACAATCAGTCCTGTCCCCAACCTGACACTTTTACCATCTCACCTTGCGTCCTAAGTTCACCTTCCAGTGCCTGCACGTCTGTGCCTTCGTCATGCTTTGCTTCCTTGGTGCATTTCTGTTCAGTGGTGTTGGAACCGCCCTCGCAGAGCGCAGTCCAGCCGTCGATGCTGCATGACCTGTTTCTCTGACTTCGTTGGTCCTGCTGCCCATCACCAGAGGGCACACGAGCGAGGAGAGGGTCGAGACACTCGATAGTCGAAGCAGTGTAGGGCGATGCTGTTGATGCACAATCGTCAACGCTCATCTCTCCGCATTGGAGCCCAGGGAGCATACCTTGAGGTATAATGAGCTCTTCGGCAAACTGATCTCTGCTAGTTGCATCGCCAGACCCCATATCCGACTCTTTCCCCACAGCCCCAGGATGTAACGATTTCAAGTCTTGAATTTGGGCTTTAGCAACTATTCTCTTTGGCGTGGGTTGGCCCTTGCTTGAGGCTCCAGGATAAGGTTCTTTCGTGCCCGCAAATATCCAAGCAAGCGAGTCCGATCTCTCGCAGTCGTCCTCCATGTGATCTGGAGTCATCGACGATAGACTTGGATCGTTGTCCAGCTTGCAGTCTGCTAGCAAGGTTGCATCGTGGCGGGGTGTGGTGGGGTCGTTAGATGGTAAGCTGTTCCTGCTTCCCTGGGGATAGGTGCCGGAAACCCATTTCTGCCACGAGTCTAAGGCTTGGATCTGCTGAGGTGACGCGAAATAAGTCACTGAGGATTGCCTGTCAAATCGATCCCGTCTAGAGTGCTCCAAGCTGGAGCTTTCTACTCGTCCATGCACGCTCTCCAAAGCAAGCGCCACCCCTTGTATCCTCTCTTCTTCTCCTCTCTTCTTCATCGCCATCAGAATTTCATTCTTCGTCTGTTCCAGACGCTCTCGCTCTAGAGCAAGTTGGCGAGCTCGTGCTTGGTACTGCTCATACCTCGCAGCAGCCTGCTGTTGCATTTGCCGGCGAAGGGCGCGTTTGATCAACTGGCGAGCCTGGAAATTCTTGATGTACCTGGCTCTCTCGGCCTCTTGAACGAATCTGGCGTGCTGATGCTCCTGTCGGCGCAGGGCTTGCTGAACCAGCCGCTCGTCAACTTCTGCCTGACTCTGCTGGAAGCGTTCGACGGCCCCTGGATGCTCTCTCTCGTATTCCCCAAGTATCCCCAGCACAGTGACTGGAACTGCATCCCTCGCAGAGATCCTCCAATCCCCAGTATGGGTTTGCTTTGAGCTTCCCATCTCCGGCCCTCCTCCTTTCCCCACTCCATCATCGGTTTGGATCTTCATTACCGCTTGCATAGCTGAACCTTGGGGCTGCCAGTTGTGATCCACTAAGATCGAAATTTATCGTGGGTGACTTGCTAGAGGCAACAGGAGCCAGGAGGGCGAAAAGGACTCTTGAAGTTCGAAAAGTGGCCATCAGGCAATATAACCCGGAAGAGTTGCTGTATCGCCCAATAATCACCCTTCTATGACATCGGAACCTCTTGGGGGGTAAGAAGATGAGATATGTGGTCATCGGATAACGACATTTGGGGGTCATGGCCGCAAGGCAAGGAAGCGGCTGTGCGTCCTATTCAATGCCCTGGCGTAGTGGGCTGCAGTTAGCCAGTTGAGAGGGGGGCACAGATCATGAAAAGCAGGAGTGGATAGCATATTGGAGGTCGAGATGGGTGTTGTTCAGCATGGGCTTATGGGCCACAAAGTGCAAGCGCCCGACACGTCACTATATTTCGTCGGCGAGATGAAGGGCAAGGACCGATGCTGGGGAAGTTGCAGCGGTGAGAACTTCAGCACCAGAGTCAACCCCCAACGTAGCTTTCGGACAGGATTCGTATAGGAGTCGGGTGAAGATCTTGGGCGTCTATTCGAAACCTCGCGAAGCACGGATCTGTCAGTGTCAACAGCAAAGCGGTGCCCGTGAGAAGGTATTGCTTTGCAGGGTCCAACCCCTATTCAGCTTCCCCGACTTCTTCGACAGAGGTCCCACACGCAAATGGCTAGCCAGTTTCATATAGAAAATTGACGAGGTACGGGGTTCAATCGTTGAGATGTCGGCGTAGAAACCATAATTCATAAGGTACAATCCTCGACGAGCATTCAGAGTTCCATCTAACGTGGTCGTGCGCCACCATTCGATGGACCTGGACGAGGCGAAGGCGAGCCATGGAAGTTGGTAATGTAGTAGGTGTTGTTGATGACCGTACTGGCGGCGACAAAGCTCCCGCCATGCACCTGCAGCTGGTCGGTGCCACGAAAGATGGTGCCCCCTGGTTGGGACGAATTAGCAAGCACTTGAGAAGAGACATCGGGTCCTTGCTGAGGCACGTCTGGTGTTGTTCGAGTAGATTGGAGAGAACGAACGTGACTGAGGGAGCCAGGGGTGTGAGATATTCCAAGTGATCTGGGATCGAGATCAACCGGGGGATGAGGGTGAGGAAGATCGGCGGCATCACCACTAGGGGGCGCGTGTCGCCGAGACGAGGAGGAAGTGTTTCTCGTGGCTTTTGACTTGGAAAGCAATTCCTGCTTGCCTTTCGGCCTGGGGGAATCATCGGATTGAGATACATCTATGAATATCTGCGTTGACTGTTGTTGTCGATCTTGACGACGGGCAAATTTTTGGGCGGTGGCCGAACCTGGAACCCTGGTAGAAATACCCTCTTTGAGTGGGTTGTTGGTCTTTGTGAGGGATAGCCGTGGAGCCACCTCTTCTGTGGAAGGTGATTCACACTTACGCATGTCTGCATTCGAGACAGGAAAAGCGCTTTGGTACTCAGTAGCGCCACCTTCGCCTCGAAGAGCTCTGTCATTGGTCCCGCCTCTGAAAGGATCAGAACGAACACCAAAAGGGGTCCCTTCTGCGTAAGTTGCGATCTCCTCTTCCAAGCTGCGCTCCATGTCAGAGCGAAGCCTCGTAATAGCTTCCGCATGCTGCTGGCGAAGATACTTCTCCGTTGCCTCTACAGTTCGCACCCACCCGTCATCTTTGCTCACAGCAGTCAATAAAGTGGACGCGCAGGTAGGCCACTCGCTTACCAGGCCGTTCCCCTTCCCCTGGCACGCGAGCAGTCTTCCACTTGGATATCTCCTCCTCCAAATCAATCTCCATCTTGATTAACTCCTCATCAAGCTTGGCTATCATTGCGCTTCGCTTTTGCAATTTGAACGCTTCCAAATCCCGCTGTGAACGAGAGCCATCCGGGAAGTTCTTTGTCTGCTTCTCTCCTCCATCAAGTCCCCGTGGGTGATACGACGAGGATTTTTCATGGGTGGAGCGATGGCGAGGAAGCGAGGGAAGCTCCTCAAACTGGGACCGCGATGAGCCTCCGTCCAGACTACCACCCGAAGTCTGAACACTGTGGATTAATTCCAAGGCTGAGATGAGAGGGTCAGGCGAAAACGTCTTTGCGAAGTTGGAAGATACCGCCCATATGGTATCGGTGGTAGTGGTGGATATTCCGGTAGAGGTATAGCTTTCGTACGAAGCTGGAGGTTGTACAGCTCGGGACTCGGACTTTTGGCGATGGTGGCGCAGATCCTCTTCAGAGCAGTGACAAAACCCATCTCCCTCCGGTACTAAGTGACGCTGCCTCCCGGATTTCTTCTCATCCTTTGGCCTAACGAAAAATGACGACGAGATTGCCAGTGGGCAAATCAGGAGTTGAGGAGGTGGTGGGAGGTTGTGTGGGACGGTGCTCAACTTGGTCGCCCGAGTGGAAATACCTCGCATGTCGTGGAGGATGTTTGGAAGTCCGCAAGGGTTTTCGCATAGGAGCGGTACCTTGGAGGGTGGGGACGGGCTCAGGAGGTTGTATGGCGCGCGTGGGGTGAACTTCATCACGACTTGCTCGCAGAGGAAAGCTTGATGGTACTTGATAAATGTGGTCTGCATCTCGCGTTCGTGGTAGAGGAGCACGCTCCGTGTAATATGTTTCCGCGGACTGGGAATAGTGCTCGTAGAGACCGGTTGACGATCTTTCCGGGGTCTCATTCACAGGTTCGACGGGTCTGACTTTACTACACGACTGAGTCAGAAAGCTTCTGTCGGTCGAAACCAAGAATCCCACCTGGTTAGCTGTCGGAACAAAGCCCCTCGATCTTCCTTCAAGGATCCCTCGCGCCTCCGGTTGGCTTCTCGTTCACGATCGACTTCTTCTGCGTATCGATTGACTGCCGCCCTAGCCAGACTATTCAAGGCCGCCTCATAGCCTTCCAAAAATAAGTGCAAATTCTCTGGATCTCTCGCAACCTGACGATCATAAGCCTCCTTGGCTTTCTCTGCCTTGTCCTGCCTTTCTCTCTCAATCCTGAGTCTGATGCGATACTTTGTAACGTCATCAGGATCATGGACCGACATGCGAGTTGATATTGCTGAGCCATACTGTGGAACTGATAACGGTGGAGGCATAGGGGTCAGAGAGTTGGATGGTGGGAAGCAACAGCAACTTGCCTCATTGGTTGGCTATGGTGAATCTATTGATAGACTCACCGCATCTTTACTTCAGAAGCACCGACCACCGCTTTGTCAGTCCTTATACCATATCATTGCTGTGAGGGTGAACTCCCAGCATGTGCCAGTGAGACATTGACATATCCAGCCATGGACACGGGGCAAGCGTAGCTTGAGCATAGCGATCAAGGTGACCGGAACGCGTGGGATTTCCGGTCACAAGCGCCGGCCTGAAAATAAAGCAAAACCAAACAAACCCCTGATTTCGCGATCGCGCGTCGCTGTACTAGTCGCGAGACTTGCTCCTCAAAGTATTCAGAAGGTGGTCAGTAAATCAATTAGTCATAGCCTATGTAGATAAAGAAAATGAGCGACAAGTAAACCTTTGTTGCACAAGTCCCCTCCCTTCTATCTAGCTATACGGTCAAAGCTCCATCGAACGCGGCCGTGCGGTACCATTCGACGACATCGCGCGAGGTAAAGGAGCGTTGTGAATATGGGTAATGTAGTAGGTATTATTGATGACGGTGCTGGCTGCGACAAAGCTTCCTCCGCTGACCTGCACGTTGTCAGTCCCTTGGAACGTTGATTTACCAGGGCCTTCGGGTTCCGGCGCGTTCATGAGGGCCCGAGACTGTGTTGGCAAGTTCTCTGAACGGCTTGGTTCTGGGACAGATCCCCCAGACCGGGATACATGAGAGGCTCCTAGAGTAGGGTGATGCGGTATTCCGAGTGTGTCGTGATCGAGAAGCGGTTCCATCTGAGCATAGAGTCGTAAAGGATCAGCGGGGGAGAAGTTGCGAGTCGAGGGCATGGGTTGAGGTTGGGGTCGAGGAATTGGTTGTCTTCCTTCAGATTTGGAAAGGGATATAGAGCTGGCAGTAGATGGAAGGTTTACCTCGCCAGCGTCCAGTGGGACTTCGGGGGCATCAACCCTCTGCGCTGTTGGTAAAGATTGCGTTGACGGCTCTCGCCAATCTTCCGAAGCTGCAACCTGTCCGGAGGAATGTTCGTCTAGTGCCGTTTCCTCCAGTTTCTCAATAGAGATGGGAGGAGTCGATTGAAGTGTTCCATAATCTACTGCATCCGAGTCGGACGGATTCAGATCGGTATGGGTGATGTTTGCACCAGCCCCTTCGTTTCTCGCCTGTTGGGAAGGCTCGGAGATCTCCTTCCCTGCCTCACGAGGGTTTGATAATGTGGATGATGATGTCTTTTGTGTGTAGTCTCTGACTTCCTCTTCCAATTCACGCTCCATGTCGAGCCGAAGTCGTTGAACCGCATCTGCATACTCTTGTCTAAGTTGAGTTTCCGCCCTCAGTTCCACGCTGTCGAGCATTATCAACTCATCTGGAAGATGGTAGTGTCAAAATATGCAGTAATCAGATAACGTGATCCTTCCTCACCTTTGACTCGTCCTGCTGCCCTTGTCCTAGATGCCGCCTTTATCTGGAAGATCCTCTTCTCGAGCTCGATTTCCATCTTCCCCAAGGTCTCGTGTAGTTTAGCTATCATCGCACCGCGTCTTTCCAACTCGAATTCTTCGAGTTCATAGCAATAAGCCTCGAGGACAGAAATCTCCTGGATTGGTGTCTCTTTGTCCTCCTCGCCTTCCGGCAAAGATGCGCTATCACTCGCTGGGTCGCAACTGTTTGTGGTTGACTGGCCAAAGGATGAAGCCAATATGACTTCTCCGACTCGAGGCACAAGGCATGAGCCAGACGGCTTGCTGGCATCCGATGGGACCTCTGGATCCGAAGTCTCAGCGGGTACATTTGGGGCTGTCCACGTTTCCCAGGCGGTCTTGGTGTTTGTGGTCGAGGAGGTACTCGCAGTCGAATAACGAGAGCCAGAGTTTGACGGGTCTTGATTTGCAGGCGTAGTGGAGGCTTTCACAGTGATAGTTTGGCTTGTTGAAGAAAAGCTTGCCCCAAAGTGCGATACCCCTCGCGCCTGCCGATCGTAGGGGACTCGCTCCCTGGCCAAACGGATGACTGCAGGAGGAAGTAATGAAGGGAGCGCGTTAACATGGCCCTCCTGCAGAGTACTTCGCTTGTGGCCGATATTGGTAGTGGTTAGAGCATAGTGCTCTTGTGAATGGATGGTGCGCTGGGACTGGGCATGGCGCAATTCAGGTTGGAAAGACTTTTCGGGCGGTTCATTCCAGATGCGAAGAGAGGTCGAAGTAGGCTCGAGTAGTGCAAGTTCTGCGTTTCCTTTTTTCGCCCACTTAGCCCTGCGCCTCCTAGACTTCTGAGATTCAACCACCTTCCGTTCAAAAGGCTTGCACGGAGGTTGGACGGAATTGTTAGGCTCATCATAGCAATGAGTAAACAGTTCATCCTGGGTTTGATCCATCATCTCAGGCGGGGTTGAGAGTTGGCCAGGACGCCTAGGTAAGCTGAAGTGGTCCATATAAATCGTTAATGTTGGCGAAGGTCGAAACAGAGGTATGGGATGGGCAAGAACGACATATCGACTCCTGCCATCAATGCAATTTACCACTCTCGTCGTAACCTATGAACAGCTTTGCGTTGCTTCTTCGAAGATGTTGCCTATCATTTCAAGTTGCCTATCACTGTTTTACCCAACCGTTAGCCATATAATTATATACAGTAACATTGAGTCCGCCTAAATCAAACATGTTGTGATCGTGTCAGAGGTACATTGGTACATGTACTATGCAAAGGCATACAGCATATGCGCATAAATGAAGCACATCAGAGGCATTGGAATAGATACAAAACGCCTTTTGAAACGGAAGAAATGCTTCGGCCGGACGACAAACCTAAGCAAGGGACCAGTGGATGTTCGCTCGGTGAAGGCTGCAGTGTCAGACCAATGTCGCTAGAGGGAATAGTCACAAGTATAATCTTATAGCGTTCTAATTATAGAGTCGAACTGGCTGGATCTCCCTTCACTTGACGATAACAAGCTTCCTTGGCCCTTTCTGCATTGTCTTGCCTATCTCAATCTCTATCCTGAGTCTGATGGGACGTTTCGTAACTTCTTCATGATCAGGATCACATTGGTAAAGACATAAGGGTTACGGATTTGAGTGGTAGGAAACAAGCAGCAAACTTGCCTGGCAACCTCCGATAGACCGGAGAAGCACTGGTCACCGCCTTGTCGGTACTTGTCGTGACTACTGTGGGGGGAAGACTTGAACTGTCCTTGAGCGCTTATTCGAGGCCGCCGAGAATGTTGTCATTAACTTCGCTGTCGTTGTCACACCTTCGCATCCACCCCTTTAATCCTATCCGCCCACTTAACATCGTCTGGAGTACCTGCTAGTGACATCTCATAGCCTTATCCACTAACCCAAGACTCTACGCGCTCAAACCCGTAGACTTCCTCATGTGAGCCGGAATACGTAAGATATCAGTTACAAGCGTCAGCAGGCCCCCCCTATACCCTGGGAGAGGTTCGATCCTGGTGTGCACGGAAACCGGCGCCAAACCCCCCAAATGTCTGATCCTAGTGTGCACAAACAGACCGAAAATTTGACCCATGTCTGATCCGTTATGCTCAGTAAAAAGGGCAAGTCGCGATCAAGTCTCGATCAAGTCGCGTTTGATGCACAAAGATGGACCACCAGGACGCAAGTGACTTAAATCACATTTTCAGGCTGATTTTGTGTCTCAATTGTGACTTCAGATGTACCACAAAGTCACAGGGTATCTGGCCCGTTGTTTACGAAATAGATACCCAGGCCAGGCTTCCCAAATTGCTCACCCCAAAGTCACGAAAATGTTCAGGGAATGCGCAATTTATTAGATCTAATGTATGTAGGTTACATGCAACAGTATGGTTGTAGGCGGGATAACTACAGTTGGTACGGGAAGTGAATACAGCAATGAAACAGGAGAAGATGCACCCCAACGATTTAAGCTTTAAACCATCCTATGTTGGCCTCCATTTGAGCAGCGCCCTATTCGAGAATTCAGTCATGTAACAAGGCCCTCGAAATGGGAAGGTCACTTACCACTTGAACGAAGTATGCAATTTGGGTCGGGCGAAGTGTGATAGAAATTCGTATCCAGCCCTAGAGTCAAGTCAGTTCGACATGTTCTTTGTTCTGACGAAAAAAAAGACATACCCTCGTCTCCTCCCTCCTTGCGCGTCTGTAACATTATCCATGCCTGCCAGAGGCCTCTTCTCGTCTCCGGGATATATTAGTCCACATGGGCGACAGTCAGCGATCGGATGGTGACGGAACGTACTTCGAGTCATCCTGGGATGCGCACGGTGCTGGCAACGCCTGCTGGTCGATTGACTGTCGAAATGGGCTTCATTGAGGATCATATGTTGTTGACGTTGAGGCTTTTGGAGTTTATCGAGGAGGGAAATATCGGAAGGTGAGCGTCGTTGGGGCCAGCCTCCAGGTCAAGTCCTTGAAGACAAAAGACCATGGTGACAAGACAAACGAGACGCGTCGACTTGAAACTCACAAGTCTGATCCTGTGTCTGAGTTTGAATCCTAATCCGCGTCTCAAAGAGTCACGGGCAGGTCCCCAAACTTCTTTTTGGCACACCGCGGTGACTAACTGTGACGAATGGGATCGTGATGGGACGTTGATCGCGACCGTGGTGACTTGGCCTTTTTACTGAGCGTTACGTGTCTGTCCATCCCTAGTCGGTAGCGATGTCCGATCCCGTATGTGTACGAGAGGGCACCGGCCAAGGGGACCTCGTCCTGTCTTCCTTGACACTCCTCAGGAATATATCAGGGACAGGGCCCTGCCAGCTTTCTCAGCCGAGATTGGTGCCATCTGTCGTCCTAACCAGCCCTTTCTTTCTTGATTACTCCTTTGGTCTTGATCTATCGTAGATGTGGCTCTGGCCAGTGACCTCTGCCGCTGCTGGGTGGGTACACGCTACTAATCTATATGGTAAGCTCATTAAATTCGAAATAAGAGACAATGTCGATTCAATCTATCTTAATTCTACGATGCCATCCTGAAAGCAGAGGCAGCGTGTAAACTGGGGTTGGCCGGGTGGCAGTAACGCCGACGCCAATATAAAATAGTGTCAGAACATTCAGCTTTTTTCCGCTCGCGCTATTTAGTCGACAGTTTCTTCAATGCTAAGAGCGAATGGCACCCTAGAGCTACTTTACTAATCTTCAGCAGCGAAATTTGAAGCCTTTTCGCTCGAATGTGTACGAAAAGGATGTCTCGCAATGTTTGATCCGTCATGCTGACGGAGATGGCCAAAAACAGGGGTACCCGATCCGAGATGCGTACGAAAATGGCCAAAAACCGTGTGTACGGATGCTTCAAAAATGGGGGGTTTTGGATCGAGCCTCGCTCAGCATATAGGGGGGGCCTGCGTCAGCTCAAGGGGCTGCCACTGTGAAAATCCCAGACACCATCAAACGCGACACCCCATAGGCAGCGGTTCTGGGGTCATTCCCGATGGGGCAGAGGGTAACCGAGGTCTTATTGCTAAAACAAGTAACATATGATGCCATCTTTTGGTTGGCTGCAAGTTCCTTCGGTCGCCTTGTCGTTGAAAATGGGGGTAAAAGGGAGTCGTATAGATGCAAAGACCTCGTGCGGGCAGCTCAAATAGGCCTTTATGAAGAGGTAATCATCCCCGCCACCGCAGACCAGACACCAACCCACTGTGAAGATGTTTTCGAACCTCCCAATGGCGGTTATTGATGAGGAGTCTCTGGGCGCAAGCGAGAGTATTCAATGGTGTCAAACGTTGAATATGCTTCGATGAGTCAGTCTTCCTCAACTTCAAAGGGCCTGCGAACAATGAACAGTATCGATAGATGTAGTTGACTGTGTTATCTTCGTCGACAGGGGCCTGCGAATCTACTTGTTTTGGCAATGAGACCTCGGTTACCCTATTCCCCATCGGGAATGACCCCAGAACCGCTGCCTATGGGGTGTCGCGATTGATGGTGTCTTGGATTTTCACAGTGGCAGGCCCCTTGCGTCAGCTTAAAAATAAAGCAAAATGAAATGCAATAGCCCTGAGTGGGCCCGTATTGCCCTTCAAAGGATTCAGAGGATTTCAAAAAAATAACTTCATGCCCATTGTATGCAAGGGAAGTAAGCAACATGTATGTCTCTGTTGAATAAGTCTAGGTACTAAGCAGTCAAAGCTCCGTCGAACGTGGCCGTGTGGTACCATTCAATGACGACGCGCGACGTAAAGGAGTGCTGTGAAAATGGCTGATATAATAGGTATTGTTGATAACTGTGCTGGCTGCGACGAAACTTCCTCCGCTGACCTGCACGTTATCAGTCTCGTGGAATGTTGATTTACCAGACTCTGTTGACTTCACTGAACGGGTTGGATTTGGCTCGGGTCTCCCAGACTGGGAGATGTGTGAGGCTGCCGGAGTAGGGGCATACGACATCCCGAGTGTGGCATGATCGAGATACGGTTCGATCTGAGTATAAAGGAGTGAAGGATCAGGAGGGAAGAAGTTGTGGCCGAACGATGCGGGTTGGGATGGCGCTTGAGGGATTTGTTGTTCACATTCGACATTGGAAAAAACTGCAGAGTTGGTAGCGGGTGGGATGTTTGACTTGGCAACGTCCAGAGGTGGTTCAGGGGTGTCAAGCTGCTGCGTTTCTAGTAAAGATGGCGTCGATGCCTCCCGCCAGTCCTGCTTAACTGACTTCGCGGACGTTTGGTCGCCTAGTTGCATTTTCGCCTGGTCTTCCGTACCGCCGGAAGCAGGAGTTGGTTGAAACGCCGTTGGCTCAGCTACACAATTTGCTGCATCCGAGTCGGACGGATTGAGATTGCGATCGTGCAAGGCACTGGTCGATCCGACCCATGTGTGATTCTCCTGTTGAGAGAGCTCAAAATTTTCCTTCAGTTTCTTGTGAGACCCCATAAATGTGTTTGGAAATGTCCCTTTGATGTATCGTCTGATTTCTTCTTGAAATTCGCGCTCCATCTTGTTTCGAAGTTGCTGCACATCATCTGAATGCTCTTGTCGAAGTCGTTTCTCCGCCCTTTCTACGCTTTCGAGCATTATCAAGTCAGCTGTAGGAAGACAGTGTCAGAGAATGTAAGACTGATGTGATACGCCCTCTCTTACGTTGGATTCGTTCTGTCGCCATTGCCCTCAGCTGGAAAGATCTTCTTTCGAGCTCTATTTCCATCTTCCCCAAGGTCTCGTAGAGCCTCTCTATCATTGCACAGCGCCTTTCCAGTTTGAAATTCTCGAGATCATGGTTGAAGGCCGCCCGGAAAGAAGCTTCCTGTTGACCCTTCTCTCCCATCGACAAAGCAGTACCGTTTGTGGTTATTTCTTCGAATCGAGATGGAAGGTGACACAAATCAGACAGCTTGCTGGTATTTAGCTGCGCGTCTTGATCTGAAGTCCCAGACGGTAGAGTCCAAGTTGCCCAAGAAGTGGCGGCAGTAGTGGTAGATGAGGCGGCCTCTGCATGAGAATAACGCTGACCAAAGGCGGAGTTGGACAGGTCTTGAATTGCAGGGGTAGCGGAAGATTTGACTGTGATCGTTTGACTTGAAGAAAAGCTTGTTGTAACTCCTCCCGAAGCCCCTCGTACCTTGCGCTCCCTGGCCAAATGAATGAGTGCAGGAGGAAATGGTAATGCTAGCACATTTAAGGTATTCTCCTGATTCATAGGGTGGCTTGAGTTTGCAGAGGGATGGGTCTTCGTGTGGGTTTCGCGCGGTTGAACGATGGGCTCCGACTGAGGATGGAGGGGTTCGGGTTGGAGTGCTTTACCAAGGTCATTGTGCGCTCCGTTATTGGAGCTACGAGGAGATGAGGAGGGTCCATTTGGAAAGTCAAGTAACACTAGGTCCGCGTTTCGTTTCTTCGCTGCCTTACGCTGACGCCTCCGGGACTTTTTGGACTGCATCTCGTTCCGTTCCATAGGCTCGCCGGGTGGAGGCTGAGGCTGGTCATGTTCAGGTCGAAAGGTGAAGGTTTCCTCCGACGTTTGGAACCGATCCGTCAGCTCGGGAGGGGCTGAGAGCTGTCCGGAACGTCTGGAGAAGCTTTCGGTCATGTGGTTTGGAGAGGAACTATGTAGGTCGGGACAGAGGTATTATGGGGGACAGACAAAAGGGACAGATTCAATTAACCTAACACCGGTAGCTGTAATTTATCACTTTCGGCCGTAGCCTGTGAATAGCTCCCCGTTCTCAGGCTTATCACAGCTTTCCTTGACATTATTGGCAGCCGAACAGCAAGCCCCATAGCCTTGTGTGCACTGGCTTCTATCCCTGGATACTGCTGTCGAGCTCGCGTGGCGGCTGAAAAGGATGAGGAGGTGCATTGGCATATGTACAGTACGAAGGCATACGGCATAAGTGGCATAAACGAAATACAAGGGCATAGGGATAAATACAACATATCTCAGTGCAAGAAAGCTTCTGAAACGGTGAAGTGTTCCGTACTCGCGACAAATCTAAATGTGAAATGAGGAAAGGGGAAAGGGAGGAGAGAAGAAAAGATAGAGATACAACAGAACGAATAGCAAGGAAAGCAAAAGACCATGTGCGTGAATGCAAGATAAATACAAATGTGCGAGAGGAATAGATAATACAGAAGGTGCAGAGGAACTGATGAGGGATGAAACAAGAGAACGAGAACAAAGATACAGACAGGTATCAAACGAGAAGGTATCAAGGTAGCGCACAATAAGAAAGGATCCAATGGAAAGACAGGATACATGAGAAAAAATCGAAAACGCACGCAAGACAACAAAATCCAGGCTCTAAGCCTGACATCTTAGCGACTTCCCCCAGTCCGCTTCATCGCCTCTAGCTGTTGGCTCTTGGCGAACCGGGCAAAAAGGTCATCCGCCTCAGCCCCTTTACCACCACCAGGACCTGAACCCGTGTTGCTCGTCAGTCCTCCGTTACCGTTCGCTTTGGCGGCCTGCTGCTTCTGCTTCCCAGCCTCCCAGATCGACATGGAGGGAGGAGGTGCAGCAGAACCACCCCCACCAGCAGCACTGGCAGGTTTTGAGAATCCTCCAGGAACACCAGCACCCATCATCCCGTCCTCACTCATCACGCCCGACAACAGACTCTTGCCCCACCCACTTCCACCACCACCACCACCACGCTTGTTCGCCTTGACAGTCCCCTCCCAATCCGTGCTGAAGCCAGCGTCCATCCCCTTCTTCCCTTGGGCACCTCCGCGAGCGGCACTCGCAGCAGAACTCGACGATGACGCCTTGCCACTCAACTGCGCCTGAGCCTTCTTCAAAAAGTCTCCACTCATCCCATGCATCACCCCGTCCTCCGGTGAAGTTGGAGCAGTCGAACTGGGGGTCGTCATCATACTCGCAGGATTCGAGCTGAAGAACCCGTCCTCGTCGTTCCAGTTCCTCTTCTGTTGGCTTGCTCCTCCTCCTGGTTGCTGAGCGTTGCCGTTACCATAGTCGAAGAGGTTGTTGAACATGCCTGGAACGCTCGGCTTGGGCTGGCGCATATGAGATCCAGCACCGCTCTTGGCGTTGTTCATCGCCGACGACGACGATGATGATGATGAGGAATTGGCAGTAGACTGTGCAGCAGCAATTGCAGCGGCATTCAAGTCTACAAAGTCGGGGATGTTGGGCATCCTCGACATTGGATCGGGCGACTTGGGCTCCATGATACCCTGGTAGTTGATGGGCAAAGAGTTGTCGAGCACCCCGTCTTCTTCATCCGACACCTCTTCAATCGTAACCTTCTTCGCCGGGCCACCACCCGCCTTCTTCTTGGTGGCGCCTCCTCCAACAGCAGGACTGGCAGCTTTGGTACGAGCAGCCGCAGGCGTAGACGTCTTGAAACTCTTCCCTTCATCCTCGAACGAATCAAACACACTCCTATTCCCGAGCCGACTCGGCCCATTCCCACTCGCCTTCCACCCAGTCTTTCCCGCAGCAGGAGTAGGTGTAGCAGCTGCCCTTCCCCCCGCAGCAGCAGCAGCGACCGTAGGCGTCGCACTCGACGCCCTCGCCTTGGCCCAAAGTGATTCATGAACCGACGCAGGGATCTCATCCACCACGTTCCCACCCGTGGGCTTGACCAGATCTTCACCATCCTGCTTCTGCATCGCCATCTGTTGCTGGTACATCTGCTTCCTCAAGCCATTCGTTCCAGCCCCTCCTCCTGCTCCTCCTGGACCAACGTTCGTCGGTGGTGGTGCTCCCCAGTTGCTAGGATTGACACCCTTGGCTGGAGGCTTGGGCGTGCTCGCGGACGCATCACTATCCCACAAACTCCCCGTCGAGCTGCCCAATCCACCTGGAATGCTCATGTCATCTTCGTCTTCATCCTGTTTCGCGGGAGGTCCAGGTTGCTCAGGTTCAACCTTGGTGGTGGTAGTGGCCTTCTTATTCGTAGCCTGACGACCCTTCTTGCCTGCTCCCTTCTTGCCTGCAGGTTCCTTTGTTTCCTTGGCAGGCGCTGGCGGTGGTGGTGGCGCTGGCCTCTCGACTGGCTTCTCCTTCTCAACGACAGCAGGAACAGTCTTCCCCTTCCCCTTCTTCCCCTTTACAGTCGTCTGAGCAGGCGGTGGAGGCGGTGGCGCGGCAACAACAGCGGGAGCAGCATTCTTCCCGCCCTTCTTTCCTTTAGCGGGAGGCGGTGGTGGTGGCGGAGGTGTAACCTCCTCTTCCTCTTCCTCTTCCTCGTCTTCTTCGTCATCATCGTCTTGGTCTTCATCAAGAGGCAGCTTGGAATCCATCGAAGTTTCAGCAGTAGGAGCGGGAGTCGAACCAGAGCCACCGAAGAGCGAAAACTTTTTGGCGGCCCACGAAAGACCAGAAGTGAGCGTCGACGCACCGTTCGTGTTGGCATTGTTGGCGTTGTTGGGATTGGCGGTAGTAGCGCCCATGTTGGGAGAGTGAGCGGGCGACTCGTCCAGAGCGGTGTTGATCATCGAATTCTTCCTCCCCCATCCACCCATCATTGTCTGTTGGCCCTGCTGACCCTGCTGCTGGCTCTGCTGATGTTGCTGCTGTTGTCCACCCGCCTGACCAAACATATTCCCTCCCCTCGTCGCCAACGGCGAATTCTTTGTCGGCGTCTTACTCATCATCCCAAACCCTCCATTCCCACCTGGTGCACCCTGCTGCGACCCCCAAGGATGCCCGTTCGAACCCACACGAGGCGTCGACACTTCCAAAGGTGACATCCCAATCCCTCCTCCTCCGGGCATCGGAATACTCATCCCACTCGCCGAAGACGACGTCGAGTTGGCCATGCTAATCGGCATCGAGCCACCATGCTGGTGATGTTGTTGTTGCTGTTGCTGGTGCTGCTGGTGCATGTGATGCGAGTGCGCTGAAGCTTGGTGTCCTTGATGTCCATGATACCTCGAATCCGTCGCGTAGCCATGTTCGGAAGGCGATCCACTTCCTGGTCTGCCTCCATTCCCGCCTTGTCCGTAGGCGCCCAGAGTATCGCTCATGTATCCTCCCATGTCGGAGACAGAGGACGACGAAGGGTTGGCGCCAAAGCCGTAGCCCCCATTTGAAAAGGAGGAGCTCGAGCTCGCAGGGGTAGCCGTCAACTGTTCCATCGCTCGCTGGATCTCGAGCTGGACCTCCTCATCGTAGTTTCCAAAACGTGGTGGGAAAGGACTGTACGCGTTATCGAACTGGTTAGGCTGCTGTTGCTGCTGTTGATGATGTTGCTGCTGCAGCTGATGTTGGGAGTGATGGTCCTCATTATCATACATGCGAGGCATGAACGTCTCTTGTCCATGAACCTGACGTTGATGCTGAGGAGGCGAATGCGCGTGCTGAACCTGTTGTTGAGGATGATAGACCTGCTGTCCGTGCTGCTGCTGCTGCTCGGGATGGAACGAGGGCGGCTGGACAGCATGAGGCGGGGGATACCCAGCTTGAGATGGATCGCCTATAATAGATAATCAGTCAACACATGTTCATATCGCAAAAAAAGACCCCGTACGAACCGTCGTATTGCCACTCATATTCGTATTCATACTCGTATTCATCTCCTTCCTCTTCTTCACCATCTTCATCCCCCTCCTCTTCCTGCGCTCCTTCCTCTTGCATGAACGGGATCTGTCCCCACGCAGCCGGTAAAGGTCTGGGACGCGCAATCGGTACATCAGGCGACGGCGGTGGTCGATAAGGTTTCGTCGAATGGGCACGAGGATAAGGTTTAGTTGGTCCCCCACCTCCAACGCGTGACTGAACACGTTGTTGAGGTGCCTGCGCCTGCGGTTGCGGTTGCGGAGGCTGAGGCGACGAATTGGACTGCGTGATCGTCGCTGACCTCGCCCTCTTCCCATTCCCAAAGACTCCCTCCAACTCCCCATTGGGGATCGGAACGTCAAAGACAGCCTGCACGGTATCGTATTGGTCCAACCAGGTAGGGTTGTTCAGCGTCTCGCGCGACGTGTGGTCGCCGTTGGACAGAACGGGTTTCTCGCCGAGTTCGAGACGGAGCTGGAGAGCCGCCCGTCGTCGTTTACGTTCTTCGCGAACGAGCAGCTTGCGCTCGTCTTCCTTTTCTTGTTGGAGTCGACGCATGGCTTCTTCGTGTTCTGCCACCCGCTTGCGTTCTTCGTCTCTGATCGCCTTGCCACTCTTCTTGGATCCCGAAAACTTGACGAGCGCCGTACTGGGTTCAGCGTCTTTCCCACTGGCGCCATCGGAGGTGGACGACGAAGACGAATCCCTCAGCCGCATCTTCATAATCTCCAACCCAAGCCGAACCTCTCGTTCAGCAGCGATACGATGGAACTCGATGATCTTGGTGATACGCGTCTCGAATTTGAACCGCTCGAAATCGACAGCTTCTTGTTCTGCTTCTTCAGGCGACAAGAGCTTGGCGGGGTCGAAATCCTTGGTCTTGGGTTTGGATTTGACGTTGGTGAGGATATCAAGGTCGAGGTTATTGTCCTCCGTGTCCGAGGGCTCAAGAAGAATGGGACCAATGTAGGACGAAGCCGAAGTGGACGTGGAGACGGATGTGTGAGTGGAAGTGGACGCGGTGGATGAGACGGAGGAGGAAGGTGAAGACTTGGGTTTGACGAGGGCACCAGCGGCGGCTGCCGATGCAGAGGAGGAAGCGGATATCGCAGGGGGGAGGGTCGCTGTAGGGCTCGTTACGCCAGGAGGGGTCCATACGTTGGTGTTGACGCTGACGTTGCTAGCAGTGGTCGCTGCATGCAACAACTTGGGCCTGCGAGCGCTGGCACTGGAGCTGGCACTAGCACTGCCGGCAGCCACGCTGCTCGCAGAGGTGTAGGAGGGTTCAAAGAGTCGGCTGTGAGAATAGGCATCAGGTTGGGTGACGGTGTTGGGCGAGAGCATGGCTTGGAAGGAACCTGGTGATGTGAGGTTCGGAAAGTTGCGTAGACCAGAGGAGCTGGTGGTTGGGGAGCCACTGGCAGAAGTGTGCCGAGAGGATTCGGCGCTGGATGTCCAGGTGTTGTGAGTGGCGATGCTAGGCCGTGCACCGTACTGCTGCTGCTGAGTTGAGTACTGGGGTACATGATGAGCATAGGCAGAGCTCGACGACGAGGACGTCGCGGGCATTCCATCAAAGGTACGCCAATTCGTGCTCAACACCTCGAGTTCCCCATCGTCTTCAGATGCCTATAGGGGCAAAATTCAGCGTGATCGACGATTAGAAATGAGAATAAACCGTACAAGGGCTGCGGTGGCATGATTGAACGTCTCGCTGGGGTCGTCGTCGCCGTCGTCGTCCGAACCGAGGTCGCTGGGTTTGACAAACTCGTAGCTGGCAGCACTGGCATAGCTGCTCACGCTCGATGTCGACACGGACGGGAACATCTTGGGCGCTGAAAGCAACCCAGAGCTGGTTACCAACGCCGTGCTCGACGCTGAGGCCGCCTCCTGAACAGCACTCGCTGTCGTCGCTGTGCTCTCAACACTGCCATTCTTCTCTGCCTCGGCAGCCAAATGAGCGCCCAGCCCCTTTTCGACGCTCTTTCTCTCCGCCTCTGTCATGGTTCCCCAATCCTCGTCCTTCAACCCAGCCTTGCGCAGCCTGTCCTGCCACTCCTCCCGCGCCTTTGCATAAACGCCTTTTCCAGTTCTGCTCGTTTGTTGGTCTTGTACTGCTTCAGACTGGTCTTTGCCTTTTCGACCGAGCTGAGAGTTTTGTAATCCTTTGCGGCATCATTGTCTGCTTGAGACTGCTGTGTGTTGAGTGTCCGTTTTCCTTGGGCAAGCCATCCTTCGAATGTACGCCAGGTCGTTCGAACTTTTGCCTGTTTCGAAGAGCCTGTGCTGGCTGTTGCCTGGATTTGCGACATGAGACTGCCTGCGCTCAGGCAAAAGGGAGAGGGGGCAAAAGAGGAAGTAAGAAGCACTGTATCAATTTTTCATTGACGGGGGCGGTTTGCTGGGTTTGTGTCCACAAAAAGATCTTCCTTGCCGCCTCGTGTTTCGGCCCATCCGAACGACAACACTCGGAGATTTCCATCCAAACACTCTGTTTTAGTTATTCCCCCGGTATCCTGCCGCAATCCTTCCGTCTATCTCTAACTTCTTCACTTGGTACAAAAATTCCAAGTCGATGAAGGAGAACATCGGAAAGTTATGAACGAACATCGACCAGGACCGGCGCCGGACCTCAAAACGGAAATCTATCGGGAGATTCTCAGGCCGTTTTCCTCCTTCTTCCCTCCACCTATAACCGTACCCTCTGCCCAAGAACTTGCTCTCTTTGGAATGTTTAGTTCGATTGGGCTTTTTCTCTCCTTCGTCTTCGAGAAAGTCACTCGTCTGCTATGGGTATTTGGGCCGGGTCTTGACTGTAGTGGAAACTCGGACAGCGTGGTCAGGGTTCTGGCACACGATGCTTGCTCTCTTTGACCTTGTGGGACTATATGCTTGCCTTGCCTCTCTAATCTGGCGCCACTTGTTACTTGGGTTTCAGCAAAATGCCCAATCTGGGTGTTCTTTCTGTCACTGTTTCGCCGTTATTAACCTCCTGTCTCTCCGCTCCAGACAGACCACTGCCATGAGAACATTTCAGACAGAAATCGCTAGGGTCCAGAGGTACGATTTACACGGCAAGAGTCTATTCTCGTCGTTCCAGGAATACCGCACAACACTTATTTTCGTTCCAGGGTAACTAATAAATAGCAGCTTCACATGTAGGTGGCGGGTCACCAGGGTCTTGCTGCACCCTCGTCCCATCCCTATCTTCACGGTCCACATCCTAATTCAGGCTCTACATCATCCTCATGTTGGAACTCACATTTAACCTTTTCCCATCCTCGATGCATGCAGCGTCAGCGATGCCATTCTGAAATCTCGCCTTCCCTCATTCAATTCAGCGTGGTTGAATGGCTTCTCGAATCGTATGTATGTACGATACGGTCCGACAATTCCACTACATCCGAATACACCCCTCCCCTCTAAACCTTCGCGGGTTCCAACAGCTACTACTATCGCAATCTCGATCATCGATTGTGTTTCTCCAGCTTACCAGGATGAGGATTCGCGATCCCAAGTTTTGGAACTTCGTTTGTAAAGGCTGATAGTCAAACCCGATTGTGACGTTTTGTTATCTCGGAGGTGGCAGGAAGGATGAGGTGTTGCTTCTTGGATCGTGTTTTTAGGAACGGGGAGGCGTCTATCCGTTTGAACCCTTGAATAATTTCCGATGCCCTGTTCCCTGGGAATTGGTCGGTGTTGCTTGTCGTACGTCGTCTATTAAGCACTGGATGTAGGTACGATGGAGACGAAATGGTTCATTGGTTCACCTGATATGATAGGGTCTTTCGTATCCCTGGGCTGCATGCCCCGCACTATGAACACATCCACGCGATTAGACGCCTCGTATCGCGTTTTGCCAGATGACTACGTTCCACCACTCGAGTCGAATAGGGGCAAAGATCGTGGCTGTGTCGATGTAAGGGCTTGGCGAAGTTAAGCGCCCAGGCGCCTCAGCCAAGATACTCAAGTGGGGCCGTCGAGACGAAAGTACATTTTACTGTCACTATAACGGCCCTTTTTGGTTCGACTTGATAGTCACATAACGGCCTAAATGGATACTAGCGGGACGTTGAACAAGGCTAGGCGCAGCTATGCTGGCAATGACATGGATGCCGGTGGATGTACTGGTCCTTCCTTCCCCTATGGTTACGGTATAGGTCATGGGCTGTCACTAGTCTTACCTTTCCTTTAAGCCCTAAATTCTGACTGGATGCGCTAGCTAACCATATCCACGCATGTAATAAACTCGCCGATGTCTTTTCATGGACGAGCAACAGGTAAACACCATGTTGCTTGCCGCAGTCTGCATGAATTTTGGCGTACAGAGCCCATAACTTGACGTTCGCTTAATCAAATCACCGTCCTTCTGTTCCCCTTATGGCTTGGTTCAATCGCATATAACAGGCTTTTCCGAGGATCGTCGTAAGGAGTATCTTTATTATGCAACAGAGAGGCTATAATTGCTGAGCGCTGACCGAGGTCATGTCGGGATGTGACTGCGCTGATGTGCCCTCGCGATTATCGAGCGCCCGGGGGCTGGAATCAGCGCCTCGAACGTGGAAATTGGAGCCCTTCATCATCACTTAGTCGCTAGTAGTAAGTGTCGATTCGAGATGACCCACGGATATTGGTTCAGAGGCCGGCGCAGTCTTCCTCTGTGTTCGAGCTTTTCTACGTCATTTTAATATTTTAGGCAGTTTCACGATTATCGAGCATGTATTTGGGTGGAAGGTTGACTCTCGAGACCCCCAAACTGTGTAGGAATCCCTTCCAAAGAAAGCCCTAGCCTCCAAGCGCATGTTGGTTCGAGGATGCGTCGTCCTTCAGATTCGGGGTCCTGATGGTGCTCATGATTGTGGTCGCGTGAACAATGTATCGTCTCAGTTCGGCATGAGACCTTACGCAATTACGCAGGCGCGTCTTAATGGCCTAGACGCGTGGAACATGCCTTTGTGTTGCAAGCCAGAGGAGACCGAGAGAGCGCGAGCCAGCGCTCGTCGTCCGAAAAGTCCATGGCTGGACAAAATTTGACTGACAAAGTCTTCCGTGGCGCAAGATCGCTACCAGTGGGGCCCCTCTAGTATGGCTCATTTGTAGAAGGGGAATTCGTATCCGTCATTTTAAGTCACGCAGTATGCTCCATCGCTAACTAGAATCCTTCTTGAACCATGCTTAGGGTCTATCCCGACGTTGATACTCAAGCTAATGATGCTTAAGCCTACTCGGCTGTCTTCCTCAGCAAAACAAACTTCTCTCAGTAGCTGGATCGCTCCCAGGTCTTGCTGAAACCTAGACGATGCACTGGATTCTGGTAAGCAAATATGCGAAGCTCGGGCTCGAACAACCTTGAATGGTCCGGCGCTGATTTCGTTTCATTCTCAACTCCCACCCAACTACCTGCCTGATGAGCATAAGCCAAAATATATATTTGGACTACTACCGTAGAGCCTCGCTCCCCATTTGGCCGTCTCTACGCAGTTGAAAAAGTATAAAAGCCACTGTCCGAACCTCATACTTCCAACAGCCAGCCAACACTCACTTTTTTACTACCTCACCCCCACAACCAACCAACAGTCAAAAATGCGATTCACTGCTTTGACTATCGTTCTTTCTTGCGTTGCAATGTACGCTTACCTTCTTGTCTCTGAATTGGGGCCATACTGACCTCCACGACTTGCAGGAGCTACGCTCGCGGCGGGTCCGACGAGCTCTCTGCGCGCGACACCAATGAGATGGTCCTCAACGCTCGAGAGCTCCTGGAAGACTTGGGCATGCACGCCCGAGCACTCAAGGGAGCCGCCTTGTCCGCCAGGCGCCTTGAAGACCTCGAGGCCCGCATGTTCGAACTTGAATCGGGCCTTGAGTCGATCGCTGTCCGAGCAAAGAGTGACAAATACGTGTGCCCCAAGTGCGATGCCACTTTTAATACTTCCAAGGAGCTTACGGTATGTGCAAGGCTTGCTACGCTGTTGATCAGAACGTTGACCCTGTGTCGTTTATTAGTCGCACAAGGACGCAAAGGGACATCACAAGGACATTGCTCCCAAGGGCCGACGCGGCTGAGCGTTCGACATCCTCTTCGCTAAACACCCGGAGCTACCAGCGAAGCTTTGCTTGGTTTGACTTAGTATAGCATACATATTACAGGTCACCGCTGCTACCTAGGCTGGCCCATCTAATAAACCCTTCATGCCTGTCATCATCCCCATAGCGCCGAGAAAGATTTGGACCGCGCATATGATATTCTGATTTATCTCGTACTCTGAATCTGAAAGGCGGTTCCAATACCAATTATCTTGCGTCCTTGGTCTCCGTCTGATTCACTCGCCCATTTTCGACTTTTGAGGCGTATAAGATAATTGCAAATTTCCTTCTCTAAATCTGCATGCACATTATCGATTTGATTGCATGCTGAACGGGCTGCACAGCTGCTGCTGGTGGCTATCTGACTGAATAGACGCCCGCGAGGCCTTTCCGGGCCGTTGAGGCTCGTGGCTGTAGGACGGGTTGCGGGACTTGACAGAAACAGGTAGACTCGTGACCATTCCCTCGCGCTCAAAGTGGCCAAGGAGGCCGCACAGCTCGTGGCTGTAGGATGGGTTGCGGGGTTTTTCTTTTACAGGAACAGGTAGACTCGTGACCACTCCCTCGCACTCAGAGTGGCCCAGGAGGCCGCACAGAAACTAGTAAACGTTCTACAAAAGCACTACGAAGCTCTCAATCTGCAGCAAGCGGCCATGGGGAAGGAGAATGCTACCCAGAAGAAGTGGTTGGAGATTTCGAGGAAGGAGCGAGAGTTGGAGGAGCGAGAGATGCTGTTGCAGCAACAGGAGGAAGAGTTGAGGCAATTGCAAGAATTGAGGCAATTAGATATTCAGATCAAGGCACTGGAGGAGGAGGCCAAGAAGGCTAAGCGGCAGGAGAAGGCTCTCAAACGGCAAGACCAACAACTAGAGGAGAAGGCTTTCTGGGGCTGGCCATTGGTGTTCGGGTCGATTGCTGAAGAAACCCTGTCACCCGAGGAGTTGGGTCCCACCGACGAAGGTCCTCCATCACCTACGGAGGACTTGGCACCAATTGAGGCTCCACCAGCTGCCGATGCTGGTAACGATTGGAAGCCAGAGAAAAAGGCCAAAGGAAAGAAGCCCAAGAAAGCCAAATCAAAGAAGGGACAGGAAAGCGGCCAGGCCGAGAAGGAGAAGCAGAAATGGGAAGAGAAGAAACATGATGAAAAGGAGGAACAGAAGCGGATAAACAGAGAGGAAGTAGAGGGACTTCAGACGGAAGAAATTGCCAAAATTCAAGGACTGGAGAATAGGAAGATGGGGGAAGATAACGACGTCCAGGAACGATTTGAAAGACTCAAGCAACAGCAGGACGCAATGTTCGAGGAGTGGCGGAAACAACAAGAACATGTCGAGGCCGAAGAGGATGAGGAGAGGCAGAGGATCGAGGAGGAGGGTTTTCGCTTTGCTGGGCGGGAGGAGTTCCGCCAACGAGCAGAGGGGATCAGGCGTCGAAAGCAAGGCAGGACTGAGGGGTCTTACCACAATGGAAACCTAAATACACCCCACAGCGTCAGCTCAACTCCCAAGCCTCCACCACAGGTAGGCTGGACCTCAGCGGTTGCTCAGAGTGTTTATCTTTGTTCCAACACTTCTGCTTCGGCAACCCCACTGGTTGGCGCTACTCGGCAGTCCACTGCCAGTTTAACGACATCCACTACGACCACGTCGTGGGCAGTATGGACGCCCGCTGTCACTGAGGAATTGTCACCTTTGCCTCCGGCGGAGCCTCCCGACCACGAAACGGCAGAGACGAGGCGTACTTCGTCGATACCGCCCTCCCTAGTGGTAAACCCAGTTCGCGCATCAAGCAAACCTATTAATCGTGGGTTTCTGGCTGTAGAGAAGGAAAAACTGTTGTCTCAACCACGCAGGCAGGAATCGAACGAAACTTCCTGTCGCCCTTTCCCGCCGGCTGAGTCTGGAGACAAGCAAGGAGGTGATGAAGTTTTGGGTCAGCACAGTCTTGGCGATTCATCTGGCTCGCCTATCAATCGAGAACAGTTGAGGTTGGAAATGCGATGCGCCATGATAGTCAAGCTTCACGAGGTTTGGCTCGAGATGGATCTCCAACTGGAGAGAGAGGTATGCGAGCAGAGAACCTCCTTGATGAAGCAGAAGGGACGACCAGGGAAGGATGGTGAGTCAATGAGATCCTGCTGCGTACTGCAGCTTACGACAATCTCTTTTGGTCAAAGATGATGACCAGGTCTGGATGAAGAATATGGATGTTATGGAAGATTTCCTACGGCAAGAACATGCGAAAGCTGTTGATAAGCTCCGTTTGTACACGGAACGCAGCGTGCAGGAGAAGATCGAACAACAGGCCAAAGCGGTATCTCTTCCTGAAGGAGATGATCAGCAAACTGCTAGGAATCCTCGTCAACCAAGCGAAGCTGAAGTTCGAAGTAGAGATGATGCTTCATTGGACCAAGACTTGAAGGACCTTTCCAGCACTAGCGAAAGAAGTGACAGCCATGAAGGACCGGCTGCCGGGCCAACGCCGCTTTCCTCAAGGCCTGATGATTTAGAGGAGCATTGCACGGATCCCCCGGAACGGGTTTTGGAACCTATCGCACCGGCAACGACTAATCAGCAAGTGCTGGCGACACAGAAAACTGAGGAAATCCTACAGCCGGAGAGCTTGGAAATCCCTCCGCCAGGATCGAATTACCTTCCTGGCGGCTCATTTTCTCAGTCTGAAGAAGAGAGAGTCCGCTCGCCATCCCCCTCGCCATCCGATACCTCCAGTGATAGCGTTCTACCCTCTGTTTTTCGACCACCCAGCGACGCTCCCGCTGGTCTCGGTCTGGATCACGACTCTCTTGGAATATCAGACATACCCACTCCCTCATCCTTCCACAATTCCAAGTCCACACAATCTACATCAGGTACTGCCGACTCCACTCAAGAGGCGCGCTCTAGTAAGGCCTCCACTAGCTCGCCGAAGCCAGGAGGCAAGGCCAACTTTCGCGAGTCTGACAACGTGCAAATTCACGGGGGGAGTTTTGTTACCGCCAGTACAGTCGTTACCAACAACTACTACGTTACGCACTTTCATGGCACGCCTTTGCCACCTCCTAAATCGTCCAAACTCGGTAGCACGCGAGCGTACTCGATCCTCTGATTAGAGTTACATAGCGTCACGTCATGTTCAATTCACGATACGTCTTCCTGCCTTTCGCCTTGCCAGTTTCGATTGCAAAAGATTGTTAGAGCAACCAGGGTTGATACCACCATTATCGTTGCATGAGGCTTCTATTTCTCGGTTTATTATGGGCTACAATTTTAATTTATTGCTTCTTCTATTACCCCTTCGGTCGTTCCTTTGGACTCGGTTCACTAGCTACCTAGACGCAACTGCCCCATCTAATAGCCCTTTTAACGTTATCTTATCATGCCGGCAGGGCGGGACACACTTTTCAACTCGGAATAGAAAAAGTCTCAGAGCACAGCCAGGGCTTTACCACTGCACGGAGATTCGGACAAGCAGAACCTTTCACTGCAAGGTTCACTTTACAATGGTACTGCCTCCGCTGTTTCCCTTGTGGTTTGTTCGATGGAATATGCGGAGCTGTTGCAAGAACTGTAATAAAGTGAATACTGCTTATGCACAATGCAAACTCTGTTAGAGAACCCTGAGACACCAGAGGCTCATTGTTAGGACCGTGAAATGAGCGGCCGGCGCCTATCATAATGCTCACTTGGAGGGTTCGTCAGTGCGGACATTTCCGCTTATTCCCACGAATAAGCGCCTGGAGTCTTGATTAGACGCCTATGGCGGTCAAATGGGACATTTATTATTTAGCGCAAATTTTCGACTTCGCGCAAACTTTTCAGACTTTTCAACCTTTATTCAAGCAAATCTCGACGAATAGACAAAAGAGCATTTTGCTCTGAGGGACTGGTATTTCGCGCAAACTTTTCCAGCTCGCGCGCATTTTCTGTCATGTCGACATGTTCGCGCGCGCACTTTTTCGGGTCTCAGGTGGGCCTCATGGTGAGGGCTATGGCGCTCCAATTGCACAAAAAATAAATCGCCGCGATATTGTGAATTCCGCCCCCGGTATTGACTTAGAGCGCGAAGTCACATGTATATTAGGCATCCCGCGTAATATATACTTCGCGCGTTATACACATGGCGCGCGCAATACTGAATGTGCGCGCGGTATCTCGAGACTCCCCGCGCGCAATATCCGGGAGGCTGAGTGGGGCTGTGCTCACACGAATGAATTTTGATCTCCAACCCGCGAGTACAAATGCCCATCGTTTGAAGAACCTTGAATTGGGCTCGAGTGCTGGGGTCGTAAGAAATTCTAAGTATCATTCAGTATTCTATAGGATATGTAGTCTACAAAAACCGGAAAAAATCGAGTGTACCGGCCAATATGAAAACAAAACAAGCACTTTTCGTCGCCCAATGCCCAAGTTGGCTCGCCATCAGACTTTGCCAAATTAGGTCGCTTTGGCTCTGCTGCTTCTTTCAAGCTTCTTTTGACCATCTACCACCAATCTATCTACTCGATCTCCTTGAATACCAGTGCTACAATCTTTCCCTGACCTCAGGATGCCAGAATGGAGGGAGCTGTATGCTCACTGGGTGACATGCAAACACTTCCTTGCACTCCTTGAAGGGCGAAGAATTCTTGGGCTCTGGGGGGATGCTACCAAAGAAGAAACAAGGGATCAAGGCCTAGATGGCTTGTCCAACGTTTTGGGGAAACCAGCACATTTGTCCGGGGAACCCAGGGGATCCAGACCCATGTTGTTCCAGTAGCAACCCTCCAAGGAAAGTGCAAGCGTTTTGAGGAAGCGGCCAAGAGGAAGGGAAAGGGAAAGGGCAAAGGAAAGGGCAAGGGCAAGGGAAAGGGAATGAAAGCAGCTCCGAAGCAAGAGAAGGAGCCTAAGGAAGAGAAGGAGGAGGAGAAGCCTGAGGAAGAGAAGCAGGAGGACAAGCCTCCCCCCACCATCCAGGACTTGAATCTTGTGCTTCGGGAAGTCTATAGGAATGGCCGTGCCTTATTCTTTGATTTTGGACATACATATCTCAAGGTATGTTAAATTCTTTCACTCTTCAAAGCCTTACATTCGCATCGGGCACTGTCAACGATTCGAACGCGCCCAGCCGCGCCCAAATCAGTCAAGTTTCAAGCAAGATATCCCTATCTGCATTCTATGCCTTTGGACCAGTAGAATGACAATATCTTGCTTGGATCTTGGCGGATTTGGGCGCTTATGGGCGCGTTCGAACGGCCTAAATGCCTTTCTCGTTGCTATGAATCCATTGATTCATCATTTTCGCATGCTGATGTTGTCCAGGTTGCATTTCTAATGCACACTTCGATCCAATGCTACAAGAAGGATGTATGGAAAAATTCTATAATGGCTGTCTCTGCCGTTGTAAGTGGTCTGGATTTTAGTCTTTGTCAACGGTCACTCAAGAACTATCATAGGATCGGGGATTCAAGGTCGGGCTTGCACTTGAATTCGATGATTTCTTCCTCTGTTTTTTGACGTTCGACCTTGTGTTCCAGGTGAGCCTGTCCTTAATGCATGCGAATGTCCTGTTCCCTAACGAGATTAATTGAACATAGCCTGAGTGGTTGAAGGTTCCTGATCCTACCATTGTTGACCCAAGAGCGCGGCTTGACCTTGGTCCAGACATCATTGCCGACTATCCTGGGTTTCTGAAAGGTGTTGCTGATTGGGTGAAAGAGCGCCGAAATCTGACTGGACGGAATGCGCGACAAGGGTTGGCATGTGATGCTGTTCGTCATGCGTCGCTTGTATGGGTAGGAGTAGGGGCCTATACCGTTTGCGAAATCTTCTTCATTGCAGGTGAGCCCCAATGACTTTGGCTCACACTGTTATCTTACTAGCCATCCCAAGGTCTCTCACCATTTCTACTTGAGCACGAAGTCTTTGATTCTCCATCCAGAACTGCAAGACTCTGTGAGGCATTTTGGCAGTTTGCATATGATGCACGCAACATCTTTGAGTACGTTGTTGGCGTTGACTTGATTGACTTGACATGTCATGTCATTGAGACTGACAATGACTCGTAGGGACTACATTCAGCGAACTCTTGTGGAAGGGATCATTGCGCCTCGCGAGGATCACCGCCTTCGCTACCCCAACTTGCTTTATGTATGGGCAAAGTCATCAACAAGAGTTACACCTCGTCATGGCCGCCTGATCGCTAATCTCAAGGTAAGTCTTCATGACGAAAATCTTGGATTGTATGGGCTGGCTCACATTTGATGGTGATATTCCAGAATAACATGAAAATTACCGCAAGATGAACCTCTTTTGGTACCGTGATGTAGCTGAACTTCCAGATGCATTTGAACCCCAGTACATGATTGAAGCCTTACTTCGGAGGACGCCAAACAATGGCCTTCTGGATCGTCCTAAGCCAATATCGCTTGGACCCCTGATCTTTGGCAAAAGGATCTGGAAGGAAGCTCTGAAAAAAGGTGGTTATGTGCCGATGAAGATAGAAAATGATCCTCTTACCTCAATGTTCCAGGAAGGAGGTATGATCCCTGCTCTGTGTCTCGCACATTTTTACTCATTTTATCGGCACATTCTATAGGGTATCTTCAAAAGCCTTGCTGGCTCAACACCTCTCTGTACACCGACCTTCAAGACCCCTCTGATGTTCCGAACTCACAGAGACCATCGCCAAGAATCTATCTCTATGCAGAGGAAGAACGGAATATCTGGTCGGTAATTCCAGCGTTCTCAGAACGATGCCTTGCACTGAAGAATACGTATGTGTACCATTGCATTGGCCTCTTGATTCTGCCCTGCTAATAGCTTTCAGTACCAAGCAAGGAAAGTGTCATACTCCCGTGTCAGAGGAGAAGCGATATCGCAAGACATTCAAGTACATTGTCAAGCATACCAAGGGTGTGTCGATCGGGCCACTCGAGTACTGTGGCCATGGTTTTCCCATTCTGAAAGATGGCCATCGATTGAAGAAGAAATATCAGTACGTCTGTCTTCTATGCATGGTAATCTGAATATATTTTGATACCATTCCTAAGTGTGGCTGCTGTCCGGGGAGACCCTGCTCTTCCTGATGCCTACCGCAAAAAAGCGCTTCTACTTGTAGTCTCAAAGCGTGGGCTTCGCCGAAGAGTCTTGGACCGAGAAACCCAGTATGAAATCAACAGACGCATAAGGCATGCACGAGCCACTGATCGCCTCCACCATCTACTATCCCAAGACCCTCCACGCCGTCCGCCTCACCATACTGAAGACGATGAAGATGACAACAATGAAGATGATGAAAACGAAGCTGAAGATAACAATGACACGAGTGAAGATGAGGGCAACAATTCAGATGATGAAAACGACAACACCAGCTCAAAGTCCTTTGGGTCATCCAGACCTACCTCGCCGTTACATCTATATTGTCTAACACCTCCTCCACCATCTATTCCAGCATCGTCTTCGCCCTCAATGCGCTCATCCTCACCTGCTGAAAATGATGCCTTTGCAACACCACCACCTGTCGCTCCGCCTCGGATTGTGTTGAGTGTCTCCCCTTTCAAAACCGTCTTCAAGGTGAAGAAGAGGAAAAATGTTACCAACATTTTGCCACCAGCACCAGATATAGTAGAAACTGCTGGAGCAGCCCCCAAGGAGGAGAGGAGGAGAGGAAGGGATCGCCGCGTTGGGGCTGATGGTCACATGGCATTCGCTGGTTTGCATGAGATGCTTGCAGAAGGTAGCAGTAGTGGACGTCGACTACGAACAAGGAAATAATGTCAATATATGGATTTTACTCTACCCAGAATCTAGACTCGAGTACAGGATTGGGTCCAATATCTGATGCAATCTTCGAAGTCAACTTCTCCAGCACAAAGGTCGCCACTTTTGTAAGTTTCTGATCCTTCTTAATGTGGTCGCACATCTTGTAGAAGCACTCTACAGTGATGCCTTTGAAGATACCTATCATCGACCGCAGATAGAAGTCAACACTTGAGACATCGAATAGATTGATATCTTGGAGAAGGGCTGGTCCGATGCGAGTGAACCAGATCTCTCTGGTGACACGAATACACTCCTTGTGCTTGTCAGCTGGGCAGAAGGGCCGTGCAGTGTAAGGTAAGCAAAGTGGCTGGAGTGCAAGCAGTGCTCTTTCAACCTGTATCTTTTCACGTGCTTTGATAATGGAGTAGAGGATTGGCGCAGAGTTGATGTTCTCGATGTCGCTCTGTGTGAGTCCTGTAGGGCTGATGGAAAGAACATCTCGAACAACTTCATTCAGCCATATCCGGATTCGGAAGCGAATCGCCAGGCCAAGCTTGCAGCAGGGGGTAAGGGGAAGCTTTTCAAGACGCAAGATCGCAAATTTGATAAGCGAACGAGAGTCCCAAAGGTCCCCCAAGTGTAGCAGATTACAAAGTTGGTCTTCTGCAATGGGTCCTTCATCGTTAATGATACCCGAGCTGTCTGCCCAAGGTCTATGATTGGTGAGGATAACATATCGAACCATAGGTCAGTCACGCACATGTGTCTGCACCATTTGGCAAAGCTCTCAAACGCCTTGTCTGTCACACCAGGTATGATGATAGGGTTGTCATATGTTCCTTCCTTCCGCGCGGCAGCCGGTAAACTCATGAGATCTTCGAAGATCTGACAGTGCTTGGCAAGCTCATTGACATTGAGTCTGTAGAGTGTCTCCCCGCCTTCAACCTACGCAATATTGAGTTCCGGGAAGTAGGGATCAGCAGATAGATAATCACATACTGCGAATACCAACAAAAGTGGTGTTGCAGAATCCCAGAGAGTTGGGTGCATTTTATACTGAGAGCTGGGTGGGGGTGGTCCAACATCCATAATGAGGAATGACTCGGAGTGTCAGAGGAAGAGTGTTGGAAGTAAAACGTAGGAAGGGAGGAATAACGACGATAATCAGAGATCAGTGAAGACTCGGATAGAAGGTTGAGAAGCCCGGCTCCAATTACCAGGAACATGTAGAGATGTCAACTTTGTCAAAAATATATACAAGAAGCGGAGAAATAGGCTGGTGAGGTTACTCCGTAGCCTGCGCCTTTCTACAGGTTTTTATTTACCCTCCTCTGTTGCCTACTGCATTGTCTCAGCGCTCTCACCATGTCCCTCCCTGTCCCTCCTAGTGCCTTACCTCCTTACTCTTGGCCTCCGGAGCTTTATACTGTGTTTTCTGTTCTTCAGGAAATTCATGAATCAGCGTCAAATGCACTTGGCTCTTCAAACCTCAATCTCCATCGCATTCAGCATTACATGGACCACATTGCTGATACCGCTCTTCCTCTCATGACCAATCTCGATGAGGCTATAGCAACATTCACCAATCCTGATGCAAGCACCATGCTTGACCCATGGCATCAGACTTGTGTTAAGAGCTTTGGCTCGCTCTTTGCACAGCTTATCACGATGAAGAACGAGGTCCAGGGAACGTGAGTGTGATTTTGCATTATCGGCTCACATATTACTGATGGTAGTAGGGAGAGCGCAACTGCTGGAGATGTGCACCATTTCAATCCTATCCAACCAGTTCCACCTGTAAAGCGTGGGCGAGGACGACCTCCTAAAGTGATTGACCCAGCATTTTTGGCAGAAGTATTCGACCCAGGACGTCGTATCGGCATTTCCATGCTTGCAAGAAAGATGGGAATCCATCGGAACACTCTAAGGAAATATCTAAAGCTTTATGGTATCGACAGGAAGTTTGCCCAGCTTTCTGATCAGGAGCTCGACAATCTGTTGCGCCACTTCCGGTCTGAACATCCTGGATCAGGTATACGCTATATCATGGGCTATCTCCGCAAGCAGAGGCTCAAGGTACAAAGGGCTCGAGTGGTCTCATCTATGCACCGCATCGATCCCCTCCGCACCCTAAGGCAAAAGATCAGACTGAAAATCCGGTGCAGGGAGTATCGGGTCAAGAGACCCAACGCTCTGTGGCACATTGATGGTCATCACAAGCTCATCTTGTGGGGAATCGTCATTCATGGTGTTGTTGATGGATATTCACGAACTGTGCGTTTCATTTGGTTCATCTATGTCTACTGAACATCTGACCCGAATGCAACGCAGGTAACTGGATTGAAGGCCAGTACAGATAACCAAGCATCGACAGTGCTTGCAATGTTCATGGAAGCCATCTATGATTATGGTATACCTTCACGTCTGCGTGGTGATAGAGGAGGGGAGAATCGCGATGTTTCGATCCTGATGATTCTCCTACGAGGAGCTGAGCGCGCAAGCTTCATGTGGGGATCGTCAACATTCAACACCCGCATTGAACGCATGTGGCTTGAGGTGGGCAAGCAGTTTGCTCGCGCATGGAGAGCTTTCTTTTATCGTCTCGAGGAACGTCATCTTCTTGATCGTTCAAACAGAGCACATCTCTGGTTGCTCCACTATCTTTTTTTGAAGGAAATTAACCAAGATTGCAAGTCGTTTCAAGCCACCTGGAATGCTCATCCGATCTCTGGTGGAGGCCACGGTCTCAGTCCTGATGTGCGTAAATTTAATGTTTGTGATTTATCACTTTTGTTCTGATACCCCGAATGGGTCCCTGTAGGACATGCGCCTTTTAGGGCAGGTGGAGCATGGCGTCTATGCTGGTCAGCCAGCGACGGCTCAGACAGATCAGGATATACAGGTGGACAATGATGTCACCATGGAAGACTCTGAGGGTGTGGGTGGCATGGATTGGGATTCAGACATTGAGATGCACGATGCTGATGCCGATGTGGATATGGACCATGACAGCAATTGGCAGGATGAAGAAAATATGTCCGGATTCAACTCCCTGACTCAAAACCAGGAGCTGAACATCCGTCATGAACCGGTACCCACTCCAAAGTCTGCCTCACCCTTCCGCACTCAACAGGAGATGACTGTCTTTGAGTTGGCCTTGTCGGAAATGAACACGGCAGGAAAGGTCCCTTGGGGGTATGGGGTCTTGGATGATGAATGGGACGAGTTTGGGGGAGAGTATCTGCCCTACCACCACATTCCAACTCGACATCGTGGAAAGGAGCTCAAGGTCGACCTGCCTCATGACATCTGGTATATACGAGCAGTTTATTGGGCTCAAGCATTATTTACTATGAATGGGGTTGTGAGTTTACGTGCATCTGCATAATACATGTGTAGTTTTAATCCCTGAACGTTCCGAGAACCGATGCAGGAGGCACACATGAAACAGCCTCATGCAGCGCTCGGGCTAAGCTGCTCAGGGATCCCAAAGAAAGATTATTCCGTTTGCAGCATGGCCAAAGACTTAAAGCCCTCAAACGCTTTCCTGCTTTTCCTACCACCCATTCATTCTCTTCTCCTTTCATCGCCTTCCTCCCCTCCACCTATTCTTACCTCACATTCTTTTTTCTGTATTTATTGTGGCCATCCCTGCTCGGCGTCAGTCCCCTGCCTCCTACTACCACCGTCTTCTCTAGCCATGAAGCGTCAACGCTCTGCCTCTCCTTCCGACCCATCTCTTGTTGAACTTGATGACGATGAGTATGAGGATGTCGTATCCAACCCTCCTACTCCCCCTCGACAGCCTAAGCGTCGGAAGGCAGCTCTGAACCCTCCACCCTTCCAGGAGTCTTTCAAAGCTGCTCAAGCAAAGGCATCTGCATCAAAGCCGACTGGAGGAGACAAGACCACCCGGGAGATGCTTGCCCGTCTGACTGCTCAGGTCAACCAGCACTGTGTCTCCTCTGCATCCCAGGAGACTAACAAGGGGCTTCGAAAACCATCGACAAGGGTGGCTTCGTCGTCCAAGTCTAATAAGTCTTCAAGGTCTTCAAAGTCTTCGTCTTCATCTTCATCCCGTCGTACTTCTCAACCATCTCAACCAAGAGGGCAGCATAAAGCAGCCACTGAGGACAATAAAGAGACCATCTTCGTTCGCTCGCTCGCTCTTCTTCCTCTTGGCGTGATTAGTGTAAGTCATCCAAGCCTTTCTTGCTCCTTTGTTAAGTACTGATATTTGCGGTTTCTAGAGGGAGTATTTGGAACGGGACGACATCATGTCTGGGGAAGAGGATGGAGGGATATCGGAGCTCGTTTCTTGCCCGGATTATGAGTTCCAATCGGAGCCTCCCAAAACACTCGACAGTAACTATCTTGCTACTCTCGAGTCTTGTGGCCTTTATTTCCGTGCCGCCGACCCCAAGGCTCTCATTCCCATTCCAGCCAAAGCTGACCATCGGCAGCTCGCTCATATTCTTGCCAAATTCCTACCTGTTCCCTTCAAGCACATAAACGCCCAGATACGCCTTTCGCACCATGAATTCCCGTCTCCATTCATGCTAGTGCACAAGAACCGCTATTCATACTCCATTGTTGGTGGTAGTTGCCCAGACGCATCTGACATCGATAAGTGTTTTAATCCAGACGGAAGGGTTGGTGCTGCTAAGAAAATGCTTATCCTTGGTGAGTCTGACTTGCCTGACTACCGGTAGCTACTCACAAGTCATTCAGTAACGGTGGACAAGATCCTGACAAGGGAGCTTCTGAAATGGAAAAAGGAGCATAGCTCGTCTCAAGGTATGCACACATAGCTATTTGGTAGTGCTTATCTCAGTCTGACTCTCCGTTTAAATCTAGTATCATCCTCATCATTGCGCCTGTCCCTCCCCTCATCTTCTTCTGCTTCATATGAAGAAAGCAGGAATGCTAGTATTGAGGATGCTCTGAGGAGTGATAACGAGGACGACGAAGTTGTATTTCTTCCTCGCCCCCCACCACCTCCCTCTTCATCGATTCCACCACCACCACCACGTGCGACTCGTGTTGCCAAGATCACTGCAAATGCTGCTCTCCAGCAGCTTATGGCCGACGAAGAAGGTGGAGATGGAGGCGAGCTAGCAGATGCAGGCAGTAGCAGTGATCATGCACCAGCTATGGATACTGTCGCGCTTCCACCCGCTCCGGAGCTGACTGGGCAAGAAGACGGTGTTCAAGAGTCTCTGACCCGGCCAAACTCACCCATCCAGGATGAGGTTTCGAACCTTTCCACAACCCTTCATTCCCACCTCAGCTTCTCCGCATTTACTGACCCTTGGGGGACTCAGCGTGAGCTCGACTTTGATTTCTAGACGACAAGACTCCTTGTCTTCTCTCATATCATCATGTCAGTCTTGTCAGCCCTTGCCCTCCAATCATTCCTCTCCTCTCGTTTCTTGGTTTTTTGTCATGCTCCGCTCACACTGAACACTCACCCACGCCCCCCCCATGTTACGCCCTTCAATGCTGCATATTACGATTGATCCTTTGTCTTTAATCTCTTCACCATTTCGACGCTTCTTTTGATGGCTTGCACATTCCTTATCCATTGTTTCTCTGCTCTCCGGCCTAAATACAGTGTCTTAATGTGTAGGTATCTTAGCTAGTGTTCTAATGTGTGAGGTAGATTAGAGCCTATAATGACATCCACCTTTATATTGTACTTTTCATTGAGATTGGAGAGCCATTGACATTAACAGTTCATGATTTTGGATGGTACGACCTAATTTGGCGAAGTCTGATGGCGAGCCAACTTGGGCATTGGGCGACGAAAAGTGCTTGTTTTGTTTTCATATTGGCCGGTACACTCGATTTTTTCCGGTTTTTGTAGACTACATACCCTATAGAATACTGAATGATACTTAGAATTTCTTACGACCCCAGCACTCGAGCCCAATTCAAGGTTCTTCAAACGATGGGCATTTGTACTCGCGGGTTGGAGATCAAAATTCATTCGTGTGAGCACAGCCCCACTCAGCCTCCCGGATATTGCGCGCGGGGAGTCTCGAGATACCGCGCGCACATTCAGTATTGCGCGCGCCATGTGTATAACGCGCGAAGTATATATTACGCGGGATGCCTAATATACATGTGACTTCGCGCTCTAAGTCAATACCGGGGGCGGAATTCACAATATCGCGGCGATTTATTTTTTGTGCAATTGGAGCGCCATAGAGGGCAAGTATTCCTCTCTTGCTTAAATTCGAAGGGCTAGGTGGGCGCCACCATTTTCAACTTCAGGGATCGAAATGATGAGCCTTGGCTGCTATCCACAGCCATTTCCTGCTGGACCTTGCTTCAAGGAGCTTAGCTTGTAGTGGATAGGGGCCAAATTCCCTTATTAGATTAAGCGCCCACACGAAGTTCAGGAGGCCCGCTGGGCCATCAGGCCTCATTATTCCTCCTGGAGCTGCTAAGGCTGTATTTAGACGTAAATATAAAGGCATAAGCTCGTCTTTTGCTCCATTTAACAGTGGAACGAGGAGGTTGCAGTGAGGGTGTGGCCACCAAGGACTCCGAGAAGCCCATTCGGATAGGGCCTGATACCTGCAAAGGCAGATAGATACAAGGTCAAATGTAGGGTTACTCTACTTGGATCGCACAATGACTTCATATTAGTACTTTATCACCCCTTGGAGGTTATTTGTCTATTGAGAAGGAAATGTGCGCGAGAGACCCACTTAAGACCCGAAAATGCGCGCGCGAATACGGTGACGCGACAAAAAGTGCGCGCGAGCTGGAAAAGTTTGCGCGAAATACCAGTCCCTCAGAGCAAAATGCTCTTTTGTCTATTCGTCGAGATTTGCTTGAATAAAGGTTGAAAAGCCTGAAAAGTTTGCGCGAAGTCGAAAATTTGCGCTAAATAATAAATGTCCCATTTGACCGCCATACGGTATCTTTTGCTGAAAGAGATGATCCGCAAACTGCTGGAGAGCCTCATCAACCAAGCGAAGCAGAAGTTCGATGTAGAGATCATGCTTCATTAAACCAGAACTTGAAGGACCTTTCCGATACCGATGAAAGGGGCGACGACGGTGAAGGACAGGCTGCTGAGCAAACCCCACATTCCTCAAGGTCTGGTGACTTTGAGCAACCCTCTACGAACCTCTCGGAATGGGTTTTGGAATCCGTCCCAACAGCAACGACGGATCAGCAAGTGCTAGCGACCCATACAGCTGAAGACATCCTGCGGTCGGAGAATCCACTCAGCTTGGAAGTCCCGCCGCCAGGATCAAATGATCTTCCTGGTGGCTCATTTCCTCAGTCTGAAGAGGAGAGAGTCTGTTCACCATCCCCCTCGCTATCAGACAGGTCCAATGATAGCGCTCTAAACTCTATTTTAAGACCGACCAGCGACGCTCCAGCTGGTCTAGGCCTGGGCCCCGACTCTCTTGGAATACCAGACATCCCCCCTCTTTCATCCTTCCACAATATTGCGACTCAGTCCGCACAATCCGCCACGGGTAATTTCGATCCCGCTCAAGAGAGGGACTCCATTGGCTCGCCGAAGCCAGGAGGTAGGTCGAACTTTCACGAGTCCGAAAATGTGCAAGTGCATGGCGGGAATTTTGTTGCCGCCAGTACTACTGTCGTCAATAACAACTACTACGTTACACATTTTCACGGCACCCCTTCACCACCTCCTCGATCGTCCAACCGTGGTAACACGCGAGCGTACTCGATTCACATCTAACGCGACGAGCAGAGCTACATAGCGTTTGGTTCATGATACTCAGCGCATGAGGGATGCTGCACTGCACCCACCCAAGGAGAAGCTGCAAGCCTACAGAACCAGATCTTCCAACACAGCCGACACGGGTCGGATTTCAGGTGGAACCCTCGCTAATGCAGCAAGCATGACGAACATTGCCTACAGTGTCATCCTGCCTTCGCGATCGTACCTTTGTTCCGTAGTATCTGTATTATCTTGGTTTCAGTGTATAGGACTTTTATAGTAGGCTCCGATTGAAAAATAGACCTCGAACATTTGATTAGCTAGATAGTGTGTCCCTTTATATCACCCTATGCCACTGAACAGATTCTAGATTCTCTTTCCCAATGCGCCCCGTGTGGTCCTTCCCCTACGCGCAGAGTGCGCCGGCGCCAACACATTGCCTCTTTGGGTTGCCCGGCTTTGTGTTTCGAGGGTTTGGAATATGCATGTTACCTTGTCTGTCGAAGCTCTTGACGCAAGGCATGAAGTCCCCGTGGGGGGGCATGAGGTCCCAGAGGTCAAGATCGCCGCAGCACGACTGGTGCTTGAGTATGATATTCTGCAGCGAACAGGATTTCGACATCTCATGGTCGAATCTGCCCTTGACTCGGAGAGCGAATGGATGGGTATCCCGAGACGTGCATCAGATATCAGCTTTTGCATGGGATATGAGGAGGCTGAAGACAAACCATTCCAAAGGGAAACGAGTCACTTGGTGTGAGGTGTGGAATCTCCCCCTGCGTTTTCACGTCATGCAAATGGATGCTCAACGACATGAGCCCCGGAACCGCCATCACAATTAATGGGGCCATCTCGACGGAGAGCGACTATACAGATAATTCCATCAGTAAAAAGTCCTCTCGGCTGTATGTACATACCTACCCAGACATGCACTACCTAGACATATATGTGAAACCCTGTTTGTCCCAAATTCATTTTGCTTATATGCGACGACCGGTCAGGCACATCTTGGTCTGACAGGCATGGCAGATATGCGCTATCTGCTCAGGTACAGCAGATATGTGCTGTCAGCTCAGGTATGAGCCCAGGGAGTACAGTGATAATCACGGTCATTCACATCCTCTTCAGAGACACCGGAATTTTGACGAAAATCGGTATATTGCCAGATCTAGTGAAAAGAAGCACAGATACACGCGTAGTAATCTAATTAACTACAGCTTCGAGATGGAAGATAGTAGTGACCGTAAATGACAACGAACTGACGAGATAGTCAGTCTCGTACCTCGCGACTGGCGCTTGACCGATGTAAAAGGTACTTGCAGGTTCTCGAACAAACAGTCAGTTGCTTGAGTGACCACAGCAATCTTGACTCACTATGTCCACTGCTAGCCATTACCCTTAGGCGATGCAGCGAAAAGCCGTGATTGAAAGGGACGAAGTCGAAAAGCGTCGTGCCCAAGATATCAAATTCACGACTCATCCCGAGAGAGAGCCCTATAGTAGGTACACCGTGTCCAAACCATTCAGAGACACACGCGAGGGTGAAGAGGCACAAGGCGAACCTCTTCAAGGGGAGCGAGGGCGATTTCAGATGAAAAAAGCTTAGGCGAGCTGCTCTGGGGTATGCCTCATCCCCTAGGCAAGGAGGAAATTGGGCGTCGGTGTCGAGGGTATCGGCGTTGTTGCAGGCGAAGCGGAGCACCAGGATATCGCAGTGGCCAGCCCATCATAATGTCGAGCCGAGACCTCAGCAAGCAAGCAGTCCAGAGGAGGATCGCTGTTGTGAGTGTTGAGATCGATAACAAGAACAGTGACGAAGAGGCGGCGAGAGGAGGAGCAAGGAGCATGGGAACGAGCCGTCGAGCAAGGTAGGGGTCGCCGTTGTCGAGAGTGCAAGCGGGGCAGAAATCGCCGTTGTGGACGTTGAGCTGGACGACGGCGATGGCGGCGACGATGGACAAGAAGGGAGGAAGATGGGGGAAGGAAAGAAAGAATTTGACGCGTCGCGTCCTCGCCAAATGCGCAAGGCCTGTGCGTCTGATGGCGGAGTTTGAACTCCGGCAACGCATAACAGGGGAACAGGCGAGGAGACATCAAGACAGGTAGGTCACAGATGAGCAACCAATCTGAAAGGTATGAACGACGGCCTAGAGGTATGTGAGATACACTGCAGGCAGGTGTCAGACGTGAGTAACGTCTGTCAGTCTTCTGCCAGCCAGGTACGGTACATGTATACCGAGCGGCTCGGGCGCTTAACATACAAGTGCACACCAGGCATGGTATGGACATGCAGCCCAAGGGACTTTTACTGATGCCCCATACAGAAACCCTGTATGGTAAAATGAAAAGTTGAATGCTTGCCGAGCTCGGCCGGTACGGTGCTCGGTGATGGTGGATGAGTATTGATAAATGCTTTCCAGGGAAGACCAAGCATTCAGTACGCTTTGCATCCTGAAGGCGTGAGTGGGACGCTAGGACATGGGGAAGGTGCTACTACCTGGGAGCGACGCACCGTTAGTCTGGACCAGTTTGACAAGCCGAAAAGCACGAACTCGTGTTTTTGAAATTCCAGAACGATTCAGACTCACGACAGGTTGTGGCACGTAGTGATCGAAGCTGGAATCGAACTTGAAAATATGTCCTTGGTTCTAATGGGGTTTCTTTTTGGTATAGCTCAACCCTGAATTTCGAAGATCTATTCACTGAATATTGTCAACACCACATTTCGGATTTCCATTGGCAATTCAAGTCGTTCTTTATCCCTAACGCAATACCACAAAACGCTCAACAACTCCATGTCGAAACCGAATTCACAGGTGTATCTAATGTAAACCTTGACCTATGATAAGTACTTATCCTTGTTCTTTTCAAAGGTCTCGAGCCAGCAGGTGGCGACACACTAGCGGGATCAATGGTCCGGCCCCGCCACAATGCTGACCGACGATGCACAGGGTTTCCATTCAAGAAAACCTATGAGCGGGGTTTCTGAATAGAATTATCCCGACTGTACGGTGCACGCCTGCTACTAGGTTGCCTACACCCTTACTTTACCTGCGTGTAGCTGTCAAAAAGCAAGGTTTGCCCTGCATCCAGTCTACCATTCGGTGTTGCATTTCACAACTGTAGCCAGGCCCTATCACCAAATACAAGTCTAGAGCCTTTGTATCCCTGTGTGTGCGGTTGAAGGATGTGAGGCAAATGTGAGGCAAATGTGAGGCGAATGTGAGGCGCTAGTCTTATTGGTAGTGCATGGCCAACACGTGGCACCCATCTAAATAGCCTTCTGACCTCGAAGATGCTGCATGCCGTAGGGAGATCAACAGACGATACAGCATCACTTTGCAACCTCCCTATCGATTTCTTGTCCCTCCCGTCCAGGCCCATCTCTCTCGCTTCCAGCCCTCGCTTTCAAGCTCATGGTGGTTCCTTGACATTTTAATACTATTATCCCTCTTTACTCTCCCCATCTTTAGGCCCCACCAGTCTCCTCGGCCTCACAATATGCCTTCGGCGACCCTCCACGAATCGGCACAGTTTGAACCAGATGATGGGTGGAAGCTTCTTCTCAAAGTACAGATCGAGGCGAATATGAAGGACATGGTGGACCGGGTCAGGGCAAACTACAACAAGCAGGTCGAGGAAGACCCATCCAACGACGGGCAGTGGTCAAAGGACTGCCAGGCTGCTCTCAAGGATCTCTCCAGGCTTGCCAAGAAGCAGTTCAAAACAGGGGTCGATCGGGAAAGGAACCAGCGCAGGTGGGCTGCCGGAATTGGCGTTGAGGAGCGAGTTCTGCGGGAACAGAACGAGGCGAGCTTTAAGCAGACGGAGAGCAAATGGGGCCATGAAGTTAGCTCTACTCATGCGTCAGATACACCAGGGCCTTTGGCTCAAGATTTGCCGTCTGAACTACCCATAATCACCTCAGAGGCACCTTCGCCCCCACCCATGACAGTATTCAGGCCTTCACCACCGCCACTGGCACCAACAGAGCCAGAACGGCCCTTTAGGCTGACGACCAGTATCCCTACGAACAAGAAACCAGCACTGAAAAAGGGCCCGGTGGAGCTCAGTACATCTGCAAGGAGCAGGGACAATTATAGTGGAACCATTCGTCGGACTAAGCTAGCTGTGGAGGAGGTAGAAGGAAACAAACTGCCTCCTCGTTCACCACGGGCTGTGATAGGCCGAAGTGCATCGACCGTGAGGCTGCCAGGAACCATTACGCAAGGTCTTCCCTGATTTACTTCTGCAAAGTGAAAGGGTTTTTAACGGATTACAGCTTTACTAGGGCAGACAATGAACACGACTGATATCCGGTCTAATGGGTCAGCATACAGCGTTGCAAGCGGCCAGCCGCCAATGACACCCGAGTGCCCAGGCGAGCTGCACGAGGACATCTGCCGGATAAACGAGGAAGAGAAGAGAGGTGGAATGAAGCGGGAGGAACAGCTGAACAGGGAGGAAGCGGAGCGCCTTCAAAGGGAAGAAGTTGCCGAAATTCCGCAACTATCGAGGGAGGAGAAGGAGCGTAAAGACAGGCAACGTAATGAAAGGGAGAGGGCTGCACGGGACAGGCGTGGGCGTGAGGATGAGGCCAGGAGAGAAACAGAGAGGAATGCAGCGGAGGAGGAAGTCAAGAGGGGGAAGCTCAGACGTTTGGAAGAACAGAGGAGTGCCAGGCTAAAGCCGCTGGATTCCACGGTAAACCCACTAGATGCCAGGATAAAGCCGCTGGATGGCAGGACTCTAAAGTCGCTGGATGGCAGGATGACGCCGCTGGGAAAGTATAGGCTTTGGACCAAGATATTGGAGGACGCAAAGAAGGACTTCGAGAGATTCAAGCAAGAAGAGGAGGAAAGGCGCGAGAACGTGCGGAAGCAACGAAAGCATGAGGAGCGTCATCGTTCCACTCTCCGCCATCAAGAAATATGGCTCTGGCGTCAAAGGCAAGACGGCACCGAAGGGGCTTACACCCTGCCCAACTTCACCGAGAAGAGATTTATTTGGGTGGGGTTCGAAGAACGGAAGGAAAGAAGTAAACAAGAAAAGATGGAGGAGAAAGAGAAGGAGGCTCAGGAACTCTTCGAGATGTTCAAGCGCCTGCGGGAGGAAAATTTAGAGCAGCTGCGGAGGCGGCGAGACGATGCACTTCGCTCGCCTATCGATTTAGAACAGTCGAGATTGGAAATGCGATGTGCCATGGTGGTCAAGCTTCATGAGGTTTGGCTCGAGATGGATCTTGAGTTGGAGAGAGAGGTATGCAAGCAGAGAACCTCATGGATGAAGCAGAAGGGGCAAGAAAAGGACGGTAAGTGAATAGGATCTCTACTTGGACTACAGCTCACGAGGACCCCTTTCGGTCAAAGATGACGACCAGGTTTGTATGAAAAGTATAACTGCCATGGAAGATTGCCTCCGGCAAGAACATGTGAAAGCTGTTGAAAAGCTTCGTTTGAATATGCAACGCAGCGTTGAGAAGGAGATCGAACGCCAGGCCAAAACGGTATCTTTCACTGAAAGGGACGATCCGCAAACAGCTGAGAACCTTCATCAACCAAGCAAAGCAGCAGTTCAAAGTGAAGATCATGCTTCATTGGACCAGGACCTGAAGGACCTTTTCGATACAGACGAAAGGGGTGACAACTTGGAAGGACGGGCTGCCGAGCAGACGCCGCTTTCCTCAACGTCTAATGAGTTGGAGGGGGCCTGCACGAACCTCTCGGAGCGGGTTTTGGAACTTCTTCCACCAGCAGCGACAGATCAACAAGTGTTGGCGACCCAAACAGCTGAAGACATCCTGGAGCAAGAGAATCAACTCAGCTTGGAAGCTCTGCCAGGATCAAATGACCTAACCAGTGACTCCAAGTCCAAGTCCAAAGAAGGGAGGATCTGCCCGTCATCCCCCTCGCAATCAAGCCCCTCCGATGATAGAGTTTTACCCTCCGATTCACGCCTGCCCAGCGGTGCTTCAGCTGGGCTGCGTCTAGATCCCGACTCTCTTGGAATATCAGGCATACCCCCTCCCTCGTCCTTTCACACCTCCCAGTACACACAATCCACAACAGATACCGGCGATGCCGCTCAAGAGGCACACTCTAGCAAGGCCTCCGCTGGCCCGCTGAGGCCAGGGGGCAAAGCCAATTTTCTTGATTCCGAAAACGTGCAAGTCAACGGGGGGACTTTTGTCGCTGCCAGTACTGTCATTACCAACAACTACTATGTTACACACTTTCAGAGCACCCCTTTACCACCTCCTAGATCTTCCAACCGCGGTAGCATGCGACCGTACTCGACCTATCTCTGACGAGTGGACCCATATACTAGTAGTGCGAAGTTCGATTCGCGATACGCCTTCCTTCCTTGCGCCTTCGTTTCGATCGCATAGGTTCACCGAAACGTTTCAGGCTTTTAAATGGAAAGACTGCGTGGCGCAACGCCGAACCATCTCAGCTCAGGCGATACGGTTCAGATTGCGGGTGGAACCTTCGGTAATGCAGCAAGTATGCCCTACCTTTGGTGTCACAGCGCCTTCGCGATCGTACTTTCATTTCGCGGTTCCCTTTTCATCTTGGTCTCAACGTATAGGACTTCCGTAGTAGGCTTCGATCGCAAGTACAGAGAGCGAACACTTGATTATTTAGATCTTTACTCCCTTTATATCACCCTATGCCATTGAATAGATTCTGGATTCTCGTCCCCAAATCGCCCTGTGTGATCCTTCCCATACATGCAGATTGCACCAACACATCGCCTCTTTGGGTTGTCCGGCTTTGTGTTTCGAGGATTTGGAATATGCATGTTGCCTTGTCTGTCAAAGCTCTTGATGCAAGGCATGAAGTCCGCGTAGAGGCGCATGAGGCCCCAGAGGTAAAGATCGCCACAGCACGACCGGCGTTTCAGTGTGATATTCTGCAGCGAATAGGGTTTCGCCATCCCCTGGTCGAATCTGTCCTTGACTCGCAGGGCGAATGGATCGGTATCCTGAGACGTGCATCAGATATCAGGTTTTGCATGGGATACAAAGAGGCTGGAGATGTACCATGCCAAGGGAAACGTGTCACTTGGTGTGATAAATGGAATTACATCACCCTGCGTCTTCACGTCGTGCATACGGATGCTCAAGGATCTGAGCGTCGGAACCGCCGTCACGATCAATGGAACCATCTCGACGGAGAGTGACTGTACGTCGCACGAGAACTCCTGGAGTGCACATGGGCCATCTCCAGCAATTGCGTGGAGTAAATCTTGGATCTCCACTTGAAGCAAGGGACCAAGGATGTGCAAACGGCGTAGCGTGCTTCCAATTGAAGAGTAGAATGGCGATGGCGCTGTCCAGTTCGTGGTGACTCTTTCAAAGCTCAAGACCACCAATGATAAGCTTTCGAGGGCTTGAAGTTCCAATGTGGCGAGATTAGTGATTCGAGGGTCGAGTTTCGGGAGGTCCTTGATGAAACATGAGTGTCGTTGAATGAAGCACAGGGTTTCTTCGGTTTGGGCGAACCTTCCTGGCATGGTCACTGTTGTCAGCTGGGTAAAATGCCCCAGGTCTCGAAAGACAGGAGAGAGGTCAAGCCCAGCCCGCGAGGAAAGGTCGAGGTGTTTGAGGGTGCCTTGGAATTGATTCACAAAAGATGCGACCGAGGGGAGATAGTTTTGGTTGTGCCAAGGCGGAGGTGGCTCCAAGTAGACCACCAGTTTGGTGATTGAGGGGAGTGAAATGAGGTGTGGTGTAACCTTGCTAAATGCTGATACCGAAACTGAGAGGTGGATTTCCTGCAGCTTGGAAGCATATGTGGCCCAAGCAACAGGGTTAAAGGGTACTTGAGAGGCATCCCATTGGGTGTCCGAGTATTGCTTCACAGACACCGTCTGAAGGCTAGATAGTTTGGGCAAAACTTCCAACAAAATATTGCAGCGGCGGTCTCGATCCTGAGCTGGTAGTGGGGGTGGTTTTGCGGTCTTGAGCTTATCCAAGATGCGCCAAGATGATGAGTGCATGCCCAAAGAGGTAACAGAACCGCGTTTGACAGTTCCTTCCAGCGCAAGGTAGGCATCTAGGTCAAAATGAACCTTCTGAACGAGGGAGGCGTATGTTGTATCCCTAGTTCCGTCAGTCAAGCTAGGTCTGAATCGTGGATGGAGAGCTTTTCATACCTGAGCATTTCTAGCCTGTGTAACGCCTTCTCGGTAGCCATGGTCACGTCCAGTTCCCTGTATAGTTCGCAGAGTGCGAGGTTCAAAAATGCTCGATTAACCCCCATGCATTTGATCCTCGTGGTTGCAGGCAGGTAGTCGGCTATGGCGTGCCATATCTCAAGAGGAAGCTCAGGCATATAACACGTAGTCGTAGAGGAGGGTAATTTATCACCAATGGCAAGCTGATCAAGCCAAGGACCAATTTGGTTCGCGGTGAAGGGGCGAGAGCGATTAGCCCCTAATTTCGGGTAGTGACGGTATGGGAACGAATCAATGATCTATTGATCTGAAGCTTGAGGCTCTTCCCCCTTCCACTTCGATTCTTCATCAGCTTTCGCCCAGCTTTCACCCTTCCAAACCGCCAGAGAAAAAACTTACACGCCTCAAGCAGAGAATTGATTTTACTTTTGACCCTCAAACCCATTTTCTTAGCCAACAACAGCGGCGTCTTGTGGTGAAATCGCAAATCTCAAGGCGAAGCAGACAGGTAAGTTGTGGAACAGTTACATCTTAGTTGCATCACTCTGAGGGGCTATAGAAATGGACAGAAGTCAGCAAGCAGAAACTCCGGCACCCACATCAATGGCGAGGAGCCAAACATACCAATTACCGTCTTCGCGGCCGCGCGAGGAGGACAGAGAGCAGGGGTTTTCTCCCGTTCCTTACCACAGCGTGAAAGACTCCAAATCGGCGCGTAAACCATCAGAAAAGGCTCTTAAGAAGAAGAGTCTTAGCGCCAATCTAAAAGAAAATGCTGGACCGCGGAAGTCTGCCGCGGCGGGGCCGAAAGCTTCGTTGTTAGGTACGTCCTCCACCAAAGAAGGAATCTTCGCTGCCTAATCATCATCATCATCATCATCATAGGCACCAAGAGCCCGAGCATCCAGTATCACAAACGGCGGGGCGAGTCTGGAGCCAGGCAGATTGCGAAATATCCTTCAATCGCTTCCCTTGCGAGCGCGTTTCAGTCGCATCCATCTTCTCCAGCGCTGTCATACTGCTCTTCCCCAAATGCTTCCAAGTCCAAGAGAGTCCTGGCAGATATATCGGTACACCCCAACGTCTCTCCATGCATACCTCTGGACCCTCGAGGACTCAAAATGCAACGCCGTTCTCTTCCTGCAACTGACTTCGAGGCCCAAGGCTCTGGACGAGGCTTTCCGCGACAAGGATCCCCAACCGATGCACGAAACGAGAACCAACCTCCTACTCACTTGGTCAAAAAAGATGCAGTCTATGGGCTGGATGGTCTTCTACGTCGGCCTTCTCACCCTACTCTCGGATCTGCACCGCGAAGGTCTCTGTCCCGCAAGTTCACCCCACGGTCTGCTCTCGAATCCGTTGACTTTGATCGACCGCCCTCTCAGCTATCGATGTATGATCTTGGGCCTTTAAGCATGGAAGAAGGTAGCGAGGGTGATGGTTCCTCTCACGAGCAGAATGACCTCAAGGTGGTGCCATTCGAGGAATTTGCAGCAGGTTCTTTTGAGATCTCGACTCCTCAAGAACTTTTAGTACTGGAAAGTGGTACGACCCGGCCATCTGGGACCACCTGTTCGACACCACCTCGCCAATCTGGGAAGACCCTGGAGGTCCTATCTGGCAGCACCACGAGTAAGCGTACTGAATCCATGTCCCTGACTTCCGTCGAGGATGCGCAGCACGCTCACTACGATTTGACGGACCGGTCTCCTTGGGTCTCTGACAGCATCATCTCTCCACCGACGGTGTATCTCAATCGGCATCGTGCACAGCCAGACACATCTAGTGGTAGGGGTAATGGGGGAGGTGATTCGAATATCTTGTGCAACGGGAATGTTTCTAACATCTTGTAGGCAAACATTGCGATGCCTCACCAGTATCCCAAGGTCTCCAACCAGCCCTTGAGATCGTAGTGTCTTCAAGTAAGACGTCCGTTGGACGTACTAGGAGTGGCACTGTTACCCAGACTTCTCCAGCTGTGACTACCGTCACCTCTCCTCCTTCTGGCCGTAATCGCAGCGGTACCCTCACTCAGGATACATATAAATCTGCCGCCCCACCACTCATCGACTTGGCTCTCGCTTCAAAGAAAGGTCGAAGAGACTCCGACATGTCCTTGCCAGTATCCCGAAAGCGAAGTAACACCATTCGGCCAGCCGTCATAACCCGCACTTCGACTGGAGCTCTCGTTGGTCTTCAGGCGCTGCCAACCTTAACCATCCCCATATCGGATGTCCCTGTACCTCTTGCACCCCAGTCAGTCTCAGAGCCTGCACCTTTGGACGACCAAGGTCTCTTTGATACCGAGTTTGATCCCAACCCTGACGATCTTTTGGTGTTTTCCTCTGCGAAGAACCCTGATGTTGAAGAGCTTGACTTTTATTTTGACGAAGATGGTACGAATGGACCCGCTCGACTAGATCTACCGATGGAACTTGGCAGCAATCGATCGCATGAAGTCTCTCTGGATCATGACCCTCTCAATCTCGGCACCGATCTCCTCCGTGATTTGCCCTTGAACCGCGACGATTTGCCAATGAGACCTGCGGCCTCAAAGCCGAAACAGATTAAGATTCGCTGGGTTGCACCCCCTCCAAGGCCTGGCAAAGGGAAGGATAAAGAAAATCGACGTTCCGCAACTGGCCCAAAGGCTTCACGAGGTTTCAGGAAGGCCTTGGGATTAGGCAGGGACAACGGGGCGAGGAGTAGCTCCAGGGGGAATGGCGTACTTGGTGGACGTTTGACTGACGACGAATCCTCGCCTCCGCAATCGCCCACATCCTCGACTGACCCGATCGATTTTCTCTCCCCGTTGGACGACGATCTGGACCTTTCAGGAGGCATTCCTCCCGATGTTCCTACGGAAACGGCAACTGCTGTAAATCAGCCCGCCAAGGAGAAAGGAAAGGCGCCAAGAAGAAAGTCGTTCTCTGCTAGATTGGAAGGAATGGTTCCAGGAAAAGGTTGATTCCTCGGACTCCTGGTGAGTGGAATGATAGTTTTTATGCCGTTTCCTGCGACGCAATACTGAATGTTTGGCCAAAAGCTCGTTTTCGCGTGACCTACTTTACTCTTCCTACGAATGCGACCTCCAACACTGTTTTAATCGCTCTCGCTCTGATATGATAACTTGCTCTTTGCGTTTCCATACTCCCAGTGCTCGCGGCTACCGTTGCCAGCGACGGTATGTCCGTGAACGCAGAAGAAAGATTTAGCGCCCATCGCATCGAATTCCGCTTGTACCTAAATCAAATCTTGGCGCCAGTGACCTCCCCTATTGTAGGGCTCCTTCAACCTTGCCTAACCTTGCCGACTCCTCGCTTGATCCATATTTGCATGCCGTGTAAACGTGGACGGCATGTAAAACTTCACCCTGTCTTAATCTATCTCGTTCTCTCATGACACCTTGTCTTCAAGCCCAGTGGATTATTCATTATTCCTGGGATACACCGCATGCAGGCCATCGTAACGTCACTTGGAGAGCGACTCTGGAGCGGGCGTGTGTTTAATCGCTCTTATTGTACCGGCAACAGATAAGTGACAACGGCACGATTGTACTGGTGACACCCAAACTTTACCTAATCTAGGGGAATGGCGCTGAAGGCTCAACAGGCAATACAGCTGAACGGGACGCCCGTCGTCCGGGAAGTCCATAGTGGGAGGGAATCGTCTGACAAAGGTTCTTGCCATCTTTTAAGATTCCTATCAGTGGGGCCTCCTTCTAACCTTTGATTGTAGCAGGAACTTTGTATTCAATGTTACGAGTCCTGGATCGTTCTTCATTACGGTGTCAAGATTTTTGACGAGGCGCAAGGTCAACTGATCATGCCTGAAGCTCAGGATCAGCCTCCCATAACTGACGCAGCGAACTATTTTTCTTCCGGACCTTGCCCACGCTGGCTCGGATGCGGGTCTTGCAGAGACCCAGTCGACGCACAGGAATCAGCAACTATGGAAAGCCCGGGCTTGAGGAATCGGTGAGCGCTGATTTCGTTCTATTAACAGCAGAGTTCAATCCCACCCAACTGATTGCTAGTGCACGCCTCTATGAACAAGGAAATTTCCGTGGAGTATCGCCAAGAGTTTTGGCTTGAGAGTTTGTTGAAGCTGCGCAGTCTGAAAGGTATAAGAACACCAGTTTGAGCTCACAACTCCAACAACAAACTAGCCACTCCCTTTCAACTCCACCACTCTTCCTAAACCAACTACTTAAAATGCGATTCACTGCATTCACTCTTGTGCTCTCGTGCATCGCGATGTAGGCACCGTGCCTTTGTCTATAAATTATAACCACAACTGACCTCCAAATTCTTATAGGAGCTATGCTCGCGGCGGCTACGACGAGCTCGCTGCGCGCGACACCAATGACATGGTCCTCAACGCGAGAGAGCTCCTCGAGGACTTGGGCATGCACGCCCGAGCACTCAAGGGAGCCGCCTTGTCTGCCAGGCGTCTCGAAGATCTCGAGTCCCGCATGTTCGACCTCGAGTCGGATCTTGAGGCACTCGCCACTCGCGCTGGCCCAGCAAAGAAAAAGGCTAAGAGCGACAAATATGTCTGCCCCAAGTGCGATTTCACAACCAATGATGCTTCAGCGCTTACGGTATGTGCAAGCCCTAATCTATCACGTGGTGGGAGTGTAGCTGACACTTTCTCGTCTGCTATCAGTCTCACAAGGATTTGAAGGGGCACCACCAGGACATTGCTCCCAAGAGGCGCGGCTAGGCGATGTACCGTCCCTTTTGTAGCACTCTTTCTTAACACCGGCTGAATTTTCCATGGGGAACAGACTGTCACTATTATTTTTCGATTGAGGCCTCAATTTGGCCTCAAATTCCAAGCTATTCAGCCCTACCCATCTAATAAACCCTCCGATGTTTTCCCAAGCATGAGCTGCATGACTACAACGCAGGATACACTCACTGGCAGGACAAGCGGTCCAAGTTGAAGGTAGCACGTTACGACTGTGTGAAAGCTAAGAGCAGAGCCCACTTTGTGACGCTCGACCCATTTAAATGCCATTATATGTATCCCTCATGTGTCCGTTTCGGCTTGATTCAACCTTATAGGCTGGGGATCTTTAGGAATGATCCTACGAGCAAGATATACATTCAGAAATAAAGCTCTGGTTGCTGGGCCAGAATGCGGCCGCTTCCCCAAAGCCATTTTATCCATCAACGAAGATTTAGCGCCCAAGGTGTAGTTTGTAGAACTCCGCTGACGATCAAAGCTTGGCGCTTGGCATATTGATGACGACAGGTTCGCGCGCATACTAGAACTTCTAGCACGTCCTCCATGACCACAGACAGCTGCTGCGGGCACATCTTTCGCGACGATCCAATTGAAACTCTGTCGACCACATGAGCACTTGCACCTTTTAGAAGCCCCTCGATTGCATCATAGGCATCACCAATGACAGCCTGGACCTGGTCGGCAGCGGGTCGCGGTTGGTCGAAATGACCAGAGCGTTAGTTGGGGGGTATAAAGAGTCCTTTGGGATCTTATCTGAACTCATCATTTAAAAAAATCATGTCGCTCTCTAGGCACAGTATGTCCGCTTTTCCTACTTATCATTCTCCCATGAAAACCTTTCATTGACTCCCACTTCCAGTCGACGCAGACGAACTCATTCAAAAAGTCAAAGAACACCCCCACAAAAAGCACAGCACCGAAGGCAGCCGTCGCGGCTTGCACCAATCTTGGCGCCGCGACGAAGATGCTTCCTCTGTTCCAAAGTACAAAATGCCCCCAGTGGGTATCCCATCTAAGTCGGCGTACCAGCTCTTGCACGACGAGACGGCGCTGGATGGGAATCCATTGTTGAATCTGGCGTCGTTTGTGCATACTTGGATGCCTGAAGAGGCCAACAAGCTGTATATGGAGAATCTGAACAAGAATTTGGTGGATTTGGATGAGTATCCAGCGGCTACTACGATTCACAATCGGTGCATTTCGATGAGTGAGTCTCAGGTTCTCATCGATCCATCTAACGGAGGATCTGACGCGTTGTGTGCCGCAGTTGCGGACTTATGGAAGGTCCCAAAAGAGGGTAAAGTCATTGGAACGGCTACGGCTGGATCGTCAGAGGCGATCATGCTTGGTGGATTGGCTATGAAGAGGCGATGGCAAGAAGACAGAAAGGCCGCTGGAAAGGACCATTACCATCCCAACATTGTCTTTGGATCCAATGCTCAGGTTGCGTTGGAGAAATTTGCGAGGTGCGTTCCTTCTGTATCCAGCCTTTCGCTCCTCCCTTACTTTGTGTTGCAGGTACTTTGATGTGGAATGTCGACTGGTGCCTGTCAAAGCTGAGAATGGGTTCATTATGGACCCACAGGATGCGATCCCGTACATTGACGAGAACACAATCGGCGTGATTGTCATCCTCGGAAGCACGTATACAGGTCACTTTGAGAATGTTGCGCTTATGGGTCAACTGCGTCAGTCCTTTTCATACGTATCTCAGCCATCATCGTTCCGCTGTCTAACAGTTTCTTAATTACAGTCGACGACCTGCAAGAGCGCACAGGTCTGAACGTCCCCATCCACGTCGATGCCGCCTCGGGAGGGTTTGTCGCACCCTTTGCTTTCCCCCATTTGAAATGGAGCTTTGACGTCCCTCGCGTGGTGTCGATCAATACATCTGGGCACAAATTTGGGCTGGTTTATGCAGGACTTGGATGGGTCCTTTGGAGGGATGAATGTTTCTTGCATAAGGATCTTGTGTTCGAGCTACGTGAGTACATCTTGTTTGGCACGTAGAATAACTTTGGGCTGATCAATAATGATAGACTATCTGGGGAGTACAGAGTATACATTCACGCTGTATGTCTCTTTGTCACTCTCCCATATTCTGATGGTACTAACGGGGGGACTCGATGTAGGAACTTCTCGAAGCCTGCAGCACCTGTCATCGCCCAGATGTTCAACTTCCTCAACCTTGGCTTTGACGGATACAAGAAAATCGCGTGGAAAGATCTGCGCAATGCGCGGATGTTGTCCAAGGCTTTGGATGGTACTTATTTCACTGTACGTCTCTCTATATTTCTTCGCTACGGTTCACTGTGATGACCATAAGCGCGTCATGCAGGTTTTAAGCAACATCCATAAGCCCATCTCCACCGCCGAAGGTGATTCAAGTCCCAATAATCACCATAATGGATCTCCGGAAGGATATGAGCCTGGACTACCTGTCGTTGCCTTTAGACTGTCCGACAAGTTCAAGGAAGAGTATCCGCATGTGAAGCAGGTGTGGGTATCACATTTACTGAGGACCAAGGGGTGGATTGTGCCGAACTATAATGTGCGTTTGGATTTCGTCATCCTTTAACCTGGGCTAGGGAGTTGAGTGGATACTGATGATGACGGTTGGATCTGTAGGCCCCCGCAGGAGCAGAAGATATCGAGCTTCTCCGCGTCGTTGTTCGCGAAACGCTTAGCGAAGATCTCGTCGAGCGGCTCATTGTCGACATCTTGGAGATCACGGAGAGCCTTATGGGTGCGCTTCCCTTTTCTCCCTTGGTGTCTTTCTTCCACAACCTCAACACATGGATACTTGTAGACTCTGCGACCACTGTGGCATTACCTGGCGAGATGGCAAAGACCAAGAGAAATGCTGATCATGAACATGGGCGCCCTGATCCGGAAAAGTTTGGAGATGGGGATGGTAAGCCTGGAAACGACTTGAAAGAGCAGGTTGGGTTTTCGAGCCAGTGTTGATCAGTGTCGAATGCAATTGGACTTGGAATGGCCAGTACGTATTACCGAGATGTTTGGAATTAGGTTGCAATTTGAAAACTGTGTGTAATATGACATCGCATATACAGGAAGTTACTCATTGCGCTGAACGTCCAAGGATCGGGAGTGGTGTTTGCCACGACGACCACATTAGGAACGCCGCTTGCCTTTTTTGGGTGAAGCGACCCCCGCGTCGGGCTTGGCAATCTGCCAGTCAGTCGATGTCCGACGGTGTCCTTGCCTTTGCACCAGTTGGGTGCTATTAGTATACAGATGTACAATAGCTGCTTCCCGCTGCTATACATTGGGCACCGACCTTGTGGTCGCCCTTTGCCCGTTTGCTAGTAGAGGTCCATCATCAGACGGCAAGCGCCTCGCTGGTGATTCGCTCTCTGTCGTGCAATAATGCAGCAAAGAGCTATGACTTGACAGTGGCGACATTCCACACTGCTGAGAAAAGAATTCACTGTTCTGATATATAAGATTACGCTACTCTAACAGTGATACCAAACGTAGCGAAGGAAATGAGATGAGACAAGGGTTGGAATGAAGGACGGATGGTGAGAAGCTCGGGAGGATAAACAGTCAGTTCGACGTTCTTTACAATCTCCCATTAAAAAGGTACCATGTTGAACGGAGCAACTACCAGATTAATGATGGAAAATTCCCCGTCTACTTGCGCCTACGTGCGTTAGGGGCAACGCTCTCGTGGTGCCCCATGGCATCCTTGTGATCCTGATGACAAAAAAACAAGCAAGGGTCAATCTTCTGACCATCACCACCAGTCGATCGTATACGTACCCTAAGCTCCTTGGTAGTGTTACACGTAAAGTCGCACTTGGAGCACACATAAGCATCACTCTTGGGCTTTTTCATGTTTTTGACTTTGCCTCGGGTGACAAGCGCCTGGAGATCCGACTCGAGGTCGTACATGCGGACCTCGAGGTCTTCGAGACGCCTGGCAGACAAGGCGGCTCCCTTGAGTGCTCGGGCGTGCATGCCCAAGTCGTCGAGGAGCTCTCGAGCATTGAGGACCATGTCATTGGTATCGCGGGCAGCGAGCTCTTCGGGCTCGCCAAAAGCATAGCTCCTGCAAAAACGTCGGGGTCAGCTAGCTGGTTCCAAGGCAAAGAGAAGTGGAGAGAGCGCACAATGCAATGCAAGCGACCACAGTCAATGTAGTGAATCGCATTCTGAGTCGTTGGGTTGATTAAAGGAAGAGTGGTGAAGTTGAGAGGGAGTTGTTTGATTTGTTTGTTAAATTAGGAGTCTCAAACTGTGGCTTTTATACCTCTCAGATGTGTCTAGGTATGGCCGAATTTTTCCAAGCCAAAGTAATACCTGCAAGATTTCTTTTGGTCATCGAGAATGTGATGACGGCCCGTGGGCGCTCAAAGGCTGTCGCTCAACGCTTCGATGTTCTCATCGGCTTCTCCACACAGTCTCCTAGGGCGCTTATCTTTTACGAGATGAACGTTAGTTTCTCGGGTAACACGGGTTTCAGGCAAAGTTTCCTTGTGCAACACTCAGCACTTGGTCGCTTAAGACTTACGTTGGGTTTCCCGACGTTTTGCCGGTATCATCCATGCCCATAGTTTTGGTCTTGCACAGTCTTGAGCTGAGAGGGAAGCTGGGTCGAGGTGGGCCATTTTTAAAAACAAGGATTTCTAGAGATCTATGACGCGTAGGTCTTTCGGGCGAGCCTTTCATTCCAGAACAAAACGGTAATCTGCCGCCACAGCATGATGGGCACCACGTAGGTTCCCCCCTAGCTCGTATCTTCGAATATCGGTATGACCGGGATAGCGTAGCCGTTGGTAAACTCTGCGCCTCTAGCATCTCTAGGTCCTTTTTTGGGTTCCACGCGACAGTGCAAGACAATATGCATAGATTTCTTGGATTTTACGGTCGCGACTGCCAACCAATCCCCGGCGCGTTGAGCCTGATATCCTTGTACTACCCTTGTAAACCCTCTCAACGTTATACCCAAGGAATCTCAACACATAATGGGTGTACCATACAGTGGTGACGTTTGGCTCCGGATAGGCCCGCTTATGTCGTCGGGTTTTGTCACCCTTTGAAAGGACACCTGAATATTGCTTCATAGGACGGTTACAGATATCGACTTCCAAGTTCAAGTCAAAGATTCTGGCACCAGGGTTTCAAATCCGAGGCCTGGTCCATGTGGCATCCGAATCTGGCCTGGGTTAAAGTGATAGTAATAAGTCTAACAAGCAGGCCTGGCCGCTTTCAAATAGACCATAAACATAGAGGATTCCACGCCCACTTTGGGGTACGCATGCTGCGGCCGATGCAGTGTGTTCTGAAAGAACAAGCGCTCTCCTGGCATGACCATGAGTTCTTATGCAAACCTTCATGGGACTCGCCGTTTGGCCTCTAGACCTAGACGTGGATCTGGCTCAGAGGACATGTGTCTGAACAAAGATCTGGCCAAAATAGAGTTTTGCGACCAGGTTTCTACCCCAAGGAGGTGGCCTAGACCAGTATTTTGGGGTCCTCTGTCCTACCACTGCGCACGAAAATTCTCCCATCAAAAAAAGTATCGACAATGTCACCTTTTTCCTTATCACCACACGCAGTCAACGTTGCTCGCGGGTTGACCATCGCTCGCAACGACTCGGACGACGTCACTGAGCATTCCTTATCAACCAAGAATCAGCGCCTATTGAGTAAGTACAGTGAGAGTCGAGAGCCGTCCACATTGACCCCCCGTAATAACCAGCCGCCGGCATTTATTATCGGCTTGTGGTATGTAAGTACTTGACTGTTCCTCCATGCTCAATGTTAATCTTGATCAGCCGAAGGACATGTGGTAAGTGAGGCTGTAGTAAGGCAACCCCTGGCGCGCATGTCAAACGTGCCACCGCCGACTTGCCCAGTAGTAGAGGCTAGGTCCAGATCCCAACTTCCGGGTTCGAACCTTATGAGGTACCTTGACTGACCCCTCTCCCCGGCGACAGGTGGCAACGCGCCGTCGTCCTCGTCTTTTTGCAGTCACCCGCTTCAATCTTATTCTCCACCAGCGGGTTGTTGATAGGTCAGAGCATTGGTGGGAGGTCTTGTAGTATAACTCAAACTCTGTATAAACATCGCCCCCTTCTTGAGAGGCGGTTAGCCACTACCCGGGCCTTTTCCTGTGTCCGAAGAAGGTCTGGCCTCTCGTCTTGCCAGCAGGCCACGTCAGAACAAACGAAGCACCCGGCTGTTACAAGTGTATTTTGAGAGTTAAGTTCGTCAGGGTGGGCTCTGAGCAACTTGATATCCGAGCGTATTTGTGTTCCCTTGGTCTGTTTGTGTCTTCGCTTTCCCCCCGTCCTTGAATAGCGAGCTGCATTGCTAAACATTTTGGCGATCCCCTTTTGACGGTGGGAGCGAGTTTGAGTGTAAAGCTCATTATTTTAGACGCTGCTCTGGATTTGAGTAACCATGATGGTGAGAATATTACTGGGTATCGTACATGAAGAATAAGACCCGATACAAGTACCAGTAATGGGGCTCAGGATGGTCAGTCAGCAAGTCATCGACTCGTTGTTGCGTGCGCCACACAGTGGACGATGATCAAATGCCAAGATATTTTCATTGTGGAGGACTGGGGCTGACGCGAAGAGACTCGCGGGTAGGACTTGTATTGAAAAAGGGTTGTTATTAGCTATGTAGATGAATAAGTAAGACGACGCAACGACCGAGTGGACGGCCAAAGGGATGAGGCCAGACGTTCGAAAAGCATACAGACGAGTTTCAAAAGACGTAGAGGTAACGGTGTCTATGTTCTTTTCGCAACAGCCAGTCACCGATTTTGAACGCTCGCCCCAAGCGTCCACATTTCCCACCCCCCAAGTTGCTCTAAGCTTCCACTTCTAAACACTCTAAACACGCGCCTCCACTCCTCCACTCCCGACCTCTGGAATCGTGGATGCATCCACCGCTGCTGCGCCTTCTGAAGCAAGGCTGGCACCAGGGGGAGGCACCGGGTCGGTGATGAGCATGCAGCCAAGACGGGGTGGTGTTGAGCGGTTGATGAATTCCATTTGGGTGGGTAGTTTTGCGGCTGCTTGACGGAGGACTGGTTGACATTAAGTGGGTGAGGTTGGCGTTGGGAGAGGGGAACGGGAGGGAAGAAAGACCGAGGAAAGGTTAGAGAAGCGTAGGGAAGAAGGGGAGATGCACGTACTGTCGCGAGCCAGCTCTTCACGAATGGGCACACCACCTATCTCGAAGATGACGCGACCAATGGGGGCTCTGCGGCTTCCTTCAGGACATATCCTAGTCAGGAAGAAGCGAATGACGTACCGACAAGCCCAATACTCGAAGGTTCCTTTACCCTTACCCATACGCGTCTCGTTACCCTTGATGCACACAGGGATATCAGGAAAGACGCGTAGGTAGACTTTGGCACCCTTGAGAATCTTGAGTTTCTTTTGGATGACTTCACGTGCGGTGGTGAGTTGTTTCGCGGAGAGTCTTGCACCGTTGCCTGGTTGGTTAACGTGTTTATTAGTCGGGGTTGTTGAATACGAAGTGGCAAGGGTGGGTCGGACGAGGAACGGAAGTCATTCCGAGAGTGACACCGTAACGCATACGCCGACTCCCAGTCCAACACGACAGTAAAAGAGGAACACGCACCCTTGATTCTAATCCCCCACTCCCCATAAGCCAGCGTCGTACCCTTTGTCGAGCCACCCGTCGGAATAGGAACGCGCCCCTTGTGTCTCTTCAAATGCTTCACCTTCTTGGGTGCCAGTTGGTGTCGGAGTCGGGCGAGGAACGTCGGGTTGAACGCGCTCGTTGGGCCATTCCGCAGAGCTGATAATGGCGATGCTCGTAGGCCTAAGGAGGAGGAGGATGAGCCTACAGCCGAGTACAGCTGGCGCGAGAGAGAGGAGAGGGAAAACATGGTGGAGGATTATGTCAGCCGTGTTCCGCTGGCTGAGCTCTGGTTTGGGAGTGAGAAGAAGGGGTTAGGGTTTCTTTGACGCGGCTGGTTTGGTCAGGCTCGCGACGACGGACAAACTTGGACTGGGACTCTCATCATCTTTGAACAGCTCTGTTGACATTTGGTGTACTTCTCTGGGAGGCTTACCGGCTGATCGAAGAGCCACCGCTGAAGAGGACGATTCCGAAGACTTGGAAGGCTCATCCGCGCCTTCGAAACCGAAAGGAGAGAATCGCAGCTCTCAGTAGCGAGGGCAAGAGCAAGGCCACCTAGATACGGACAAGCCCATACCCTTGAGGCTTACACGCGATGAGCGACCGGAAACGCGCACATGAATCTGGTGGAGATGCGAGTAGCAACAAGAAGTTCAAGAGGTGTGCATTACTCTCCTTGTCTGAGCCACTTCCGTCTTACACAATGCTGACTCTATTTCTTCCAGCGACGTAAGTTTATTCCCCACTCACCTTCAGCTCCATTCAACCCATCCAAGATGCAGCACGGTGGCTGATACAATACTTCTAGACGGGCGCAGCTGGACCAAGCGGAGGGGTAAGCAATCTTTCTACTTCTAGTTTCTATCTTCTCCTTTACGTGCTACAACCACACATTCCTTCCTTTCTCTATTAATCTCTGCTCTTTTCATGTCGAACCAAACCACCCCTTCCGCTTTCACAATCTGTACACCAAGCTGACGTTCACCTCTGCTCAAACAGCTCAGCGCAACAGACCTCATCGCCCAAAAGCGAGCCGAGATCGCAGCCAAACTTGCAGCCATGAAGAACTCTGCTGCAGGCGGTAGTGGTGGTCCCAAACCATCAGGTACGCTCCCTTTCTCCAAATCCCCTCTGCCAACCTCACAATCCACCTAGGATCCACTGGTATCGCAGCTCCGATACCTACTTTGCCTGCCAAACAGGGTGGATTCTCCGCAACAGCAACTATCTCTTCAGGCCCTACCTCTGCAACTGGTACACCCCGACCAGGCTCTGGTGCGCCTGGAGGTGGTGGGATCACAGAGGACCTAGCGAGGAAAGTCGCCGAAGCCAAACGACGTGTTGCAGAAGCTCAGAGCAAGCTCTCAGTCAGAGATAACCCATACATGGTGTGCACCCTTCCCTCCTACTCCACCCTTCAACAGACTAACGAAAGCCGGCAACTACAGTCCATCGCCTCACAAAGCAAGAAGAAAACCAACACACCTTCCTCCTCTGCCGCTACGCCTTCTTCGTCGACGCCAGCACCACAAGATGCCCCTCCTACAGGCGCAGGATTGAATATGGCTGCTCATCCGTTGTTGTTGAGTGCTTCGACCCCGGTGTTGAATCAGAGCAAGAAGGATCGGTATAAGCCTATGGTGCCCAAGTTTGCTTCGATCAAGGTGTGCTATTCCCTTTTCTTTTTTACGTTGAGGAAGAAAGAACTGATAGAGGGTATAGGCGAATGTGAGGAACGCACCAACGCCTACGCCGAGCACCCCTGCTCCGGTTATCCATACTCCCCCGGTTCTGAATCCTTATTCAGCTGTTGCGGCCGGGTTGGATGGTGGTACGTCTTCCTTCCCTTCTTCCCTTGTCTATACTCACCCGATGTCTAGCATCGTCGACTCCACCTCCAGGCTCCTCAGGCACCGGAACCCCCGCACCCGCCGCAGCTGTAGGAGGACCGTCGTTCGACGCCGCCCCCGCCACCTTCACAGCGTATCGGCCGTTCGTTCCGGTTCAATCCCAAGGGTAAATATGTAGCCATGGGCAACCAGATGAGGAAGGATATTCAGTTGGAAGAGCTGAAGCAGAGGATTGCTGAGAGTGCGTGCATCATTTACCTCTTTCCTCCTTTGAAGGATCTCATTGCTTGACATTGGATATGTAGGTGCGAAAAAGGCTGGAATGGAGGGTGTTGGAGGGGAAGGCTTCGAAAAGGGTATCAAGGTACGCTCTTTCCTCCTCTTCCCTCATCCTTTCATTCAATTCGCGATATGTATGACAGAGAGCACCCCCACCCGACGCAGAATGGTGGGACACCTCCCTCCTCCCACCCTCTTCGTCCCCACTCTCCACCTCCTTGATCTCCTTGAACAGAGATAAAGGCACGATCGACGTGGACGAGGAAAAGCTCAGAGAGTATATCAGGACGCATAGGGATAGTCCGATTACGATTTACATTCAGCATCCGATCCCGATTCCTGCACCGGGTGATAAGGGCGTTGAGTTGAAGCCTTTGATGTTGACTACCAAGGTGTGTATGCGGTTTTTGGTTTTTGGTTTCTTTGAGCAGATTCTGTGTTTTGGGGATTTGCGATTATGTTCTTCTTGGTTGCATGGTCCCACGGACATTCCTCCCGGGTCCCTTGGACGTTCTTTCTGAGAACGGTTATGTTGGGGAGGCTGAATGAATGCTCACGAAAACTTGGTATATAGGAACAAAAGAAAATGAGAAAGCTACGCCGCAAGGAGAAATTGCAAGATCAACGAGACAGGCAACGAATGGGTCTTGAGCCTCCTCCCCCTCCCAAAGGTCAGTCCTTCGATGTCTTGTCCACTGAATGTGAACCCTGCTGACACACATCGCACAGTCCGGTTGACGAATCTCATGAAAGTTTTGACGTCTGATGCGATCCAAGACCCGACGCGCGTAGAGGCGAGGGTGAGGAAGGAAGTGGCACAGCGTAGGCATAATCATGAAAAGGTGCATTTTTTCAATTTTACCTAGCTCTGGTGCGCGAATACTGAAGTGGCTCGTATAGGCAAACGCAGCGCGCAAGCTCACGGACGAACAACGACGAGAAAAGGTGGAGAACAAGAAACATGAAGCCGAGAAGAGTGGGATTTGGGGTGCTGTTTACAAGTAGGTGTTCTCTCTACCTTTCTCCTGTGAGACGGGCGCTCCCTTGTGAGGCACTCTCTCGCATTTGCTAGACGCTCGTCTGCTTTTTTAGCCACCCGAGAAGCCAACTAACGCTCATATCCTAGGATCAAGCTACTCTCCGACCCCTCGCATCAATTCAAAGTACGCAAAAACGCCGAACAATTCGCACTCACCGGTCTCTGCATCTTCAATCCCACATTCAACCTCGTCTATGTGGAAGGCGCGCCCAAGTTTATGAAGAAATACAAGCGCTTAATGTTGGATCGGATTGCGTGGACTCAGGCTGCGTTGCCAAGAGGTGGAGGCGATATCGAGCTGGATTCCGACTCTGATAACGAGGATGGTGATGATAAACCCAAGGACGCTACAGCCGGAGAAGGGACGAGCAAGGAAGGCGAAGCAGCAGGAGCAGCAGCAGGAACACCAGCTGTAGACTTGGAATCAAACACCTGCCATCTCGTCTGGGAAGGTGTAATTCGGGATCGGGCGTTTTAGCCATTTTAGGGCCAAGACGTGTCCTACGGATCGGGAGGCGAGGGAGGTGCTTGGAGACAAGATGAGGGGGTACTGGGACCTTGCGAAGAGTTGGAAGGGGGAGGAGGAGGAGATTATCTAGGTTTGGGTTGAGGAGGAGTTGGAGGAAATGAGGAGGCGGTTGGTGATGGTGAGAGTGAGAGTGAGGTGTTGGGGATGGGAAGGGGCGAGTTTGGGAGTGGAAGAAGGGAAGGGCAAAGGGGAAGAGTAGCTGGCTGAGGAGAGATAGCCGGAGGATTTGTTACTCCCGGCAATGACGCACACACAGGTCGATCTTCGTTGAGGCGGTGATCATTGGAGGCCTTTTCGCCCTCGTCTCTGCCTCATGCCTGCTTTCCCCATCTCGGGGGCCGATGGACGTTTGGCTCGATGGGATTGCGAAGTTTTTACTGTACTTGGCACAAGCTTTTGCGGCCATATCCCGTTCACGGGGGATAGCCATTCTCTGATTCTTCTTTCTCGTCACAGATGCGTCGAACTTTCCCGCGAGCGATTATGTTTTCCAAGTTCCATATTATTTTCTTGTTAATCGATGTTGTGTCTGCAACTGACTTCTCCGGTATGCAGTCGCCTTGCCCCCGACGTGTTTCTCTGCCAGCAGACCGCTCGCGTGGTGCCCGGGCAGGCCTCGTCTCTTGAAGTTGCCTGCGTACGAATCTTCATTCTCATGACGCTGCTGTGTACTGACATGCATTCAGTCCCATCCGAAGCAGAAGCTTATCAACACGTTGCCTCGATGCTGTAGAGATGAACCGCCGCCACCATTTTTGTGTACTCGGATGAGCAAAATTTCCGCTCAAAATGAGCACCCTCGAGTGTATCAGAACACAGAAGAGAAGCCCAGAGTGTCACCAGAGCAAACGAGGTACTTGAGGAAATGAGGATTTCCTCATGGGCATACATGTTTTGCATCGCCCTGCCTGATCTGGTAGTGGGCGCCTAAAGCGGCGAGGTTATATCTACCTTCTCGCTAGGGTTCCCTTTCCTTCTCTCCCTAGTCCCTCTCCCTCCCTTCCCCTGCAAATCCTCACAGAATAAGGTTTTCCGCCGCAAAAGACGTGCGAAATGGATCAAGAACAGTTCAGCGATGCAGCCAGGAACGACCAGGCGATCTCTCAGGATGGTCTGACCATCGGTGTCACCGTTGGCCATAATCACACTCTCGAAAGCAGTGACAATGGTACTTCTTCGATTTCCCTACTCAAGCCTGCCCTAGGACGCCGCCCAGTCCCAATCCATACCTCTTCACCTGTTCTGGGTCGACGGATGAGCAGGGGCAAGGGAGCAGGTGCCTCGCAGTGGCCGCGATCTCACGATCGGTCGCAAGACTCGCAGTCGCCTCAAGGTCTCATCGAGGCAGATGGCACTATATGCTCTTCGCCCACCTCAGGCGACTTCGCTTCCCCACCCTTGTCAGCCGCCATGTCTTCTCCCGAGACGTATTTCCACTCTCCTCAGCCTCCCCGAGCAAGTGGAGAGCAGGAGCAGGCTACCGCTGAGGATGGAGAGGATGGAGGAAAGTGGAGGGATAGCCTCAGCTCCCCTTCCCCCTTGCATTCTCGAGAGTGTTCTGGGAATGGATTCAGGGATAATCAGAGGCGATCCTCGACTGGGGAAACCACACTGTCGAGAAGTGCGACGTTGTTAAATTCTCCGACGCCGAACGATGGCCAACCGAATGGTTCATTCTTGGATAAATGCGAAGAAGCAGAGGAGCCTTCCGATCAACTTGAAGAGCATTACGTGAAGGAGAAACTCGAGGGAGGTGTCACTGAGGACGACGGCAAGGGAATTACTCCCAATATCTGGCCTATGCTACCAGCCAGTTTGACGAGGATGAGGTACGGCTTCAGGGAACGACACGTGTGAGTAATCTCAACCTCGCATGTATTTCCCCCAGCCTCATTTTTTTTGTCAGTGAAAAGAAGAAGACCGAATGCACGTTCAAGCCGCGACAGAGAACATTTGAAGAGTATGTCGCCTTAACTTGTTTCTCTAACGCTTTAGACCCACGACGTTGCCTTTTGCAGTGAGAATTTACCTAAAGGGTGGACTAAAATCATCGGACCAGAAGGCTTTCCATACTTTTGGCATGCCAAGGACCAAATTATCACAGACACTTGGATCCCGGATCCTGCGGTGTACGGGCGTCTTTGCGGTTTTTTCCAAAGAGATCCAAGAATTCATGAAACGCCACAAGTACGAGAGGGAACTCAATGTTCACCTTGTGCTCGACGTCCATGAAGTGGAGGGTGTTTGGTGGTGCGGCTACTATTTTGTCGATCATTCCTCGTTTTCCGTATTTTGGTACGAAGAGACCAAGTGCGTGACCCAGGAGATCTTCGAGATCGAGGCAGGTAAATTGTCTGCTGGCCATATGAGTGAGTCATTCTTCGAACCTTAGTGAGCGATTTGGTTGATGACCATGGTACAGAGGTGTATATAGAATGGGAGTATTGGTGCGCCCAGAAAACTCGCACGTCTAAAAGGGCACTTGGCTAAGTGAAAGAATAGGAAGCACTGGTGTTTATTTCCTGATTTATGTCCCACACCTGCACGTGTGTGGAAAGTTGCGCAAAACTACATCCGAAATGCTCAAACAGGTGAGTATCACTCCTATTGGATACGGACGCCACATAGACCATTGATTTGGCACCTATTGTAGATGTGGTCACTTCTGATCGTCCTGCGACAAATTTCACCTTTGAAAAGCTGCGTGATATGATGTCAATTTTAACGGAGGCAAGAGGTACGCTTTCATCTTGAACCTCAAATTTCAGAATCATCTCACAACCGTGGAAGAGTCGCATAGTTTTAGATTTGGTAAAACTGGGGAAGAGTCTCCCATACCCGCGGAGGAATGTCCTTGGTTCATCGGTATGTCATGGTATTCTCGATATCTAGATGACCACTTACATGACCTATAAGGTCGCTTCATGGAACCGTTGGCTCGAGAAAGGTACCTGAACTTCTACGGAGAGAAGTATGCCCGGATGGACGCGAACCAGTCGGTGTACGGCGAGAAGGCTCGGGTCGAACTGAGTGATACATCCCTGCTCTTCAGGATCCTCTCCCCTCTACTCTTTTGCGCTCCCGAGATACTTCACATGAAGATGGAGACGCTATGGGTGGACCGCATTGCACACGCGGAGCCTTGGAATCATTTCTTCGACACCCTCTCGCAAGATTGGGCACACCAGCTCGTTTATGTGCGTATTCTGCAGCGCTTCAAAGTCAGGAGTCTAATACTATCAAATGACAGGCCTCAATCCTGCTGACCTCTAACATTGCGTTTTTAACGGTCCCTAATGTGACTTCGGAAAATGCAGTGATACATGGCACCGTTGTTCAGATTCCGAGCTATGTGTCGACTATCGCGACGATTGGGAGTATCATTTTGGGCTTGACGTTTAATAGGCAGCAACAAAATAGGAAGCGTTCCAATAAACTTGAGCAGTCGACGGCTCCCGAAATTGTATGTTGAGTGCATTTTGGTGACGCCTAGGGCAGAATACTTACATTCTTCGCAGCACGAATGGTTGACAAAGCGGCGGCACAACACACGCGGTTTGGAACCATTAGCCGTGATGTACAGCCTGCCATTCGCACTGTTAATGTGGGGGTAAGTCTCCCGTTTTGAGCTGGCGCTTAATATTATCGAATCTCACTCACTTTAATCAATAGCATGGTAGCATTTCTTGCCTCGTTCGCCCTCATGTGCTTCAATCACACGACAACCGGAGCACGTATCTTCACCGCTATATCTGGGGCTATCATCGTCCTGTTCATTGCCTGGTTCTGGTGGATGTCGTGGGATGAAACCACAAATAGATGGGCTTCCGCCTGCGGACATATACAGTCCACATTCAAAGAGTGGAAACCGCTTTCTGGGCTGATTTCTGTATGGGATGCTCGTCTCAAAGAGCGAGTAAGTCTTGCGGATCCTGAGCTTGCAGTTGATGATGGTGAATTGGAAAAAGGGGTCGTAGCGGAAGGTGGGAGTAGTGTGACGAGTCACATAACTGTGGGGTCTCTCAAGGGTCTCCAACCCCCTCAACCTGCTCATGCGCCTCGGCAAAAGGTTCGCAGCTTGTCGTAGACATTCTCGACTACCTTTAGTGTTGTCAAGAGAAGGTTTTCGAGTATTTCAGGAATATTTATGATTTAAAAAACTACGTATATGTAGTCAGCGTATTTAGCTCGCTAAATGTGGTCGTAACAAGGGCAACTGTAATTTATATGTCCTTTTTGTTGTCCGTAAAATAATACTGATGCAACTCCAGATCGTCCAAGGGTAGAAAAAAAGGAATGTAAATAGATGTAACAATTAAAGGTCTATGAGTGCCATGTTTCTTTGCTATTGTCCCTCGAGGACGAGCGGTTCTTCTGTCTGAAAATCCTTTTCTTTTGTGTGCGCCACCCAGCGGAAGCAAAATGATGTCACCGCCACCGGCTTCAGTAGCGCCCACAAACGCGTCGCGCTAAAAGCATGATCGAGGACGAACTTCCCCATGTGATAAAGCCCAAGAGGAAGCCTGCCCGTCGTACTCTCGAGAAGATGCCTGAAGATGCCCCGACATCGCCCAAGGCTCCCGCCCATAAATCATCGCTGACAGATGTGTGCTGGTATGGATTCTCGTCTGCCTTGCAAGTATTGCTATCTCCTAGTGCGATGTAAGCAGCAGGTCCCCTTCAAGCATCAAATTGGGTGCTTGGGGCCGGGGCAGGTAGTTCCCCCTGCGAAGTACCACTGGGAAGCATTGTCGAGTTTGTCAAAGGGTCGTCCACCGTTGGAAGCTCGATGCAGGACCGGCGAGGGAGGGGAGGGCAACTACTTGTCTCTATCACCGGAGGAAGGGAATGAGAGGACTCGCTGGAGGTGTTTGACGAGGGGTCGAGGGGAAGACAATCTTCGGGAACGGTTATTAGGCCGCTGGTAAACTCGTTGATCAAAGGACTGAGTAGAACCTGCGAGATGTCGTCGCTCGAAGGGGGAGGAGCTGATGCATTTGCGTTTCCCGATGCGCTGCCTTGTCCGATGCTTGCGATGTCGGCCCGTCCACTCCGCTTTTGGACGTTCTTAACAGGACTGGAGCACTCCTTGTCCGCCATTGTACCCGGACAACGGAGAATCGCAGTGGAGGTGTTAGAGAGAGTGGTGGAGAGAACTATGAACAAAGACATGAGTATTTGTACCATGAGCCCGCATAACCATTGGCTCTCCGGCTTTGTGGGCTGTGAGCGCAAGCCTCGAGGCTGGCGCTTGTTGGCCAGGGGCCGCAACTAGCCAAAAGATGCCTATCAACCAGATCACAGTGAGTGGCAACGATGAACCTTATATCTGCGCTCTCTTACAATGCGAAGACGTCATTCGGATATTCTTCCAAAAGGTGCTTCATCTAATGGCGAGCTCAGACCACCATCCTCTTGCGCTGAATGTCGGAGAGGTATAGAGGTACTGGATAGGGACAGATTCAGCATCCCAAAATGCACGTAGGAACCCTGGGACAAGGATGCCATTGATGGATTGCTTCATCAGAACAGACCCAACGCTTTTGTTAGGGAGCTACGTCGGCTGGGGCATGGCGCACGGCAGTGTGGCCACGCAAGCAGACAAAAAGACAGATTGGTATATCCCTTGGTCAATGTCAATCTATCAAAGGTCGTCCGTAGTACCAACCCTGCCTTGGGGCGCAAGTTACAAACTTTAAAACCGTGCAATCCACGTCAGCCCTAGTGGTAGCCTCCTCGTGCGTAAGCTGCGGCACGCTAAAGTTGGTCTCGGTTGTCCACGGAAACGACAAGGGGACTGACAATTGAGGGAGTCCTTGTTGTTTCTGACAAGCGGAGGAGCAAGTCGGCAACTCTGATCCTGAGTCTGTCGAACAATTTCACAGCATTTAAAGTGAAATGAGACAACAACCGCAAGAAGAGACTACCTTATTATCTTCATGCCCTTGAAACCAGCGTTCAAATTGTATGGTCAGGGCTCAAGATGGCGAGCGCCTAACGGAAAATAGGGGTGGGAGAGTTCGATCGAAAATTCGCACCCCGTACAGCCTTGCGAACCCAGAGCATTCAACCAGGGACTTCTCTCCTTTGCATTCGGTTTCTTCTGCTGTCTGCACTCACTTACAATGCTGTTCCTCCATGTCTACCCTCCGATGAATGCGATGCTATTAAGAAACACAAAACTGAAAGCGGAACCCGGTAAATAATCCTTCCACAAGCATTAACAGAATATCAACGAAAGAGATTGTCCTGATGAAAGCAAAACGACATAGATAACAATGAAAGCGATAGATGGAATAGGGAAGTGAAAGCGAAGGAGTGGCGCAAGGATGGATATGGGGAATAATTGGGAATGTTTGAGAATAGGTATGTATGTGCTTAGCTCGAGTCCCTGAAAGTGACCGTTGAGCTCTGAGACAGCATTCGTCTCTATCTGAGCTCTAAAACCCAGACGCCTTGCTCATCCCTACTCGGCAATATACCCACCCACATCCAACCTTCTTCGCCCATGGATGCATGCCCCCGCCCAACGCTGTTGGTACCGATCCCGACACCCTCCCCGCTGGCAACCGCACTGCTGCCGAAATGGGCACCGCCACCGTCACCAATCGGGAACCGCGCCTGCCAATTAGGGGCTATTGGATCCCGACGCGCCCTGCCGACGCCCCTATGGCCAACCGGCTCCAGCAACGAGAATGTAGCAGGGTTGTTGGGAGTTTGGTGGACCCGTTTGTGTACCGCGAAGAGGACGTCAAGCACAGTAACCTTGTCGCTAGTCGAAACCATCGGAAGGACGACAATGGGGTCCATGAAGCGAGCGCAGACGATGGTCATGAACGGGACGCTTGGCACCGTTGCAGCCTGATCGTTCCAACGCTCTCCACTCTCTGCGAATAAGAACTTTGCATTCAAAGGGCCACTACGAACGTCGTACACAAGGCCTTGTCGTGGCACAAGGATGGGATTGAGGTGGGGGTCTGGGTGGGTGACCAGTGGTAACGGTGAGTAGTTTCCGCGAGGTGCTGGGGGTGGTGGATGAAAGCGGCTTTGCTGATGCATCCATTCAGATCCATTGCTCGAGTTTGGGATCGAGCTGGAGGGTAGGCTACGCAAGGTGCCTCCGATGCTGCCCATAGAGGGCAGGAAGTCGCCCTGGGTGCTGCCCAACATCGGCAACGTTGGGAATCCTTGCAGGAGGGGATTTGGCCATGGTGGACGACTAGGCTGATTCGACGCACGGGCCCTTCGTGAAGTGTTGCTAGCTTCCTGGCTATACTGCATCGTCGAAAGCTGAAGGAGGACCCAACCACCAATTAGCCCGACGTCTGCCCATCTTCGCCGCAAGACTTACTGGGGGTGATATTGATGGGAGAAAGGGCTCGAAGGCTGATCAGAGTCACTGGGCGGTTAATATTTGCGATGGCGCAGACGCGATGGTGGATATGTAGGGAGCGGAGGGGCCAGAAGGGGAATTGACCACCAGACTGGATTATCTAACAAAGACTTTACTGCCTGACTCTGGAATCGCCTTGGCAATATTTGGCGCTTATTTGTACCATCCTCACGTGTGCGTTACGACGGCAGAGCCGCTACATCAGTGATTTAGCACTCCGCTAAATGGCTCTCTTTGCCGCAAGCGAGAACATGAAGGACCTGAGGGTAGCAAAGCCACAACACAAGAGTGTTCTCAGGCCATGCCTTCTGACCTCAAATAGCCCTTCAGTAAGTGGGTTGGATGAAGGCGACGAAGGCATGCAAGATTTCGGCAAAGCTGGGATCAACTTGCCGTTGCTTGCCGCGAGAGCGTTGGGCGCTTCTTTGTACATTCTATATGTGAGAAACTCTGGCAAGGCAATGTCAGGCCGTAAACATGTCTGGTGACTTCCAATCGCTTCGTAAGTTATGGGCTTCTCCATGACAAGGGAGTCTAGTAGACACGCTGGATTATGCTAAGCTTTTCTACAGTAACACGCTCGGCCGGCCTTCGTTCAGTACGAGAATCCACACATCAACTTCTTCAACGCTGTGCATAAGCCCAGCCCAATTCCAGCCCCCTACAACTGTCGCTTGCAAATCGCGCCCATGATTTGGGTTGCCGGGCCTCATCCTCAGAGCCTCATTCCCCATCACCGGATCAACAACCATTGCACGTGTCGACGGATCAAAGTCTAAGCGCCCAAGGGCGCTCCCAGGCACGAACACCGACCCTTGCATCGCGGGCGCTGTGCTACTGTTCCAACACTCGGCCGCATAGACAGCGGAGAGAATGTCGAAGACTGATACTCCAATCCCGGCTGCGGATGGGAAAACAACAATAGGTTTGTCAAATCGCCCACACCGAATAGCAAGGGACGACGCTGAAGGTGTGGTGGCAGGAGTCAGTCGCCAATCGACGCCGCGAAGGCTTGGATGAAATCTAATTAGGCTCGCACTGCTGGGTGGTGTTCTTATGTCCCATCGAATGAGTGAGGAAGACATGAGGAGGATGGGGTTAAGTTGCACGTTGTCGTTGTGGAGGGGTGGGAGTCCTATGCATCCGTATGGCGAACTCGAGCGTAGGAGGGGAGGACACTTAAAAGGAGGCAGAAGCGCATGTGAGCCGCTACGATATCGAAGTACTTCAGCCGCCGTAGTACGGGATTCCTTATGGTGGGACGGGGAGACGGGTGAGGAGATCAATGTGTATCCTCTCAGCGACGACGTTGATGGTGTCGACTGGGCACCATGAGGACCAAGGTTGTAATCGTTGATGAACGCTGAGAGCGACGCTCCTCGACGGAGAGTCTGTCTGTCGACTCTGATCCGGGGCTTAGATTCCGTTACTCGGGGCAGAGCTATGAGCGCGGCTAATTAGCAGGCATAGATAGCCAATATGAGGAATATCTTGCCTTGGATAGACTCTTGATTGTGGTATTGGTTGTGGGGGAAGATATCAGTCATTGTTTGTCGAGGGGAAGTTGGTATACTGGAGTGGTGGCTTATGTGAGAGAGGAAAGAGGGGGTAGGAAAGGGCAGACGCGCCTCATATCCTCCCTCTTGGCAAGTGATTGCTCATGTTTGTCAGGACGTTGGTCGTATTTGTTGGACCCGGCTCTAGACCGGAATTTCCTCCTCGATGCTCGGGCGGAGGCTCCTCGACACCTGGGAGCCAACCAATCACACTGCAAGATCTCGACGGATCAATTCTTCTACGTCGTTCAAGAAGGCAAGCGGTTGTCGCACTCCACATGTCATGTGCATGAGGGCCATCCAAGTATGTCGAATTACCAAAACAGTTCGTACCTGGGACAGCTCCGCGTTTAAGTCGAATGGCAGAGGATGTCAGAATCGGACTCATTCCCGCCGCGCTTCTGCATTTATCAAAGGGATGAATAGATGACGCCCTCTACTTCAAGATCTGACAAAAACTGAAGAATGGTTGCAGCAACATGGAACTCGTGGCCACTTCCAACTAAGCCTCTTTTTAAGGACGTGACGAATTCAAATGGTCTCCATCAGGCCTTGCGATTCCAATGTCCCCTCCATAGCCTCCAGAATAGACGTTGTGCATTGCTCCCATTTCAATCACCCGTTATCTCGCAAGTTGGCGATTACTGTAAACGGTCCTCTGGTCACAATCCGTCACCTCTTTTGGACTTTGATCTCTGCCAGTGAACACTTTTTGCTTCTACTTGAGCAAAGTTCGACAGTTTCAAGACACCCACCTCCTCTCAGGCGGTGAGTGATCAAACGGGTTTACAATCAAATATCTGCCGCCACTTATAACAAGAGACAGATCCGAACTGGGCACTGTTGCGGCTACAGCAGTTTTTTCTCCGTTGCATCAAACGCATAGAGTACGCGAAAAGAAAAGAACCCATACACCTTCCCTCCCAGGTTTGGGGGAAGAGATGAGTGGATCTGCGCAAGGACGGGCGAACCGGCCATATCGGTCATCTCCACATGACGTATGCTTCCCAAAACAGATAACAAACACTGAACACCGCGACTTCAAATAGCAGCGGGGTATCGGAGAAAAGGGTAATCATCGCCCTTTGCATGAGTAGCTAGCTGCAATACGAATAAAGTTGATCATGGGTCAAGCATGCACGGGAACGCCGTTCCCAAAATACAGTTGGAGGGGTCTCAAAAATCGAGATGCTAGCCTGCACGTTGCAAAGCCCAATAGCTGCACACCTGACACTCACCAGCACCCAAATCGGTTTTCAGATCTAATCAGGCCCAGAAGAGTCGACGGTGACTGTCACCATTAAGGTTGTAGGATGGGTAACGTCTTCGATCAGCCTCGCGTGACCACCTTCGTACACAATCCAACATATCAATATTACATGAAGAACCCGTCTACACCAAAATTCAGGGGCGCGGTTCTGCCCTACATGCCAATCGTCGTAGGCAGTGCTTTCAACGACAGTTCTGGGTATCCGACCTGGGTTGAGGGTACAACCGAAGGCGGTATTTGACTTCAGTGATAGAAAGACGGAATCATTTGATATTGCGTGAAGACGGAGATTTCTTCTTGACTCTGGACTCGATGGGACAAAAACGGATGGTTTTCAATAGAGAAGGTGGCCAGGCTCGAGATAGCAGGAGCGGCATCATCCGATGGTATCTCCACAGGACTAGTATACCGATACGATCTAAGAGGAAGTCGTCAGAGATGAATTGATTGGTCAGGGGCCTAGACTTACTAGATCCCTTGAAGGGAATCCAACACAGTTTGTAGCCGTTCTTTGCGAAGCGGTATCCACAAGGTCTCGCCCGACGCAGTTGGTACCGAAAGAACCAGACTGTGGTCTCGGAATTCGCCCAGGAGCGACCGTAGAGCGGTATCGTTAACAGCTATGAAGTCATCTCTGGCTGCGTTAAACAACGCATCATAAGACATGCCATGTTGTTGTAGATCGTTCGAGGCACTCTCCCCTGCATCTTCGATGCTTTCCAGCTGCTTCTTGCCGAGAAGAGCGAAGAGCTTCTTTGCCTTTTGGGTGACAGAGGCTAGGATGTGGGACGCTGCCGTCTCGCTCATTGCAGTGGGGTTCTGCGAGGTGGAGAGGTCCACCTTTCGACGCCCTCCACCATGAGCGCCTGAAATGGACGACCTGTCTGCCCACGAGAGCTCCGCATCATAAGGCGCCAGAGTGGTTATGTCGTGCCAAAGCCAAGAAAAGCCTCGAATCGAGGAGTTTGAGTCCAATTCTATCGGTTTCCGAGAGAAAACCTCGGAGGATGACCACAGCAGAGAGGCGTTGACGTGATCGACAGAGGCAACGATGTGAATGCGAGGGTTCATAGCTAGGAGTCCAAGAGCGGCCTTTGCACGCTGAGATCGCAAGGGTGCCGCATCGATGTTATGGATGATTAGGTAGAGATGTCGCGACTGGTCCGAGTTGCCAAAGAATTCATAGATTCTGGCAGCCTGCTTTTCAACGGTCCCTGCTGAGCCTTCAAATCCGTCCAGGCCTGGTAACTCTTCAATCCGATTGAGGAGATCCTTGATGGTGAAGCTGAGCTGATAGCCATTGGCGATAACGACGTGGCCTCGTTTCGAGCAGACAGATGTTGCGAATTCGTTAAGAAACTCTCGTTTAGATCCTAGGCCGTAGCAGAGAACGTTGAACCCTTCCTGAAGTTCAAACATCAATCTTGAGTAAAACTCCTGCTTCCTGCCTGGGGATTTGAGGACCGTCTGGAGTTTTCGCATCCGCTTATTACCGCTGCGAATGCCAGACGCGTATTCTTCCGGCGTCATGGGCAAGACGAGCTGCGAATATGTGTTGCCCGAGGTCTGAGGGCGAGAGGCCGCAGTTGTGAAGTAGGAGTCAAAATTTGTCTGCACAATGATACTGTGATCCGCTCCTTCGTCTTCGACAACTTTTGCCTTGCCCTTGCGCCGCGATGGCGTTTGGGGGACAACATCTTCATCAGACGATGCGCCTTCAGAGGATTCAGACGACTGATCTTCGTCTACATCCTCTGGATCGGTTGGCGCAAAGGTAATAGTGTTCCGAGAGAGCCTGGGCATCTATTCCAGGTCATTTTGGCTGCAGTCAACTGGAACGCAATTCACTTACCATGCATAACTCGTGGTTGAGGTCGAAAATGGCCACGCCGCGTCGTCGTCAGAACGCGTCGCAGTGGTGGGAATATCAGTGGTCATTTTCCCATGAACCAAATCAGCTCACGCTCATAGGAAGTTGGCTCTTGGTCTAGTGAATGTAGCACGCTCAAAAAATGAAAGTCCTCCCAAAGGCCTCCATAAGCCAACCAATCTGGACCTGCAGCTTTCCCCAGTACAAGCCCTTATTCGATGGTCACTTACCTTCTACTCCTAGACAGCATGTTGAGATGAACTCGGAAGGTAAACTCCACAAATCCTCCGGGCTTATCTACTATCGCCTGCTTCTTTCAGGCCGAGTAACCTCTCTCTTGGCTTTTTGTCATCCCTCCCAACGGGATGCTTGATCTTGCTCTTGTGACTACGGTCCTTGCTCTTTGGCTCGCAGCTCGGTATCTGAGTGGTTCCAGGAATCGAGCTCCCGGCCCACGAGGGCTCCCAATCATCGGAAGTGCACTCTCTATTCCCAAATCCCAACAGTGGCTTGCCTGGGAAATATGGAGGAAGGGATATGGTAGGAATGGACCTCTAAAGCTAATAGTTGAAACAGCTAATTCTCATGTAGGGGACGTAATGTCCTTCTCTCTCTTTGGCTCGGATAACTTGGTCTTGTCCTCACTGGAAGCGGCTACAGACCTTCTGGAGACTAGTGGTAAGGCGAGCGGCTCACACTCATCCATTAAAGCTTAGACATTAAAAGGCCTGATATACTCTGATCGACCTGGAGCAGTGATGGTTGGAGAGCTGTACGCCATTTCACCAGCGCCATGGCGCCAATGCTCATCTTGATTCAGTGTTGGATGGAACCGCGGGCTCGGTTACACAGCAGGGCCTCCCAATGCCCGATTCAAGAGCTCAGGAGACTTTTCCATTCATTTATAGGTCCGAAAGCATGCCAATCCTCAGACATCCAGAGTGTGCAAGAAGAGGAGAATGTCAGGTATGGTTGCCATCGTTGTATTCGATTCACAGATAGCCCTAACAACCACCTAGAATGCTCGTCAATCTACTTGAATCCCCTGAACGATTCATGGAACACACCAGGGAGTAGGTGTTTGCTAGCGTATAGAATGTTACACCGCTCATTCATGGGTTCAGCGCCACTGCAGCAGTCCTTCTGAGATTGTCGTACGGCTATCACCCAGGTGCAGAGGGTGATGATGCACTAGGATTAGTCAAGATCGTGGAAGACGCAATGGTTGGATTCTCTGTCGCATCCGAGCCGGGTTGGTGGGTGGATAGCTTTCCGTTGCGTGCGTTTCTAATATTTCATGAGTCTTGGACCGTCCTAACCAAATCATCTAGTAAAGCATGTACCATGGCTTCCCTTTCAGCGAGCGGCCAGGAAGATGAGGGAAGACCTTGAGCGCCTCTACCAAGTCCCATTTGCATACGTCAAACGCGAGCGGGTGGGCTCCCTTCTCTCCCTAAAGCCACAAGCTACTTCTAATCTGTCTTTTAAGAACAACGGTACTGCTAATGTCTCCTTCATCTCCAGCTTTCTTGACGAGAAGGGTGGAAATGAAACAAAGGAAGATGAAGATATCATCAACGCAGCAGCGGCTTCTCTATACTCAGGTAAGCGTAACTCACGCTACAGTCAAACCGTGCTGATGTAGAATAGGTGGGGCAGAGACGACTGTCTCATCGCTTGACACATATTTCCTTGCCATGGCACTCTTTCCTCTCGTACAGGAGCGTGGCCAAGCGCAGGTTGATGGGTATTTGTCCCCCTTGACTGAAACCAGACTTCCTCGAATCTCAGACCGTCTCCATCTCCCCTACGTCGAAGCCATCATGCTCGAGATCTTGAGATGGAATCCCAGCGTCCCCTTGGGTCTCCCGCATGTGGCGAAACAAAACGACGTCTATCGTGGCTATCACATTCGCAAAGGAACAGTGGTTTGGGCTAACATCTGGTTTGGTGCACTGTCCTGTGTTGCCTAAGGACCGTCTGACAGCAGCTGAATAGGTCTATTCTCCATGATGAAACGGTGTTCCCGGAGCCCGGTCAGTTCATACCTGAGAGGTACCTCACAAAGGACGGCAAACTGGATTGGAGAACCTCTTCAACGGCGAAGACTGCTTCTTACTTTCGACTAGGATATGTCCTGGACTATACTTGGCCGAGAACACCATGATTCTATCAATCGCCACTCTCCTGTTTGGATTTACAATTTCCAAACACCCAGGAGAAGATCTTCATGTCCATTATGACGGTTTTATAAGGTGAGCGTCACCTATGTATAGTTAAATTAAACATGCTGAAACCCTATAGCCACCCGCGCCCTTTCAAGTGTAAGATTGAGCCTCGCTCCGTTCAAAAAGAAAGAGCTATTAGAGAGGCCCTATAACTGTACAACCAAAACCCAACTCAAATATACCGATAGCGGTTCACAAAAAGACTTAGAAAGGTCCATGATCGCCAGATTCAAATGCTAAAAATCGAACGCTTTGCTCCTCCAACCAGACACTTGCTCTCGTCGAAGATCCTCTTCATACCTCACTTGCACTTGATCTGCAACTGTCGTAACCTCCTTGGCGGTACCCTTTGCCGTATTTGTAACCCCCTGGACCATCCCTACTGCCCTGTCGAGCATCGTATCTTCACTCGGTGCTGCGTCGTTGTGCTGCCCATAAGGAACCTGCTTGTCTGGGAACAATTGGGCCCCTCCACCTATGGCCACCGTGATATCTGAGACCTCAGTATGTTCGGCACCTCCGTTCGATTGCCCTTGGACGCCTTCAGCAGGCTCCATGCGCTTCTCGCGTTTATTGAAAACCACGGGTGGTGGGTTGTTGACCTCCTCCCCAGCATCGTCAGTCACGGCTGTAGAAGAGTGGATAATGACACCTTGCAAGGTTGCTTCCACACCCGTGTCGACACGAACATTGTCCTCCTCTTCAGCTCCTTCAACCCGCTGAGAGATCACCCGCGAGCCGCTCTCGATTACTGCGTTGGCCCAGTCCCCGATCATATCCCATACGCTGTCATCCTCCTCTTCAAGCGGGGCGATAAGATCAGGGTTAATTCCCCGCTTCCTTTGACGAATCAAGATGTCGATCCTCCTGGCCCTCTCCTGGAGCCGTTTCTGCCTGATCCTGTCCCTCCTCTTCTCAGCATGGGCGTGGGCGTCCTTCGACATCTTCGCCAACCTGAGTGCGACAGTTCCCAAACCGTCGCGTATCTTGTCGGCGAGAACGACTTGCACCAGCTGGTGGATAGCAGGCCCTGCAAGTGGCTGAACCAGCAGCTTGTTCAGGATCCAATGGCGGCTCTTTTGCAGTTCCACATGCGCCCCCTCCATCTGTACCCGAACGTCGACGACCTTGAACAACGGCTCCAAGTCGTCTTCACCTTGAACCTCAGAATGAGGAACGCCATTCAGATTTGGTGGCGTCTCTTGATCCCGCTCTCTATCTATCAGTGTCCCAAGAACACCTTGGACATCGAGATCGGTCGGTCCTGTGTCCGGCGTGTCGGTTGCGGGCTTTCCTGGCATCAACAGCGCTTCATTCATTCCCTGTTGTGGGGTCCTCAGCCCCGCTTCGTCGACGTAAATTTCAGGAGCAGTGGCCAACTCCCCTTCCCCTTCAATACCCTCCCCTGCAAGAGAAGTTGGGACCAGTAAGTTCCGCAGAGCTCCACGATGACCTGAAGTTTCATCATAGGATTGCTCCTTCCCAGTTGTCACCTCAATCTCGACGTCGCATCCAAGGCCAGCGTGAGGGTAACTCATCCCAATGTCGACGTTTAGGATTCCCTCGTCCTCGTAACCGATCCATCCATTGGGCTGGCCATATTGGAAATAGTAGCCCAGCCCATCCAGCCTGGCTCGAATGCCGTCGAGATGCATCCGTATGCGGGATGTGGTGTCGACGCGAGCATTTTGCAAACGATGGCCATGTGCTTGGGTTTCGCGCACCGTCCTCTCTTCTGGTGCTTCGTCCGTCATGTCGATGCGGACCTCTGTCCATTCCTTGAACAGAATCTCGTCTGGTATGAGCGTCGATTGAATACCACCCAATAAGGCTTCCTCGTCCGCCCTCGAAATCCGACCCATCCTTGCTCTGCTCTTCGCGACCTCTCCCTTGACGAACAACGCGTACAGCCCTGCCTGCCAGCCCCCGCTTTCACTGCGAGCTTCTAGGGTTGGAATTGGGATGGCACTCAAGGGGATTAGGTGTATCAACCTCGGTAACGCCCATGCCAGCCACTCCGTCCACTGCAGACTGGAACGAATACGACTCGCAAGACTCGCAGCGGTTGGCCTAGGACGATTCGTCGCCGAAAATGAAGGCGGACCAGACGAGAGAAGATCGGTGATGGAGCTGGCGAGCTCGTTTGCAGCCCTCCACAGCTTCACGGTCGTCCTGTCCTTCTCCATAGCGGTGATGAAGCTTTCCAGTTCCATCCAAAGAACGCGTACGTGGCGTCGGAATTGCTGGCGAATCTTTATCGTCCGGTCTTCGGCCTCATCTGACATTCCTGGTACTTCTTCGCCTAAAAAAAACCCAATGAATACCATCCCAAGGTGGCCAGTGCAAACCACTTACCGATGACGAGAACTTCCCCAACCTCGTCCGCCACCTCTCCGACAACATCAAGGATATCCAACCCTTCCATAAACAAAGCTTCCAATTCGTTGCTACCATTTCTCGATGTGACAAAACCAGGTTGGTCCAGAGCCGTGTCGAGGTACTGTCCTATGCGAGCGAAGTATGCTCGAATGATGTTCGGAGAGCGCTGTGGTGGATTTTGAGCTCCTGGAATCTTCGACTTCCCCTTGTGATCAACTTCCTGTGACAGCGTCTCTCCAAGCTCGATAGGGAGCTCTTTCAAATCCTTCATAACATCGACCAAGGCCTTCAGGACACCATCCAAAGAGTGACCGCGACCCATGCGTTCCAGCATGCCCTTTAGCTCAAAAAATGCCAGCTTCACAGGGTCGTCAATCATATTCGTGGAGGTGTGGATAGATACGCGAGGAAGGGTACTGGGCGTTTTCCCTTCAGAAGCGGCTACGCCTTTCGCTTCGCTGGTGTCGCTGGAGCTTCCAGGGTCCTGAGAAGCTGCCGAAACCACTTCTTCGACAACATGCTCAGCCCCTTCAACGATGGCATCGCCTGTCTCGGCCAGTTTTTCAGAGTACTTCCGTGCCAGGAAGAGGATGGCCCGCATTGCCCTACACGATGCTGGATCTTCTTGTGCTTGAACAAGCACCTGAACGCCACTGGTTTAGTCATGTCCCGCCTCCGTTAAGGTACTCACCTGCTGAATACGGGCCATCAAGTCATCTTCAGCTTCGTTCAGGGCCGCTGACCTACGCTGCTTCCACTCTTCTGTCTTGTCCAACACTTGATGCCTTGCGCCTTGCGCAGCCTGGATAGCCACGCCAACAGCATCCTTTCCCTTGTCCAAGAGATGTTCTGCGTTCACTTTCTGAATTCCTTCCACCGTCTCGTCTAGCTTCTGCTCCATATCGGCGTCGTTCAATTCCGCTTCCACCTCCGCAGCAGCAGACTGCACAAATGCCGCAGCTACCTCTACGTCGGTTGCTCCTTGGACAGCAAGGTCGCGAAGGATGCCGAGTGCATCAGTTAGGGTGTAGCGAAACACATTTGAAGTGAGGGTGGTCTGAAGAATCGTTCGAAGTGCATGGGCGAGGATTGCTGCGTCATTGGAAATTTCGGACATGGAAGGTACTGCGGGGAGTCAGCATCGTCGTTACAGGCTGAAGGTCGGTGAGCTCGCATCACCTTGATCTTTAACGCCAGAAATCGATTCTTTTCCTGCATTAAGTCCTGCTGTAGCAGGCTCGGCTACCTTGAAGGAAGGTAACGCTGAAGGATCAAAGTTGAAGTCGACATCCACCCCCTTGATATTCAAGAGGGCGAGTTGATGGAAGACTTCTTGAACTTTGTTATCGTCTATGGTTCAATCTGTGAGATGACGAGTTCAGCAGGTAACGCACATGTGACGTACCATTCTTCTCGGTGGAGAACTCGAGTGCAGCTTGAACCACAGCGCGTAAATCCCGGAGGACCTGGAGACCCCTCGCGCTTGTGGGTCCCGTGCCATCGCGAGATTGAGCAAGCCTAGTTCCCTGCTCTAGCCCGTCTCTGAGCATCTGTGAATTCAGCAAGACTTGCAACATCCTTGCTATTTGGTCTTGTGCGGGAAGCTTTCCAGCCCTGAATGCCGCCACAACGTCAACCACCTTTTCAAGGGCTGGGAAGGCAACATGTGGGGCTGTGTCTTGTACCCTGGTAGCTTCCATGGTGTCAGCTGCACCATATCCGCTAGCTGTTCCCCTGGGTACCTGGGCAGAGTGGTCTCGCCTGGCATGGTTGGTGTTAAGCTTGGGCAATAGGGGATCCTGGTCGTCGTCAGTAACAGAGGCCTGTCGCCGTCGCCCGAAGCATGATAAGCAGGCGTCCATGATCAACAAGGGGACAGGCTGATCTGTGGTAGAAACTCTGGCTGTATTGTCCGACGACGATGGTTGAGAGAGACCAATGGCAAAGGGACCGTCAGTTCTGGTTACCTCGCCATGACGTCATTCTGCACACGTTGATGGCAGCAAATTGGCAGCAGACGCGATTCGGATCCTTTTTGTAATTGCATCCTTAAAGGTGGACGGCAACGTGCAGGCGGGAGCTTATACCGAAACAACGATTGCCGACTGAATTCAAGGATTCACTCTCAACAGGGATTGTTCTTGAACCCCAATCAAACCCATGATTCTCTGACTCCGTTGGTCATGTTGCTAGGACTAGTGCACGTAGGGAGCCATTCTGATGCCCTGTGCGAGTACACCCTGGCCTGTAAGCGCCAATGAACACCAACGGGTGCAGCTGCCATAACGCCAAAGCTTGAAATAGGCAACCCACCTGCCGAATTTGGACCTAGACGATTATGGCCGTGACCTCAACGTTTCATTTCTACTTAGCATCTCCAGTGAGTTACGCTGCATCCCTATCCAAATCAATCCCAGCCATTGCTAAGCTCTCTTCAGCGTGAGATGTGGTTGGCATGCTCAACCCACAAGCACCGATTTTGGTTGCACCTCAATGGTCTCGTGAGGTGCGGGGACCTAGCGTTTTTGGCTCCTTGCGGGCTCAATACTGCGCCCTTCGGATGTCCATAGCAGTGTAGCCACCCTGCTTCACCAGGTATCCATCTCTTGTGATCAACCAGATGACCTTTGAGCTCGAGGGGTCGCCTGGGTTCGCAGACGATTTATCCGGAGTTTTGCCGGTCACCAGCGCCTATATAACGGACAGGGCTTGGTCAGATAGGGTTTGCTTAAACAACTCGTCATGGCTTCTAAAGCGGATCTCAAGCTCCCCGAAGGCTTCCTTTTTGGCTTCGCTACGGGTGAGGCGCCTTCGCCCTGGCATGCTTGGCGGGTATTGACGTTCCCTAATCCTTTCGTAGCTGCATACCAGATTGAAGGGGCAATTAGCGAGGGTGGCCGAACCCCCTCCATTTGGGACATATTCTGCAAGGCCAAGACCCCTGAAGGCCTCCCGACTATTGCTGATAGCACCAGCGGTGAATTTGCCACTGACCACTACCGCCGTTGGAAGGATGACATCGCACTCATCAAGTCCTACGGTGCCAATTCGTATCGCTTCTCTGTCTCTTGGAGCCGAATCATCGACTTCTCATCAGGGACTGGTGTTCCAGGTCAGAGGGACCCAGCCAACCCAGAAGGCATCAAATTTTACCGAGGTATCCTTGAAGAGTTGGTGAAGAACGGTATCACTCCTGCCATTGTACGCGACAATCCTCGCGCCTAACGCTATGTTCTGATGAGATACCTTTTAGACTTTATATCACTGGGACTTGCCCCAGGCGCTCGAAGACAGATATAAAGGGTGGCTCAACCGGGAGGTCATCAACGACTTCGTCCATTACGCCAAGGTGAGGAGGAGAGTTCTAATATCTCACCCGTTCTGTTCTTACACCTACTCGCACCAAAAGATTTGCTTCGACGCGTTCGGAGATCTGGTCAAGCACTGGATTACTCTGAACGAGCCTTGGTGCTGTGCCGCCATTGGCTACGGCTATGGGCGATTCGCTCCTGGACGGTGCAGCAACCGCTCCATCTCAGCTGAAGGAGATTCCTTCACCGAGCCTCGCATGTGGGATACATAATTTAAATCGATACCGTTATCATCTGACCCTCATCTACAGTGTTGGCCACCACCTCATTCTCGCTCATGCCTACGCCGTAAAGGCCTTTAGGGAGGAGTTCTCCGCCCAGAAAGGAACAATCGGCATCACTCTTGACTGTCTCTGGTTCATACCATACGAGGAAGGTAAAGGTATGTCCGGGACTGCGGGTTGGTTTCTCCTCCTATGGTACTCAACGCCTCTTTTATCCAGACGAAGCTGTTGCTCAGCGAGCATTTGATGCTCGACTTGGCTGGTGGGCAGATCCTATCTTCAAAGGCCACTACCCAGCTAGCTTGAAGGAGATTTGTGGGGATGCTCTCCCTGACTTTACTCCTGAAGAAATTGCTGTCGTTAAGGGATCCTCGGACTTTCTTGGGTTGAACACATATACCACGAATGTCGTCAGTAAGTCGTCTTATCATCTTCAACTGGAAGATCGATGATTCAAAGCTTCTTTGCAGAGGACGGAGGCTCAGACCATTTGAACGGCAAAGTTTCGACTTCGTTTGCTCAGAAGGACGGGCCTCAACTGGGCAATCTTTGTGAGTCTTACACTATTTATCAGAACTTCTGGCCTCATTGCCTTCCTAGCCCATGTCGAATGGCTTCGTGACTGTAAGTCAAATCGACATCTAACGTGGAATACTTCACTGACGAGCAAAAGATCCCAATGGGTTCCGTAAGGTTCGTCACTCTCAGCCCCCCGCAGCATCGTAGCTCACATCCCCTTAGCTTCTCGGCTACCTCTGGAAGGTGCGCTTTGGTTTCTGTTTTTCTTTCCCTTCGCGTCTTTCTAACATGTGTCAATCGAAACAGACGTATCAAGCGCCAATTTAGTATGTGGCGCCGTTTGTCTGGGTGAGCGAAGTGTGCTGATGGCAATGAACAGCGTTACGGAGAACGGATTCCCTGCGAAAGGTGAAACTGATAAGCCAGTCGAAGAGGCGATCCACGACGAGGACCGTGTTCGCTACTACAGTGGGTACATTCAAGCCATGCTCGAGGCCATTCATCTTGATGGTGTCGACGTGAAATCCTATTTTGCATGGAGTACGTTTTCAACTCTCCAGTTGAACTGTCCTAATACATTTCTCATAGGCTTGCTGGACAACTTTGAGTGGGCAGATGGATATAGAACTCGGTTCGGCGTGACCTATGTCGACTACAAGACGTTCGGACGAACACCCAAGGATTCGGCACGATTCCTGAAGAAGGTATGGGCCTCTGCCTTTTGGGAGAAACTGCACTGACGGTCTACTGTGCTTCAGTGGTACGAGGAGCACAGACAGAACTGAGAGCGACAGCTTGAGGATTCTTCAAGTTATCATTTCATTCCATTGATTACGCCATTCGTACGCTATTCCACTTGATGGGGGACTTTATTGAATTCACGATCCTGTATTCCACGGCACTGAAGCTGGACAACGGATTATCGATTGCTTTGGAAGCGTTTGAAGACTACTGAGTACTATTTGGCTGGTGATCATAGTGTCTCCAGGCCCTCAATAATGCATGGCAATTCGAGAACAATTGGCGCCCATGTGCTTTGATCATGATTGTATCAAAGTCATCAGATTGGCTATGAGCGCATTTGAGCCCCACCACTGGCACAGCCGCGCCATTCTTTGACCTCCTCCCTCACACCTGGGCACGTCGGTGGGCTGCCCATGCACGGTAACCCGAAGCGCAAGGGCAGCAGCTCTTTTGAACAGGATGTGACAACAAAGCGAACAAGATGGGAAGCAGAGATTGCTCCGCCGCCCTCGGAGTGCTCACCGACGGCCTCAGGATCGGCGCTGATAACTGGCGTCCAGAGTGCCCATATATTTGGTGGGACATTCACCGTCGCCGGGCCTGGTAGTGCCCATAGCATAGTCAACAATTACCACTATGGGTCTCCAGCTGCTCATGTCAATGTACTGGAGATCCTAGCCTCGCTACCTCTCCCCAACTTCCGAAACATACAACAGGATACCCATGCAAAAGCGACCAAAGGGACCTGCGTCTGGTTCACAACCGGCGAGAAGTTTCACTTGTGGATTGTAAGGGGCAAGATCCTTTGGGTAAATGGCATCCGTATGTTACCGCAATGGTTTGAATTCGTTTGTGGTGCTAATGTGGGCTTAGCTGGAGCTGGGAAGACTATCCTTGCGTGGGTCAAGTCAATTGGGTGGGCGCTGTATTTGTGCTTATACCTTGCAGGTCTATTGTAGTCCACTACCTGGAACAGCGTGAGGAGGCGCTGGGAGGCACTATCTGCATTGCCTATGTTTACCTACGGTACAGCGAACCATTGACCGTCAGGGAGATTTTAGAGTCCCTGGTCAAGCAGCTCGTTGAGCGCCACATTGATCTGGTCCCGGTCATTGAAGGTGATGGGTGTGCCAGAAGCATTCGTTGAACGCGGAAAAACGTTGTTCTTTGTCCTAGACGCGTTGGACGAGATGCGGGCTGAAGATCGACCCATGTTGGTTAGCCTCCTCGCATCATTGGACGCGATGCTCTTCGTCACCTCTCGACCGCTTGAAGCCCTGCAGCGGCAGTTTCCGCAGGCTCACCTATTCAATATTGCTGCAAGCGCATCCGACCTTGATTTGCACATCAAGGACGTTCTCCGGCATAGCCCAGAAGTCCTCGAGTTGCTGGAGGGTACCGACCTTGAGGAGCGCATTGTCGAAGCAATTCACCGGAAGTCTGGTGGAATGTAAGTTTTTCTCAGGCGTGTCCATTTGCTACATCCTCACATACCACCATAGGTTCCTTCATGCAAAGCTCCAGCTGGAAGCTCTCCGGCGTTGTACCAGCGCCCTTGATGTAGAGGAAACGTTAGATACATTCCCCACCGATATCGATACAATCTACGAGAAGACCTGGGAGCGAATCCTCGACCAAGAACCCAAGCATTTGAACCTAGCGAAGCTGGTCCTTCTCTGGGTTACCCATGCGCACGGTGAAATGACGATCGACACGCTGCGATGCGCTGTTGCCACCTCACCAGTAACACATGAATTCGAGCCGAAGCGCATGGTACCAGAAGGTTTACTTCTATCGGTCTGCTGTGGTTTGGTTTCTGTTGATGCAAGGACTAGATTAGTTCGCTTCATTCGTGAGTCCCATTATCACCTTACACATATCGCTGTCGTCGTTCTTATCCTATCCTGGTGTGGTCTAGATTATACAACTCGGGATGCCATTGTACCCCGGATCTTGGAATCGTTCCCGCTTCCTCATGGCATTCTTGCACATGTCTGTATCACATACCTCAAGAACAGCGGCGTCCAGAACATGCCTTCGGAAGATGCATCTACAGACAGACAAACCGACCTCCGCACTCGACTCCGCAGTGATGGGCTCCTTGCCTACACTTATCGGTCATGGGTCCACCATACACGCCTCTGCAATCAGTACGCGCCAGTCGTCACAGCAGTTGCCAATTTGGTGCTGAACTGCACAACATTTCCATTCGGAAACAAGTCGTGGGACGATTTTGGTGGCCCCCTTCACGTTGCTGCGTTCCATGGCCTCCGAGACGTCATTCCTCTAGCAGCGCGATTTCAATCTCCCAATGTCCAGACATTGATTTACGAGCAGTCGTCGCTGATGCTTGCTGTCGAGGGCGGCCATCCTGCTTGCGCCAAGGCTCTTCTATTCCTGCCGGGCATCGACGTAAACATCGTCGACCGTTATGGTAGGAATGCTCTAATGGAAGCCGCCAGGTACGGTCAGGTCGAAAGCGTGCAAATTCTCCTCGAGGCACCTGGCATCGACGGCAACGCGGCAGATGAAGACGGCTGGACCGCGCTCATGCATGCCGCGCACTGGGGCCACACAGAGACTGTCAAACTCCTTCTTGGGTTCCCTAGAGTTGACACCAATGCGAAAGGGGAGGACGTCTGTACGGCCCTCATACATGCAGTGATCGAGGGTCATCGAGAAGTTGTGGAAGTCCTCCTTGGATCCCCTGACATCGACGCGAACGAGGTCGGTGTCGACGGCTGCACAGCCCTCATGTATGCTGCGCTTGGGGGTCGTATCGAAATTGTACAACTCATCCTCGGGTTCTCTGGCACCGACGTCAACGCAGTAGATGAGGACGGCTGGACGGCAGTCATACATGCTGCCTGCATGGGACATACAGAAGTAGTAAACCTCCTCCTTGAACGCACCGACATCGATGTGGTAGATGAGCGTAGTTGGACAGCCTTCATACGTGAAACTGCCCTTAATGGGTCTTGGGATTGACCTTACTGTTGTGTCCCAACCAGGTGGGGAACCCTTGCGCCTATACTACTCTAGTCAGGACACAGAAAGATGTTCGACAATGGCTACTTATTTACCTGGAATAATACTAGGATATCTCTCTATGTTGTCTATAACGCAATACGCTTCTTAGCACAGTACTGTTTTTCTTTTGATGTACAGAATAGATGGGACGAAGGAAATATGACCTCTGCTTGAAACAGGGCCTTCTTTTCCATTTGCCTGATCCTACCCTTAACAGGACCATTAAACGCAAGCATCCTTGATTCAACGGCACCGATAGACCACTTGTCTCTCCTCAGGGTCAACACGTCACTTTCCTTGGCAGGAGCAGGTGCTTCAAACGAAAGCCCCGGATCGCAGCCCAATCCAAGCGCTTCCGAAGCCACTGAATTCCCATTTGATTTTGCTCACCAGACCCAAGCCGGTGAACCACTCTGCTTGCCGCGGGCACAAAACAAACCCCCAGCCCCCATTAGATATGTGCATTGTCTGAACCCTTCTACAGCAACGCAAGTACCATTCAAATGCAGATGAGCAAATGTCGACGTCTCCTACCACCAAAGAGCGGCATGTCAATCTAATTCTATTCCAAAATAATCTCATTGTCGGACAGGGTTGCACTCCGCATCCCAGTCTTTCGGGATGAGCTGGTCTACACGCTCCTTGAAGGCTTCCAGGGTACAGAATTCAGGATGGCCAGGCAGATGTTTGCCCTCGTCGGCGCAAACAGGCAATCGCATATCCTTGTTTAGGTACCGCATACGGACGTCTAGACAAACATCATAAGATCTCGGGGTGAGGAAAGAGCTAGGGGGAAGAAGACATACAATGTTTTGATTTACTTGCTCCTATGCGTGAAAGTAAAGCTTGAGAATGACCAGAGCCAGCTGGTTCATCTCCAGATGCGTCCTTGAAGATTTCAAAGGTGACAGAAGCTGTGAATGGTGGCCACCTAAGCACAGAGGTCAGAGAGCTGCTCCACCGCACTTGAAAGTTGACACATACTTCTCGTCGAAGACGTCAAAGGTCGAGCAGATAGCAGCGATAGCGGTGTCGTGTGTGCTATGCACGAGGAGTCTCAGCGGGTCCTTGTCCTTGTTGGCTATACGGTGCTCCATCTTGTTCATCATGTCTTCGAGAAGCTTGCCCATGCCTAACCGCCTAACTTCCTCGGTTTTGTCTATGCTCGTGCGTTAGATTTCCGTTTCCGTTGACCAAGATGAAGACGTACAGCCTATGGACACCAGTTAGCCCAGACCATGGGTGAAGATAAAGCCTAACTGACCTGCAAACCATTCATTGACGACAGCCCGTTCCTGGGCGGAAGTTTGAGCAAGATAAAGAAGAGAAAAGAGGCGACGAACTCACCAGAGGGTCAATCACGGTCTTATCCTCGAACTCTGACGGCACCTTGACACCATGCGCAACAGCTGAACGAACGGTGTCCAGGATACCAGACGCCCTTGGACGACCATCAATACGAACAGGGTTGTCGTTGATGTATTTCGAAAGCTTCGCATCCAGTCCTTCGAGCGTTGGGTTGAACGCATCTGCAGCAGCTGTGCCCAAGGGTAAGCACGCAGTCATAATGAGGCCCGAAGAAACTCCAAACCTTTGGCAAAACCAATCTGGAGCGCTTCTAATCGTTTGCAGGCGTAGATGTTCCCGATGAGATTCTCGTCCTTGTGGTTCCTGACTCTGATGGCTGGTATAGCTGAAGGGTGGCATTTGTCTTGAGGGTATAGAGCACGGATGATTTCTTGGAGAGACTCGGTTGTACGAGGCATATTGGTTGTCCTAAAGTAGACGGATCCTTCGTTGTTTAGGACATCAGGGAGGAGACCTAATCTGAGAGTGAAGACCATCAGTGACCGCGTGCCCGGTTCGTTTCTGTAGAGCGTACCGGTCGATGTAGAGGCGACGAAGGTTGGTACCGAAGCTGAAGGTCGACTGGAGGCTGTCAGTTACGATCGACGGCCAGAGAGTACACTCACCTGGCGTCCCAAGTCTGTCAATTCGCCCAGTAAACTGGATCAGGGTTAACCAAGGGTTCTTGTACTCGACAGCCCTGCTCACCATTCACCGTCAAAGGCACGACCATCCTTCCGTTCCACTATTCTCCTGGAATACAGTGGAGTCTCCAACGGCTCTGCGGGGTTTGGTTCCGAGCTGACCATATCGCAAACAGTGCTCTTGAAGCGATTCGCTGCATGACACATGTTCCAATACTCAGGCACATTGGCAGGTGACCCATTCAAACGGATTCCGACCGGTGTGCGCTCGCCTAAACTTTGTTCAATCCTCCGAATAGTGTCTATTGCCGAGATACTCACCATGGCGAACGTAGACATGCACTTGCTGCAACTTCAAGGGCTCGGGAGCAACGGGATAGGTTTCCACTGCCAAAGGCACTTGCGGAGGCCGCAGAGACATCGGCCCTCCTTCACCCTTCGTAGGAAAACCGAAAGGCATGTTCACAGACTCGTCGACGTTGCTGATGGAACCGGAAACTGGGCTTTCTGATGCTAGAAAACACAGAGCCAACGAGATTAGGGAGAGCCGGGAATTGAGAGAACGTCGTCGAAGCATACACTCTAGCAAGCACCGTTCAATCAAGCTGATTAGAGGACAGAAACCAGTATACACACCTGATAGTTCTTTAGGCGCCCACCAATAAAAGCTTGTCCGTTGGATGGACGGAAGAAGGCAACCACGCGACCCAACCTCGACGGTGGCGATGATAGGGGCTTTGCAAATTGATGGACTGATGCCGCCCGGCTTTCGTGCGTCTCAAGCCGGCTTGCCCACGCGACATCTGTCATCTCTCCCTTCCGCTCAGTGGTATGCTTTGACTCTTACTTTGACCCTACATCCTCACAGAAGCTAGCTTCGGTTTCTAGGAAATTGAATTAGAGCCTTTACGGGGCCCTCCAATGAGCCACGATGGCATTCCTCTCAACCACATCACGGTGACAACAACGGAGAACATATGCGGGGTGGTGAACCGAACGGAACCTGCGGACAATGGGTTCGGGAATGAAGACGTGTTTAGGGGAGCGACAAGAGAAATCGTCTTTGGAAGCGTACGTTTGGCACAACTGAACACTCGACGTCTACTAAATTGGCTATTTAGATTGCAGGGATGGTTTCTGAGGTGTTCGAGTATCCATTTGACCTGGCAAAGGTTCGCCTGCAGGCGCAGCTGCTCTCACCTGGGCCAAGCGACGGTCTAAAGTTTCGTGGACCAATGGACTGTCTAATGCAAACCTGGAAAGATGAAGGAGTTCGTGGCTTTTACAGGGTGCGTTTTTATCTCCTTGCATCTCGATACCGCTGACAGTACTGCAGGGCATTGCTGCTCCATTAGCTGGCTCAATGGCAGTCACAGCCGCCCTATTCCTATCCTATGGCTCTTTCCAGAACGTCATCCAGAAGACCCAGAGGAATCCACAGGCACCGTTGACGATGGGCCAGCTGGGTGTAGCAGCTGCTGGCGCCGGAGCCGTTGCAAGCTTCGTGCTCACCCCCATCGAACTCGTCAAGTGCAAGATGCAAGTCCAGATGATGAACCTCGCCCACCCGAACGCACACTCTGCCGCCGTCCCTGGCAGGATTCCTCATCGCAGTCCTACGCCTATGGCATCTCTCGACCGGAAAGCACCTCAGCCAACCCCTGGAACACGCTCACAAGTGCACAACGCCGCGTGCAAAGTCAAGGTGGCACCTCCCATATCCATAGTGCAACCGAGAGCACCCCCAGGCGCCATCTCTCTCATTCGTTCGATTGTCGCAACCCATGGGGTTCAAGGCCTCTGGCTGGGCCACACTGGTACGCTATTCCGAGAGACGGGAGGAAGCACTGCCTGGTTCATTGTCAAGGAATACGTCGCTCGAGCCCTAGTGGAACGAAGAACGACAGGCAAGAGCGTGTTGACCAAGGTGGATAAGCAGCCTTTGGCATGGGAGTCGGCTCTATCTGGAGCAATGGCAGGCGCCGCTGGTGCGGTCATCCTCTATCCAGCGGACACGGTCAAGAGCGCCATCCAGACTGAGGAAGAGATGCGTGCAGGCTTCGGTACCAAGCGCAAGAGTGGCGATTCCAAGCGGATAGGACGCTCAGTTGTGAAGGGGGGATTCTGGAGGACGGCGAAGAAGATGTATCAGGTGCACGGTGTGCGAGGCTTGTACGCTGGCTGCGGGATGACGGTTGCTCGTGCCATTCCCAGCAGCGGTATCATTTTTGTGGTGTATGATGGATTAAACAACTGGTGGGGTGAGTAATGTAGAAGTTTCCTTCTTTTCGAATTGTACAATTACTCTAAGTTATATACGTTCTTTAATTCCTCCTCACCTCATCCCCTCTGCTCATCCCTTTTGGTTCGCCCATGCCCTAAATGGATGATCCGCGCTTTGACCGGACCTCTCTCACCTAATGACGTCGTTTGTCCAAATGAGCCCAGCTCTATCGCAGCGCCAGACATATAAACGCTGCTTCCACGTTGCTATGCCGCTCCACGACTCAACTACGTTCTGCATTCACCCAACGTTCACTGAATCTTGACGCAAAGATGAAAGGAACGGACCTGATTCTTCTCGTTGTACGTCTATCGTTGGGCTCAGGACAATCCCTTCTTACTAAAGCCACGACCAGATCGCCTTCTTCTTTCCACCCGCCACAGTGGCCATGATGACAGGTTGCAGCCCTGACTTTGTGATCAACTTGGTCCTGACATTGTAAGAGGTTTAACAGGAGAGCCAGATGTTGGTCACTCACGCCGTGGGTCGAAGCCTTGGCTTCCTTCCAGGGCTCCTTCACGCGCTATTTCTACTCTACCTCAAGGTTCGGGCCCAAGAACAGTGGATCGGGGGACGAAGCTATCAGCCTTGTAAGTGCTACTATGGTTTACTACTCACCTCCGGGAACCGTATAACTGACGAAATCTAGATGGTTCGGGAGGGCCAAGTTACAGTACGAAGGATTACCTGGAACGAGGACCTGGAACCAACGGCGGCAAGATCTAACAGGAGGGTAGCAATAAGCTGCCATGGACGATTTTCCGAAATCTATACCCACAGGATGTATCATTAATGTACGTGTATGGACTTATATTTGACCTGGTGTTGCTGCATCCCCTTCGACATGAACCCCATGGATCATCGGCACCTACTCCCGATACGATACCACCATGCTTCCCAAGGATGGATGGCACCCTGGCTTTTCCGAGCATGGAGGGGAACCCATTCTTCACTTTCTTGACGAAGCGCTGAAACGGCTCCTACCTGGCTATGTATCGATCCCTGGTAAGTAAGACCCAGGCCATTGATAGCGATCCCAAAGGACGACCATTTCCCCTTGCGCACCAATTACGCAAACAGCTCTGGCTAACGCTATATTTTTAATCAGGCTGCTTCCGATTCCCCCCTCTTCCTGTGGCAATCCTTGCAGGATTGTGCAGTTTAGACTTGTACCTCAACGCAGTCCATGCGAACGACACTTTCCCGCTCACGGACCCTATACTGACCTTGATCTCATTCGATAGCTCCCAGGGATCACGCATGCGCTCTTATTGATTCTCTTCCCGAAGTCTCGTCCAGAGAGGATGTCCAACAGGAATCGCATGGGGAGAGAGGCTGCCAGTACTTAAGAACCTCAAGGCGGTATGTAATCCATGAACTCAAATTGGTATTTGCTAAAGCCTAGCTCCTTAGTGGTCCCAACGCAAGAGAGCGAGGACACAGTCCAGGTGGACGGGGAGAGCTACCCAAAGTAGAAGCGAGCAACTCTTGGTTACCGATGCGTAGACCTGTGACTGTTCCCTCGATGAACGTTGGGGAACGAACCTCTGACGAGGTCCCTCGAGTGCGAGGCTATGGTTACGAGTCTACCTAATGCGTACGCGCGATGTCTGCAATTCGGGTTTTTGCCAAAGGCTACTGCGAAAAAGTGCATTTCTATGCCGCTTGAAACCGATGCGATTACGATAAGATATAAGCTACCAATACGATTAATATGAACTTTCAAAGGCGCACTGATTCCACGCCTTATCAAGCCTTTGTGCAGCTACACTTCTTGCAGCCGCTGGGCTGTTGAGTCCATCCGCACTTCTTCTCCCCCGTGACACAGTATTTGTTGCATCTGATAGGATCGCAGTTCAAGCCGGTGGAGGCCTTGGTAGGACGAACCTGGCAGCCTCCAACACGCTCCTCGAGGGAATCCTCATACTCCACAATGAGGGATCGAGCGAGGTTGCGCATGGCTTCTTGGCGGTCGTATCATTGTGCAGCAACTGCGCTGGCGAGGGCGAGGGCAACGGCAACGATGGTGAACTTCATCGTAGATAAGGCGTTGGATTTGGAAAGGTAGCTAGCAGCTTCAGCGCTCTTGGATACCAAGATTAGCTAGAAGAATGGTTAAAAGAGAATAAACCCGCGTACAGTGATTGTGTGTTTGAGCTGAAAAGAGGAGAGATGTTGTGATGACCTTCCTGTCGCATTCCACAAGCCATTTGTTTTCTTGATGTAGGTCTCGGGAAACGGTCACAATCTCACAGCGCAGTCTCAAATATGTAATTACCGTCTATGCGGACAAAAGTAGCGTGTGTATTGGGCGCTCCCGAGCGCTTTTGGAGGTCGATCTCACACGGTCTTTGATTCTGATGCGCGCTCGGCACTGAACATTGTGCGTTGATGTGTCAGGCAGAGCTGGGGTGCCAAGTGAGCGTGCGCTTACAGGATTGGTGGTTTTGCTGTAGTGAAATCTGAATGCCCTTAACCTCTTCAATTTCCTCATAATTAATACGAGAATTTACAATAAGTCACAAAGCATGGATCAGGAAGCGCCCGAAGAGGCCCCCCTTGACGGTCCGACTCGGGGATATGCAGATTTCAAGGAGCCGGTTGGCCTCGGTGCATTGTTGACAGGAAGCGTTTGAACCTGGACATAACCCAGAATGACAATGTGAAGTAACATTGCTGATACAGTCCGAAGAATTGGGTGCTTTGTAATGCTGCAACCACCTTGATCTTGTTCTGCCTTACCGCTCACATGAAGCGCTTGGGGGATGTCCACAATTAAGTGGATGTCTTTTGCAGCATGCTCGGTGGTTTCGCTAAATTTGCGCGCCCACCTTTTCGGTAAATTGCGTAAAAAGGGCTGCGAAAAGTGTGACATGGCAGTAAGAGCACCCTCCTCGCTCAAAGTTGGAATTGCTCCCCAGAGTCCCCATTAAGCTTCGTCGATCAGTTCTCATTCTGGATCTCTTAATTCTTGGGGCAAGGGCACGAAATCCATGTATGTTTTTTATTAGGTGCTAGTAGGATTGGGTGTATCACACGCCTGGGGTCTATACTCAAGGGGAAGAACTTTGGAATACCCTTGGGACACTCGAGGCGGATCAAGAACCAAGGCAACACGAGCCGTATTAATTGGGTATTTGGTCGTCTTATAGATGAAATTCACTGTAGGCTGTATATCTACCTAATCCTATACTCCCTCTCAATTGCCATCTAATGCGCCTGTATGGCATTGTATGGCAATTCGGAATTGGGATAGATTGTGATAGCGTTCTGTAGCACGGCAATCATTTCGGATTCGAATAACTGCATTTGACCAGACACGCGACACGCATCACACCCTCCACACCCCCTCACAGGCCCAGCACTTTGCTAACGAGGATGCCGCAATTCGAGGTACTTGGTCGGATGAGAGGCGTGCGTGACTTAGTTCATTCGCTTGGCTTTTTTCTAGAGCCTGCAAGGTACCCATTTACAGTACCTGTAAGTATCGCCCTTTCATTAGCCTATTCACTAGTTATCGATTCCCGAGATCAACTGCAATGTGATGATGGGTTTGTATATCCTCTTCTCATACAGTGTGCCCCTCCTACGTCTATTAGGAATTCAGCTCTGGCTAACACTATGCTTAACGTCAGGTTACTTTCATCCTCCCCCTCTTCCCATGTGGATCGCCACGGGATCATGCAGTCTAGACTTATGCTTCAACGTATCTTTCACCAAGTAAACAGCACTTTCATCGATCATGGAACCTATACTGACCTTGACGGGACTCGAGACAGCGAGAACACAGTCCGAGTGGACAAGGAACGCATCCCGAAGTGGAAGCAGTAGGCGAGGCTGGTCTTCTGTAGTCCGAATTCTCGAGAATATCTTGGCTCCTAATGCATACATGCGACTCCTGTAACTTGAGCTTCTGACCAACGCTTTTGCTGTCTCTTCCATCTAATCCCCAAAAATCGACCGCAAAAAGAGGATATCTGTTCGGCTTGAAACCGGTGCGATTACAATAGGTTATATGAACTACTAATACGGACGTGAACTTGATTAAGTCTGGGTGCAGCTGCACGTCTTGCACTCTGGGTGCCGCTCAGTCCAGCCACACTTCTTTGCTCCCTGGACACACCACTGGTCGCACTTAATAGGGTTGCAGTTCATGCCGTTGGACTTCTTGGTCGAACGGGCCCGGCAGCCTCCAACACGCTCTTCGAGGAGGTCTCCATATTCCGCGATGAGGGAACGAGCGAGATTACGCATGGCGTCTTGACGGTCGTAACCCTGGGCCGCAACTCCGCAGGCGAGTGCGAGGGCAATGGCAACAATAGTGAACTTCATAGTAGATGATGTGTTGGTTTTGGAAAGATAGTGTTTGTGTGGAAGATTGTGGAAGTTATCCGCGGCGCTATTGAATACGAAGCTCAGCTAATGAAGGGTTGAGTGAGGATGAAACCGCTTACAGTGGTCGTGTGTTCGAGCTGTCAAGAGGAGAGCCGGTGTGATGTCTTTCGCCTCGCATTCCACCAGCTTTATATACCTGATTTCTTGACGCAGAGTTCGGGTACTGGTTGCGGTGTTCAGCGCCAACTAATCCCTTCTCCTTGCGGACAAAAGAAGTGTGTGTGCGGGTGTGTCTTGGGCGCCCCCGAGTGCCTTCCAGCTACTTGCATATTGATAGGCCCAGTTTTGAATCGCTCCCTGTATGATATTTGTTTGCCCTCGGAGCCAGTGGAGTCAGTCCGAACAGCCCAGGACGACGGTGGCCTTGCACAGAGCTTCCCCAAAGGGTTGTCCCCCTTCCGATTTTGGCGTAGCGTGCTGATGCTAGGTTTGGCCCTGCCGGCAATCAGCGCTAAGAATCAATGAATATCAAAGGCGCAGCGATGCGCAACTGGGTCTATCGATATGCAAGCAGCTGTACGATCCAGAACGACGATGTGAAGCAGTGTTGCTGATACATTCCGAAGGGAAGGGAAATTTGTAACGCTGCAACTACATGGATCTTGTTGCACCTTGCCGCCCATGTAAAGCACTTGGGAGATGTCCACAGGACAGGTGCTTCTTTGAATCTTTCGCAGCATGGATTCGGTGGTGTCGGTGCAGCTGCGCCCACTTTGTCGGAAATTTACATTGAAAACTCTGTAGGATGTGAGCAGGTCTCTGGCTTGAAATATATGTCTATTCTTGGCAGGCTTACTCAAGGAGAGCATGAAACGGGAGAATCAGTGCCCTCCTCTCCAACATAATCGTACCCCACTAGGCTCATCCATCAGTTTTAACTCTGACTCTATGAATTCTCGTCGTAAAGGCCAGAATCTCCATGCATGATCTTCATTGGGCGCTGGAATTGGGCAAATGTGCTGTGGAGCTCCGCGCAATGAGTCTGGTTTTATCGGCCAAAGATGCCACAACTCGAGGTACTGGGTCAATCGAAGGAAAGTCGCGCCTGGCTTCGCTCATTCGGTTGGCTTTTTCGTACATCTCGCAAGGATTGCCGCGGAGAGGGATCAAGAGTGCCATCAATGAACAGTATCTGTAAGTGTCACTTGCTTACACGCGAAGGTAAGTACCGCGATCCGTTGTTCGTAAATCCAACCCTTGCATTAGCCTACTCATCAACTTGCTGGTGTGGGCCGCTAGCGCAGCTACGGCAGACTCGGAATGATGAAAAAGGACCTAATTGAGATGGTTAGAAGATCTCGTTATCCAGTGGGCTCCAGGAAATGCCCCGCCTGGCCTTAAGTCGGTAGTATCACCTATTGTCTTTCATTCTAGATATTCAGAATGAAAGGCAATAGGTTAACTCACATTGACGCAGAGATGGTTTCAAGACGTCCCTGCTCGCTGAAGCGCGTCTTACGACGCGCTCGCGCTCGCAGAGGGCATTTTTCACAATGGTCTATGAATATCTTCTCCCAGCTTTCTGCTTTTTGAATTGACAATGCAGATTACATCATGCCGCCTTCTTGAAGCATACCTATGTAGTGGCTCGGCAGATACATGAGTGATAAAGGACTATATTTCCTTAGGCAAAATAGCGAGCGACTTGAGCAACTGAGGTTCAGTGGGCTGGGCAGAAAGGAATTGCATCGGCCTGAGAGATCGCCGAACACTGCTTTGCTTGATTGGCGCCCTGTGCCATCTTTGGAATGAGATTTCCACGGCATATCAATCCGAGTAATTCCCGAGATCAACTGCGAGACAATAGATTATTGCATCCCAGGCTCCTGAACCAGCACGCTCTGTCTCACTCGATCGCTTTCTCAGAAGGCCTTTGTTTGTTCGGACCAAACAGTAGTGCGCGCGATGAGCTCGACAGAGCGGCTGGCGCAAAAGGGCTTCCGAAAAGTCCGAAAGACGCGCTTGGCTGCCAGCATTGCCTATTATGGGAAATAATTCAAAAGTTATTATTCGATGCGTCTAGGAAATAGAGCCGCCCATACCTCTGCTGAATACATGTAGTGCTTCCCAAAACGTCTTCCAGAAGTTAGTGTACATCTATAAATGTGAGTTACTCGATATTTAGTGAAGGAACGGTTGACAGGGAACCTGTACGCCCTGGGGCTCAGCTTGATAGCGCTTATCCGTGACGACTGTTGCGTTTGGTGGCAGCCTCAACGTTGAAGGATATTGTAACAGAGAGATAATCCAGCTCTCGGATAGTCTGCCCCGATATCCGAAGGTTGTAGTCCTGCATAATCAGTCTTAACCATGAACATGAAGATAGTTATTGCCGGCGATGCCAGTGCTCGCCAGGTTGATGTTCGGCCGCAAGGGCAAAGTAATTCGGCTATATTGACAAGTGCACGTTGGAAGCGGGATCTGCGAGTTCTGAGGAATAGATAATAGGTGAAAACCGTGTTAAGAACGAGGAAAGGTCAATAGGCGCCCAACAAGTGCAGGCTGCTAACCCCTTAGCAGACGCGATTTGTGTGTGGGACCGGGTGCAATTCTTTCTCGGCTTTTTCGGAAAGCCCTTTTGCGCCAGCCGCTCTCGCAAGCATCGAGCCTCGCACTTGTGTTTGGTCCGAACAAACAAAGAGTGATGAAGGAGGAGAAGGTGCGGGCGAGAGCGTGCTGGTTTAGGAGCCTGATTGCATCCCAGCTGGAGAGGAGGTGCGATTCTAGTAGGATTATGTCACGCTATTATAATAATATAAGGGATCTGAGCCTCCCTAAGGCGCGTCGTCAGCGACCACACCCTATCAAGTCGTGATGCAGATGCACTGCTTGTACTGCTGGCTTATCGGTACTAGTCCAGCCGCACTTCTTATCCTTGTTGACAGAAGAATTGTTGTAAGAGATAGGATCGCAGGTCGAGCCAGTGGCGTTCTTGGCAGACGGAATAGTGCAAAGGCAAAGACGAGAAAAAATGAATGGCCATATGGGGGTTGAACCCTGGTTGAGGACACTCGCTTTCAAGCCCGCGCGTGTCTGCTCAAACCGGTCGGCGAGGATGAGTGTCCCAGTTGATATTCTCGCAGCAGTCATAATCAAGCCATGATGCACAACAAGTTGGTCAACCTCCAGAGCAATTGGATTACACGAAGCTTGTCTGGAGTCGATACCCACAGGATGCATCTCCGACGTGCGTGTATGGAACATCTGACCCGCCGCTGCCTTCCCTCCGAGGTGGACCTCCTGGACAATCACCCAACATTCGCGATATGTACCCATGCGCAGTGGAACTCGCTCACAACTCCTTGATGAGCATTGGAAGCTATTTGGCTACCTGCCCCCAGGTACGAAGGTCAGACCTGGCATTGACAGGCCATTGGACTGATAGCAATCCACAGTCGTTTTACTGTCATCTGGCTAGGCAGATTGCTTTTGGAAAGACGTTGCCGTACGTGCTGGGGTCTCTTGGTGCTTTCTCTTTAGCCGTCGAGGCCGAACAAGGCGTTGAACTCTGGCTCAATCTGGACTTCTTCTTTCAAGGCAGTGCTTTACAGCAGTTGAAGAAGCAAGGGAGTGCCACCCCAGGCCTTGAGTATATGCTCATATAAATCGATCTTTTTTGTTATTGCACGTCCATATTTGCCTTTTGATTCTGACTGCCTTCGCGGAAGTGTCCTACGATGAAAGCAACTGATCCCTTGCTCGTCCTGGTACGTTCCTCCCAGTATCCATGAGTCGGAGACAGCTGATGCATTCGCCAATGTCAGATTGCTTTCCTCTGCCCCCCTCTTCCTGTGGCAATCCTTACGGGGTGCAGCCCAGACCTTTTTCTCAATGTCTTTCTCACCTTGTAAGCATAGTAATCTTCGTCAGCTATCGACAATGTGCTAACTTCCCGACGATCTTGATAGCTGCGGCTTCCTGCCAGGAATCACCCATGCCCTCTATCTGATCCTGTTCCCAAAGGCTCGTCCAGAGAGGGTGTCCATCCGGGAGCTCAAAGCAAAGGACGCCGCTGCCGCCCAAGAACCCCAAGGTGGTACGTATTCCCGTGAGCTCCCTTGTACTCGTGCTGGCGTTGACACATTGTCTAGGGATCCGGACGCGCAAGAGCGAGGACACAGTCCAAGTAGAGGGGGAGAGCATTCCAAAGTGGAAGCAGTAGGCAAGGGTGGTCTCATGCAGGTAATTCTGAGGACGAGTCGTTGCTGCGTATGGTTTTGTTGAAGTAGCGTAGATCGCCGGCAGTCGGCGATGTACCTGTTGCGAATGACAATCAGAGTTGACCTTTGGATGGGGTTGTGCGTACTCGTGGCTTGCCGAAGGATACCCATAAGTAACGATAAAGTGCCAGTCGACGAAGATCTAGAAATACATTATGTTTGCACTTACAGAGAGATATGTTACATGTATGAGAAGCTCGTGAATGAAGTAGTCCCACACCGAAAGATAGAAAAGAAAGCAGCAAAACCCAAGATGGCCACCACGCCCGCCGCGTATTCAAGAACCGAGAAGGGAAGATGAGGTATAGATGCAAGGGAGCAGGCGTCGGACAGAGCGATGCAGATGTCAAATGGCAACTCAGCACCGTTCATACATGCAAATGTAGGCCTTGGTGTTCAACACCTCTTCTAGTGTTGTCAGCCTGACGACAGTGTCGCTGATATAGGCCCACTGGCGCTCAACTGGCTTATCTTGTGAGGCTGTCGATGTCGATGTAGCTACTTTGGGTGCTGAACCCTGCCTCGATAGTGAAGGCGAAGAACTGGATGCTGACACCGGTGTAGAGGAGCTTGCAGGATTTGGTGATGTTTCGGGTACAGGTGGTGGACTGGAGGCCGTGGAATTTTCCGGTCCTGTAACATTGGCAGTAGGCGGTTGGGTCGCCGTTGCAAGACCTTCGCCCTCGATAGGCGATCGAGACGGTAGTGCTGTATACGCGACGTAGTGCCCGCCAAGCTATAAATACTCGTTAGTTCCACCGGAAAGGTCAGTGAGCGATTGAGACGCACCATATTCCCAATGTGCACCACCACAGCGTACAAGCGATACATGCACCTCTCCTTCTCCTTGCTATCTCGACCGCCTTTGCTTAACTTCCTCCCTTTCTTTCCCAATCCATAGTCCTCTTTCTTGGGTGCAAGAAACGGCGTCAAATCCAGATGCTCCGGAAACGTCACATAGTCGTCCAGTTTCTTGAACCCATGTGAAAAGGATAGAAATGGGGTCTTGTTGATTTGCTGGAAACGCTTCAAATGGATAACGAGCACTGGTGGGGGGTGTCGCGATGAGATATCGTTTATAGGCTGGTCTCATGATGGTCGGCTTTGGTTTTGAAGGCTTCTTGAGTAGCGGAGGTTGAGAAGGAGAGGCGGCAGAGGGTGTTGGGGTAGCTGGCGAGTTGGGCTGTGGGTGCACTCCGTTGAGATGCCCAGGCGGTGACGCCAGGCGCGATGCACTGGAACTGGCTGATACAGAGGTCCCAACAGAGGTGTCCGATTCGTCATCAGATGAATCGTCGTCAGTGGCGGTATCTCCAGCTTTGCGGTTACCAAATCGACGAGGGGGAACGGGCAATGAGCCCAGCGCGGATGTCGCCCCATTGAGATTCGCAATCGTGGATGGGGGCTTGGGTGACGAGATGCCATTCGGTAGTGCAGGGCCAGATCCCTCTGCACTATCCGAGTCATCACTCGCCGACACGTCGGTGATCGAGGTCGCACTCGAAGGCGGAGAGTCTGGCTCAGTCGTTGAGATCAAGGGAATAGGAAGGCCACCAGGAGTTCGGTCTGAAATTGTACCATCCACGGACGAGACACTGCGACTGGGTGAAGGAGTTCGTTCTTCAACTTGAACTGGAAGGGAAGATATTGATCGAGTATCACCCTTCAGGTGCTCATCGTCATCGAGGTTTTTATTCGCACCATAAAATGAGACTGTCGGTGTAGAAACTGAAGTAGGGAGATTGATGGAAGGATGTGGGCCAGGGCGGACAGGGCTGGGTGCGACAATGGAGATGCTATGGGATTCGCTTGGTATGGTGAGTGAGATAGGCTGATTGTCGTTATCTGAATTGGATGAGCGCACTGGCTCCTGCTCGCCGCCGTCTGAGTCGTCGTCGTCCATCTTGTCGTTCACAGCATTCGTATTGGGAATAATGCCGTTGGCAATCTTCCAGCATCTCCTACATCCCACCATATTCTCTTTGTCAAGGACTTCGACTGCAGTAAACATCCGTAGGCACTCCTCGATCCCCGAGAGCGTCTTCAGCCCTAGCCAAGCATTTTGATGTATAGCCGAACTAGATGAGCTTGACTGTTGCTGCGGTTTGAATATTGAAAAGGGGTTGGACGAGGAACCTGTATCCACGTCCGCAAGGATCTTACGAAGGTATTCCACTTCCCCTGGTGAGGCTTTGGGAGGCTTGGGAGATTTTGATCTCAGTACCTTCGACTCTTTGTCCTTTGGAATTGCAGGGGGGATTGGGTAAATCGAGACGGGCTCATGGGTAGAGGCAGGCAAACGGCTGTCGAGAGAATGCCTAGCGGGTGTCGCCACTTTCGGTTGTGGTGACAGTACGGCTCGGCCGTCGACCGATGACCCGCGGCTGGTGGTGTGCGCGACAGGGTTCGGCATGCTGTTGGTCGCGCTGAGCTTCCCATTGGTGGTCTCCTTTGGAATGTCGAGGGCAATCCCCTCGAGGATCGGGGCAGAGACCCGATTCTGTGATCGAGCCTTCTTATCTTTTGGCTTCCCTAGACCCACAGTCAAGCTTAGCCGTCGCCCTATCTTCGCCCAGTTGCTATCTTCAGGTTCCTTCTCCTTCTTCTTTTCCTCCCTGTCTTTATCCTTCTCCTCAACGCCGCCGCTCTGCACTTCCACGAATTCGTCGCTCTTCTCCTCACTAGGTCCGGTAACGCTGACCACGGGCGCGCTGCCGATGGGATCCGGTGTGGCGTCGGGGTTCTTGTCCTCTGAAGCCTGAGGCTCGCCCTGCGTATCAGTCGGATGGATCTCCAAACTTCTCCGTCTGGACGTTGAAGGTGGGCTCTCCTCCTTGCCAATCAGCTGGCCATCAGGTCTCTCCCTTGGGCTTGGAGGAACCGAGCTGGATCTCTGTATCTCGGCTGCAACAAACCTTGGTAATCCAGGTGCAGGAAAGTTCGTCAACCGCTTTGCCAAGTTCTTCAGCCGATTCTTCTTCTTGTAATCCTCTGGCTTGATACTGAGGCTGATGTCGTTGAAATCCTCGTACGTCTGAGAGACGTGCTTGCATTTCTGACACACCAATATGGACGTCAGCCGACCACCAAAGATCATGTCGACGAAAGACATCAATTTCTCGTCCTCGGCCATTTCTCGGGGTGCGAGGTTCGGTGAGGATGACGCAGGAGGTTGAACCAGAGTTGACCGTCGCCGTTTCTTCTGAGGAGGTGTGGGTGGTTGGCGTTTCTTGATGATCTGAAGTAATGGTTAGACGACAGCCAATTCCCAAGCGATAGATGACGAACATCCTGTTCCTCCATCCGCATTGCATCTAGCAATATCCGCAGGAATTCGTGGGCGTCCTGCTGCGCAAAGTCGAGATATTGGTCGTATTTCCTTCCCAGAGCACTCAGCACGGGTTTGGGGCTGAGAATGTCCTTCCGTCGCGCAGCTTGGTACTCCCACCCCTTGTACACGACGCTCAGGAATTGGTCCCCAATTGGCATCGAGTTGACCCAGGCTTGCTCGTAAGGTCCAGCAAGGTTATGGCCATTGGTGAGATGCGGAGATCGCTTGGCAGAGAGAACCGTCGTAGCATGTTCCTGGATGCTCGGTGGTATAGGAGCAAAGTGGACCAGATCGGACAGCAACCGCGTTGCGATTAGCTAGTCCAGCAGATTTGTTTTAGCTAGGATCCTGAGACCGCGAAGACTGGCAACTCACCCCTTGCAAGACCGAGTTCATGAAGCATGTATTGCCATGATTTATCATGCCCGGTGGTAGATACGCTGTCCGCTCCTGCTCCTCTCGCAGCCGGCGCTGCCTGTAGAGTTCCTGGGGTGTCGGCGCCTTCTGCTTTGCCATGGTGGATGAATCGAAAGCTGGGGGCGAAGGGATTCCTAGTAGATGGACGCAGCCCCGGTGCTGGCAAAGGAATATATAAGTCGCTGCGGACCCCTCTGCGGACTCAGGTCATGGAGGTTAATGTGCGGAAGATGATTGCGGCTGAAGCGCCGGAATCTGCAACGTGACTTTCATGGCACGTGAAGAGCATAGCCACGGAAAGTTAAGCGCCCGTCCATTTCCGACGGTCGCTGTCGAGGTTGAACCAATATACCCGGCAATTTGCTATCGCTAACAACACTCTGTGCTTGCATGCTTCAAAATACCGCTGAAACAGGAGGATGCCCTCTAAACGAATGCACACAGCTCTAAGGTCCTATGCTCACTAGTGTCCATTTCGTCGAGTACGCCGTGCAACATGAAGCAACCTACTATTGAAAGTAAGTAAAAGAATGCACCTTCATCTGATAATCGTTTCTGATTTAATGATAAAAAGGATACACTCAATATATAGACTTCTGTCAGCGAAGAGCCAAATGAAGCTAAATGAATGTTCAGGCCACGCAACCAGCGCGAGGCTTCTGTGATGGGCTAATCCACTGCGTACGGCCCAAACCACCCCAGCTCGCTCTTTCCGCTACGTTCATCATGTCAGAACAACATCCCCAGCCTCGCAAGCGAGGTATAAGGGGGCGTCTCAGCGAATGGAAGCAACGACTTAAAGGCAGTCCATCTGCATCCCCTCTGCCATCTGGAGCGTCGACCCCTCGGACCACAGAACCGTTACCTTCAAATTATCAAGTACATGGTGAGTTGGGCTTGCGACCACCTCCAAACAACCTCTCACTTCCTCTCAGACCCTGCTCAACGTATGCCCATATTGCTCGGCAATTGTCGTTATCGATTGCAACTGATCGTGCTCCAGGACTACCACCATCGGCCATAGATGACTCTGGGGCTGAGACGCCCTCTGTTCCGAGTGGTACGTGTGTGTCTCAAATCGGTGAGGGAGTTTCAAGGGCTCATGATCCAGAAGGTCCCCTGAAGGACGAGGACGTGCCAGCGCCGCCTCATCCTGACCAAGTACCCAGCCGAATGGATAAAGCCAAAGACTATCTCCATGTGACTAGCAGCCTCCTTCAGCTGGTGCTCAAGGAGGTACCAGATGTCATTGACTCAAACCCGGTCAAGGTCTTCTTTTCGCTAGCTAATACTGTGTTAAAATGGAAGGAGGTAGGCTGCACCATAGGTTTTCGAACGATCAGCGCTTGACACAACAACGTTAGGGAATGAACGACAATAAGGATGCCGTCGAGCAACATTTGATCACCATCTCCCGTCTACTCGTCACCGTCGAGGCTGCGCTGAACGGTTGGGCCAGCGGAGAAGCGTCTGAGGAGACGAAAGCGATGGATGCGTTTCAGCAGTGCGTCTAGGGAGTTCTGGCTAGAAGGGCTGCACTGCTAACCTGCTCCGGCGACAGAGAGGCGGGGAACCAGTTGGAACAGCTAATCAAGATTAAGAACCAGTCGCGGTTTCGGAACTTCGCCCTCCAGGAAGACGACAAGCAGAACATCGCCCAGATCTTCGCATACGTGGATCAGGCACGAGAACGACTCATGGTACGTTCTTCTTTCTGCTAAATAGAGAATCGAGAAGCCGGACTCACATGCTTTTACCATAGCTCGCTACGGCTACTCGAATCCATAAGCTTGTCGCAGCACTTGAGGCGGATTTCGGCGTGAGTTGCTTGTTCTTTCAACGATGGTGCAAGTCTGATTCGTACTTCCAGAGACTTCTCCCAGACCAGCTGAAGGTATCTCTCAGAGCAGACTACATGTACGACCTAGCTGGTGAAGAGACAGCCTTGGGTCGAAGTGAGTGCACTCGTGGCACTCGTACCAGTATCCTTGAAGCCATCATCCGCTGGGCCACCGAGTGCTTGGACAGCGAAACCATTTTTTGGCTGTCAGGTCATGGCGGAACAGGCAAGACCACCATCGCCTTCACAATCTGCCACCGGCTCGAAGCCCTTGGAAGACAGGGTGACGGAAGGGTGGCACTGGGTGGCACCTTCTTCTGCTCGCGGCAGTTCCCCGAGACAAGAACCGTATCCGCCATCGTCCGCACGATCGTCTACCAACTTTCACTCAAGTCCAAGGCGTTCAAGGCTGCACTAAAGGAACACGGAAAGTTCGAAACTGTTGGCCACGGCCCAAAATCGCAGCTCGAAGCCCTCCTCATCAGACCCTGGAAGATGTCTGCTCTGGGACGGCTGGCAGACTATGAACCTGTGCATGTCATTCCTATCGACGCTCTTGATGAACTGGAGCGAGATAGAGGATCGGAGTTCTTGCACACACTATTCAATGCTGTCAAGGATCACCAACTTACAGGCCTCAAATTCCTTGTCACAAGCAGGTTGGACCATGACTTGGTCAAAGAAGTCGAGTCTTTCCACAGCAAGCAGGTCTGCCGCCTTGAACAGGTGCCTGTCGAGGAGACCAACGCTGATATCAAGCTCTTCCTTGAAGAACACCTGGGCAACTGCGCTACCAAAGAACAGATTCTTCAACTGGTTTCGGACGCGGCAGGGCTGTTCATCTACGCGGCCACAGTGGTGGAATACCTCAAAAAGCGGGACGATGAAGAGCGAAAGAGCCTTTTGGCGCGACTCATCGCTACCTCTCCTTCTTCCGTTCATCGACGCCCTCGCGGCGCAACCGCGATCCTCGACAACCTCTATATCCAAATCCTCGAGGCATTGCTTGTGGATCCACGAGATCGCAACGATCTCGCTGCATTCGAGGACAGCTTGTCCATTCTTCACACCTTCCTCTGTACCGTCGAGCGAACATCAACGTCCGTTGTTGTTGGCATCCTTAATGCCACACGAGACGAGGATGAAGTAATGCTACAGGAAGGCGATGCAAACGGGATCCTTCGCCGACTTCATGCTGTCCTATACATCAGAGGCAGCCAAGTAATGTCGTTCCACAAATCATTCCCTGATTTCATATTCGACAAGTCACGCTCACAGAGGTTCTATTGCGATCAAGATCAACACCACCGTCGCCTCGTAGAATGCTGCTTCAAGCTTATGGGCAAGCAGCTGCGCTTCAACATTGCTGATATCCCAACCTCTTTCCAGATGGATTGCGATAATGCAACACTAGCAAGCTCAATTAAGATCAACATCTCAGATGTCCTGCGATATGCCTGTGGGAGCTGGACCAGCCACCTTACTCTGATGCCCAGAGAACAGGCCAGCAATCCCCTCATTCTTCTGCAGGACCTCCTGCAACTACAATTCCTGTTCTGGATCGAGGTCATGAATCTTTTGGGATGGCGTGGTCGTTGCCACGGCATGCTTCGTGATGCCTGGAACTGGGTTGTCAAAACCAAGGTGCGCTCTACCTAGCTAGTGATCCACTTGACACTAACGCCTCCTTGAGGAACCCGTTGGGTGGGCCAGAGAGTTGGCCGATGCAGCAGCATTTGCCATGTATCACAACACAAGTGGTGCTGCATCATCAACACCTCACTTATACATTTCATCCCTTGCCACATTCCCCCGCAATTCATCACTCCTGCAGCAGTGGAGGCATCATTTCGAGGGCATCCCTGAGTTCATCAATGCACCTGGAGCTGCTGGTCAGGCACTACTTTCATCGTTTGTGACCAAAAGCAAAGTGAGGGCAGTTGCAGTTTCTCCAGATGGCACCACTGCTGCCATTGGAGCATCTTCTGAGATCCACATCTGGGATATGTCTACAGGGGAGGAAGTGAAAACCCTTGAAGGCCACACTAGCACCGTGAACTCTGTCGCCTTCTCCCCTGATGGCAATCAAATTGTCTCTGGCTCGTGGGATTACACTGTCCGAGTCTGGGACCCATCGACTGGGGGGGAAGTGAAGAGATTCATAGGCCACACCAACTATGTCAACTCTGTGGCCTTCTCTCCCAAGGGTACTCAGATTCTCTCGGGATCAAGTGATCGTTCCATATGTGTTTGGGACCTGTCGAGTGGGATGGAAGTGAAGATGTTCAAAGGGTACACTAGCATAGTCACCTCAGTAGCCTTCTCTCCTGACAGCAACTTGATTGTCTCTGGCTCATGGGATAGATCTGTCCGAGTCTGGGACTTGTCAAGTGGGGAGGAAGTGAAGAGTTTGAAAGGCCATACCAACATGGTCACCTCAGTTTCCATCTCTCCTGACGGCATGCAAATCGTCTCTGGCTCATGGGACAACACTGTCCGAGTCTGGGACTTGGCGACTGGAGAGCAGGTCACAACCTTCCAAGGCCACACTGGCATGGTCAGCTCAGTGGCCTTCTCTCCCGACAGCAACCAGATTGCCTCTGGATCGGATGATGGATCTGTCCGAGTCTGGGATCCGTTGACCAGGGAGGAGGTGATGGCCTTCAACGGCCACACCAGCAGGGTCACGTCGGTGGTCTTCTCTCCTGACGGCACTCAGATTGTCTCAGGTTCAGACGACCATTCTGTACGGGTTTGGGACCTGTCAACTGAGGCGAAGGTGAAGAATCCCGAAGGTCATACAAAGTTGGTGAGCTCAGTGGCCTTCTTGCCTGATGGCAGCCAGGCTGTCTCAGGCTCATATGACCATTCTGTCCGAGTCTGGGACCTGGCCACTGGGACGGAGGTCAAGACCTTCCACGACCACATGGGGGATGTCAATTCAGTAGCCTTCTCCCCCAATGGCACCCAGGTCGTCTCTGGCTCAGACGACTACTCTCTCCGAGTCTGGGACATTCCTTCAGGCAAGGAGGTCAAGAGCTTTGAAGGCCACATCGGCTTGGTCTGCTCAGTGGCCTTTTCTCCCGATGGTACCCAGGTTGTCTCGGGCTCAAGCGATGAATCAGTCCGAGTCTGGGACGTGCTGGCCGGCAAGGAGATCAAGAGCTTCAAAGGCCACACCAGCACAGTCTGGTCAGTGGCATTTTCTCCTGATGGCACCCAGATTGTCTCTGGCTCACAGGACAAATCTGTCCGGGTCTGGGACCTGGCAACCATGAAGGCGGTGAAGACTTTCGAAAGCCACACCGACGTGGTCCGCTCAGTGGCCTTTTCTCCCAACGGTACCCAGGTTGTCTCAGGCTCACGGGACAATTCTCTCCGAGTCTGGGACCTGGCGACTGGGACAGAGGTTAAGAACCTCTTTGGCCACCCAACAGCTGTCAGTTCAGTGGCTGTCTCTCCCGATGGCACCCGGATTGTTTCGGGCTCAGACGACAAAACCATCCGAGTCTGGGACATGGCAAGCGGGGAGGAGCTGAAGAGATTTGAAGGCCACGCCAACCGGGTCACCTCAGTGGCCTTCTCCCGCAATGGTACCATGATTATCTCGGGCTCATGGGACAAATCAGTGCGTATCTGGGACTGCTTAGCAGAACAAGCCCAAGTGCGGTACATCCGTCAGAAGAACCTTGAAGGAAACCCCACTGGGTGGCTCCTGGTACCCTTAGGGTACCTCATGTTCGTTCCGTTGCATGCCCGACTCCCTGATGATTCCAATATTCTTACACTCCCTCAAACATCTGCTCCGAAACTCGATCTCTCGAAAGCGAAGCTGGGTGATAGATGGGCTGAGTGTTACACTCCGAGGTCTTTATAGCCAATATTATCTACTTTGTACTATTTTCTCTGGGTTATGATCATGAATTTCCATCTCCTCGCTTGCTGATCATGTAATTGTATGTTTACCACTACGAGCCTAATACTATGCAGTACACAATCCTGTAGGATGCGGAGTGACCTTCTATCCAGAGGAACTCGTGGGTGGGGAGGAAGGGACACGGCTTCTTGCATTCGCAACGGACGACGCTGTTTCATCGGTTTAGCTTCAAAGCGATATCGTGATGGCTGCCAATCCATTTGGCGCAGTCTCTCGACCGTCAGAGCCTATGCTGATCCTCGAGGTGGATGTGGCACTTGCATGGATTACATTGCGCTCCTCTCTCCGTCCGGATTCCCTATCTGAGCTGCAGGGTAAGGACTAGTACCCTTCTTATCAAGCTCTTCGTTTTCGTGACTTGACGACGACTGTCAACTGATGACCACATTGTAAAGCATTACGAGACCCTGGACCCAACCGAACCGTGCTGCCTCTTTCCCTTGACCAGTCGTAATCGCCATGCGTATTCTGCCAACAAGGTAATCAAATGGTTCCATAGGATTTTTATGGCACACAGGAGAAACTCGGAATTGAGCCCCTAATTTCCAGCGCGTCGCGTCGCAGACACGGTCACGTTAGAGGTGGGTGACAACCTCACCCATCAAGGTCTCACAGGGCCTCACTCTCCCCTCTTCCACACTCAGAGCGACAGGCAGATGGATAGCAAGCACTCAAACCAGAGGACGAGGAACACAGCGACGTGCTCGTGATCGACAACAACGGCCTCCGATGTTGACGACGACCTGGAAGCATGCCTCGTCAAATGACTCCACCACGCGTCCAAGTTCAGTCTCATCCTACAACGCCGCACCACCCAAGATCCTCCAAACCCATCTGGGCATTCATCACTCTGTCAAGGATTCCTCAATCAGCGTGCGACGCCGCCTTTGCCTACTCCCTGCCAACACGCGACCTCGACACGCAGTCTCTCCAAATCACCTAGCGAGCCGCTCACTAAATGACCTCACACCAGCCTCGATCCACCGTGCCCTGATTCACGCACCTTGAAAGAACCGCCGAGACTGCGACAACCAGACACCTCCGCAAACACGACAGCAAACGTTGCCGACAGCCGCAGAATGACACCAATCCAACAGCGCGTGCTTGAGCTTGATGCCATGCGAGGGTTGAGGCGAAGACAAGCACGTAAGCAATACATCCATATGCGATGAGCAGGACGGCGGGTACAGGCATCGCTTCGTAGATGCTCGAGATCTGGGCAAGGTCGTCATACTCGCGGTTGGTCCCACTGTGGTAGATATTCTCCAATGATCATCCCATTTCGCTCTGAACACCCTTTTCTTTGCAAAAAACAGAGATATATTGGAATCCGACTACAGAAACAACACCGATGGCCATCTAATGCAAATCTACGCAGCAGCGAAACCTCCCAGCTCGACTCTCCCATTCTCCCTGGTTTAGGAGGTGTTGAACGGACAAGAAACGGAGGAATGCGGCTCACCCTTGGCCTGAATCTTCGCGTCGTGCTCCTCGACGGTAGCCAGAGCCTTCCAAGCCTGGACAGTCCCGTCGGATGGACCAGCGAAACGGCTGGAGACAAAACCGCATCTCGGGCGTGCAAGACTTGACCGAGATACACGCCATGTGGGCTTGGGTAGTTGGACGACGATTAAGAGGGTGCCTCGAAGCCGTTGGGGAGATGTTCGGAACGGGAGGACTATGCAGTTAGACGTGTCATGGACAGGAGAGGGCATAACTACGCTCACCCCTTCGTCTTCCCTCCCAATCCAACTTTACCATCGGCCTAGCACACAGGAAGCGTTCTTTCCTTCTGATATTCCCGAAAACGTAGCGGATACAACTAGAGAATTGTCCTGTAAAGTGTTTAGGATAATGAACAAGATTTGGACGAGAGACATGTACCTGCGGACGTTCGTCTAACCGCCGAGACATTGCTGGCGTGCGTCTATTGCTAAAGATTAACCAACGACGAGCAGAGGTGTCGGATAGGGTGTGGGAGGTTCCAAATAACATCAGATGAGCCTTGAACCCATCCTCTAAAGCACATTTCCGACCCTATCGACGGCGGGGCTTGTCGATCGGCGTACTGCAGACCGTAATGTGTCGTTACACCCGCCGTATGGATAGGCACCGCGCAGCACTGCGGCGACGATCGTAAGGTCTTGATGCAGTGCGGAAGTTTGCTGAAATACTATGGCTGGTCGGAATCAGCTAATTCGCGACAGTCGTCCCGAAAATGGTATGATTTTTAGCTAGTTTCTTGCAGCAGTGTCCTGAGGCTTGGTAGAATGGCGGAGAGGGTCCATCCGAACCTAAAGATCGACTGGTTGGCGTGTCGAAGCGGATGTTCGGGAGTCACCCTCTACTGGCCCAAACGCTGACCTCTGCCTCCTGCTCGTTGAGGTAGTTGGTTATGAGACCCGGCTGGCTTGATCAACGAGCCCCTCAGAATGAAAAACCGAGAATCTAGACGATCCGCTGTGGCAGTAGGACTTTGGATTACATGTATGAACACTCCGTAGATGCCAGGCTCATTGTCTTTTTCTGAGTCGGATAGGCGCACTGGCTCCTCTTCGGCGCCGTTCGAGTGGTTTTGTCCTTCATGGCGCGGTTCAGCACTACGAAACACCGCTATGAGTTCTCGCTCTCCTGGAGAAAAAGCAAGTAACTTACGATCGCCCACTACGATCCCTGACATCGGCATCACACGCCTCGGACTCGCACCATGGAATTACGGCGATGTTCTTGGCGTCCAAAGCTGGGACGACGTCGTCCCATTCCGTGACCGTCTAGACATGTTCCTAATATGTGTGTACCGCAGTGATGAACATGCCAGCCTGAATGGTCTCCAGGATGTTTGAGATGGAGGAACCGATGTTGTCGAGAGGGACGGAGTTCTTGGTGTTTGTATCACGGCGGATGGTCAAGGTCTGCTTCTTTGCGAGGTCGTGGAATCCGATTTCAAGGCGGAGAGGGAAACACTGAGCGGACATCAGCAATAAGGTTCACAGGGAAACAGCTGAACGCACCTTTGCTTTCAGTCGTTGAACTTGAACCCATCCATCTCGCAGGTCCGCCTTGGCCCTCACACCTGCCTTACTCAACGTCTGGATAAGCTCCTCATACGCATTATTGATGTTCGCTCTCTGCTCGTCGCTCGTCTTGGCCATAATCCCACACGCCTGCACCCCAGCCACACGGGGCGGGAGCACCAATCCTTGGTTATCGCCATGCAGCATCACCATCACGCCAATCGTCCTAGTCGAGAGACCCTACAAATCCTGCCAGACGTAGTGCCTGCTCTTGTCGACCGGGTCCTCGAAAAGGATGTTGAACATCTCGGGTTTGGAAAGGTTTTGGCCGAGGTGGTTAGAGGTAGCGGCTTGGATGCCGCGGCCAGAGGTCGGGGTGAAGCCTTTGATGATGGTGTACAGAACACTGCGAAATTCTCCTTTTCGGATAGGACATGGATGACGGGAACGGTGAGGAGGTCTCGTAGACTTGACGGTAGAGGTCGACGGTTTTGCGTACTGCACTGTCGGCTTCTTTGCTGTCGAATGGGGTGCGGCCTTCTTGCCAGAGGAACTAGCGGGTGCGTAGGAAGGTAGGGGTTCTTGGGGTTCTTGAATCCTCAACGGATGACGTTGCTATTGGTTGAGCAGGAGAGACCCTCGTACCGTGACTCTGCTAAGCATAGTCTGTCGACTGTCAGGGCCTTCGCTTAATCCCAGGATTGGCCGCATGGTGGTATCAGAGGCTGGATGGATGGCGATGAGTTCTTTAAGATCGGATTGGCCGCTGTTGAAGATTGTAAGGACGTTGATCATCCCACTCAACTTAATGCTCACATACACCTCGGTAATCCACGCAACCTCGGGAGAGAAACCTTCCATGTGGTCCCTTTGTCGCTCCGAGAGGGATTGCCATGAGGAGGTGGGAATTCTGAATGCCAAGCTTCTGCCTCTCTTCCCAGATGCAAACGACTAGGCCTTGAGATGCACCTACACGGAGGTCAGGACAGGACGCACATGAAGGAAGCGCATTACTCACGCTGGTACAATCGAAAGAGAAACTGACCTGTTTCTTGAAGTCAATGGCGATCTAGAAGGCACCTTCGATTTTTGGCATCCTCTTCTCTTTCGTACATGCCTAAGCCGGTGCCTTGGACAGGGCGGGGGTGAGGGCACCATCGGATGCCTGAGGCTCTGCAAGTTTTGTCGACTCTGTCTCGGGGCTTTTTCGGTGGGTGGGGATGGCCTCGCCAGAGACAAATACAGCAGAGCTGGACGGAGATACATGGAGGTCAAAGGTACATGCAAACCCTGCGATCGAGGGTGACCGCATTGGAGAAAGGAGTCTATTCGATGAGAAACGGGGTCACTAAGGTGTGTGAGCTATGCATAATAGCAAACGAGGATAATCCTGCTCACAAGGCGCTCATCGAAACCGAAAAACGCAGACAGATCCCCCGCGGCCAGTCGCAGCTCCTTGAGGTTGAGTTGCTTGTCAGGGTTGGTCTCTGTCTCCTCGCGAGCAATGACTGAATTGGTCGATCTTGGTGCCTTTTACCAAGGTCGTGGTCAGCTCAAAACCCGTGGGGCGCTTGAGCATCGAAGGCCATCAATGCGTCACAAGCGCGATCAATTCTTTGTTTCCTCTTGCCACAACAGTTGGATACACATACCCTCTCAACCGTCTATATCCTTCCAATCTTTGTCTCAAAGTGAAAACAGGACCGTCACTTTGCGAAGATGTCTGACAAGGCCAGCTCGGCCGTGTGCTGAGCGCCTCTCGTTGATCATTCCTTAGCCCTTTGTCTCGTCGCGCGGCCTCCTCTCCCATTTTCGAATAGAACCGAGAGAGAAAGCGGCAGATAAAAGGGTAAGTATATCTGATCTATCTAACTCAATCGAGCACCCCCTAATACCGTCCTTTACAGCTTGCCAGCATCCAGTCTGCACAGACTGAGTCAAAGAAGGCACAAGCGTTGACGCTGTAGGCACGTAGGGCACAAGAACCGATGGAGGCATCCACAAGTCACTCGTTGGGGAACACCAGCTCGCACTCGGTTCAGCACCTGGAACCGGCTGAAACCCGCTCTAGCACAAACGACAACTTCCGCCTTTCCCTTGACACCAGGTTCACCTCCTCATCACCTCCCTTCTCCCAGCATCTCGCAAAATCCCCACCAGTCCGGATTGGCGACCTCGAAATGAACATGAATCCGTCCACACGCCTTCCTTTCGACCCGGGCCTGGAGCAAACCTGGAGGCTAGAGTCCGCACGGCGCAGACGCCAGGTCTCATCACCATCGTCTGTACAAGATCCTGCTATCCCTGCTCCATCCTATCGCCTCTTTCCTCTCGGAAGGCACCTAGGATTGGAACGAAAGGAACGCAGCTTTGGAGGGGTGGTTGTGAGCCATCCCTAGTGCCGTCGCTTAAACGATACGACAGCGATAGGTGTTGGCGCAGACTTTGCAAGCCGTGAATGGAAGCCGTGAACATCCCAATCGATGTCCGTTCCACAGGCATTGCATCCACGGAATCAGGAGGATTTGCAAACAGCCTGCAGGCGCACAAACTCATCGGACGAGAAACAAGAGGCAACGCACCGAATTGAAAGTAACGCATTCCGCCCACCGCCCCTACCCGACAGCTGAACAAGGATCGCAGTCCTCGTCGTCTGCCTTGCACGTTCGTCCCATCATCCCTACCCACCTTCCTTCTAAGCATCAGTTGCGACAATCCTGGCGCGTGTCAATGACGCGCCCTTGTTGCTGGTGTCGAGCTCTTTGACTGTGACCGGTTGACCCTTGGATTTGGGCACCAAGAATTCTCTGGCGACCGTCAAGAGCGTTGGCTCACCCACTTCCTTCGACTGCCCAGTCCGTTCAATCCCAATGTCGAGGTCGCCGCATGGTCACGTTCGGTTTTCCCTATCAAGAATGTACGAGTGGGTGCCAACACGGCCGAACACACCCTCAACGTTCATTCGACCGTCGATGCTCTTGCCACACGCGGTACTATATCTCGCAGGTATGTACTTTGCCCTTGAGCTCGCCTACCGTGACTAATATGAGGAACCCAGCTATCATCCCGCTGATGCGACGCTGGCTCTTGGGAGGTCGCCCCAGTACCCTTCCCAACTCAACTTCGACTCTGGCTGAAACGCCAAGATCACACCCAGTCCTCACCGTTTCAGACACCGATATCTTCACGTTCTTCCCAATCATCTATTAACGATGTTCCGTTCTTCCTCCTGTCATACTCGGGCTCATAATCGCATGTTATCCCAAGACGAAGTTGTGCTGAATGAACAATATACCTCGCTTTGCCGCCCATTCCGCTGTGTTTGCAATATTGACCTCTCTTATCCCCCAAGTCAATCCAATCTGCACAGTCAGCAAGCCGTTCACTAAACGGCCTCACTCCACCGACGAGACATCGTGCCCTGATTCATGTACCTTGCGAAAATCACTGAGTTTTTGTCAACCAGGCGCCCCCCACCACGACACCCTATGTCACCGACAAGGGCAGAATGCTAGTGACCGGCGACCCAACAGCGCCTGCTTGAAGCCATGCAGGCCAAACTAAGGGGTGGAGAGACGTCTTGGGGCAGAGACGAAGTCACAACCAATGCATCCAGATGCAGTGAGAAGTGTGGCTGGTACAAGCATCGCTTTGCAGATGCTCGAGATCAAGGCCACAAGTATTGAAATCGCGGCTGGCGGTATCACACTGTGATAGATATACTCAAATGATGATCCCATGTTGCTCTGAACACCATTTTCTTTGCAAAGAAACCGACATTTATTGGAATCTGGCTACGACAACAACACCTATAGCCATCTGCTACAAATCTACACAACAGCGAAACCTCCCATTTCGACTCTCTCACATGTCTCCAACTGGGCTAGAAGGCGTTGAAAGAGGGCTGTACCAAACGTCAGCTCAATCGGACAGGGAACGGCAGAATGCGGCGCACCCTTGTCCTGAATCTTCGCGTCGCGCTCCTGGACTAAATCCATACTCTGTCTCGTCATACAGGCCATAGGAACGGCCGGAGACAAATCCCCGTCTCGAACGAGCAAGATTTGACCGAGATGTGTGCAACGTCGGCTTGGGTCATTGGACGACGATTGAGAGGGTGAATCGAAGCCGTTGGGTGATGGACTTGGGGAGATGGTGCGAAGGGTGTACCTGAAGGACCGTAGACAGTTAGTAGTGTCATGGACAGGAAATAGCATAACTACATCACCCTTTCGTCTTCTCAATCCAACCCAACCCATCGAACTAGCATGCAGGCAGCATTCTCTCGTTCCGTTATTTTTGAAGACGTAGTAAGTAGAGAATCGACCTGTAAAGTGTTTAGGATAACGAACAAGATTTGGACGAGAAACACGTACCCCCTGGGGACATGGGTCCAATCATCGAGACGTTGTTGGTGTGTGCCTATCGCCGCAGATCAACAAACGATGAGTAGAGGTGAGAGATGGGGTGTAGAAGGTTCTAAAGCGAAGTCAGATGAACCCTAGGCCGTCCTCCAAGACACGTCCCTGACCCAGGCGGCAGTGGGGCTTGTTGATCGGCCTCCTGTCGGCCGTAATTCGTCGTGGTAGACGCCTTATGGACAGGCGCCACTCAAGGCTGAAGCAGTGATCGTAAGGTTCCAATCCACTGGAAAACTGTACTGAAATGCCGGTTTAGGTCACAGTCGGAGGAGTGCCAGGAAGGTCGAACTCGGCTGGGTCGAGTAAGTCATCCTGAAGACGATGTTGTAGGTAGCTTGTTTCTTGAAGCAGGATCCTGAGACTTGGTAGAATGGGAACCTGAAAATCAACTCATTAATGTGTCGAGACGGGCATTGTGGAGCTGTGGCTTACCCCCCACTTGGCCCAAAGGCTGACCCCTCCCTCCCGCTCGTTGGGACAGTTGGCTGTGAGACCCGGCGAGCTGGATCAGCAGAGCCCTCGGAATGAAATACGAGAATCTAGACGATCCTTCTGACTGTAGGACTTTGGATAACCTGTATGAACACTGTGGAAGGCCGGCTGATCGTCGGTTTCCGAGTTGGATAGGCGAACTGGCTCCTCTTCGCCGCCGTACGAGCGGTCGTTATCCATTTTGTCCTTCATACTTAGCGCGGTTCAGCACTAGGAGACACCGCCATGAGTTCTCGCTCCCCTGGAGACGGAGGGGAGTAACTTACGATCGTCCACTACGATCTCTGACATCGTCTTTACAAGCTTCGGACTCGCACCGAGGGATCACAATGACGTTCTTGGCGTCTAATGCGGGACGGCATCGTCACATTCCATGGCCGTCTTGACCTGTTCTTAATACATCTTCTTCACATTGGCAAACATGTTGACCTGGACCGTGTCGAGAATGCTCGAGATGGAAGAACCAATGTAGTAGAGAGGAACAGGGTGGTTGGCGCCTGTATCGCGACGGACAGTGAGGGTCTGTTTCTTCGCCAGGTCGCTCGGTCCAATTTCGAGGCGGAGAAGGACACCCTGAGGCTTCGTCAGCGACAAAAGTCAAGGAGAGAAAGTAGGCAGACGCACCTTCTGTTCCCAATTGTTGAACTTGTATCCCGGAGTAGACCCATCTCGCAGATCCGCCTTGGCCCTCAGACCAGCCTTCCCCAAGGTCTGCGCAAGTTCCTCGCACGCATTGTTGATATTCGTCCTTTGCTCATCGCTCGTGCTGGCTGTAATCCCACACGGCACAACCACCGCCTGCTCACCCGCCACACACCGAGGGAGCACCAACCCTTGGTTGTCACCATGCACCATGATCATCATACCAATCGCTCTCGTCGAGAGACCTCACGAGTTCTTCCAGGCGTGGTGCAAGTTGCCCTTGATGAAAGGGTCCTGCACAGAGGTGTTGAACATTTCCGATTTGGAGGGGTTTTGGCCGAGGCAGTAAGAGGTGGCGGCTTGGATGCTACGGCCAGGGGCGGGGATGAAGCCTTCGAGGGTGGTCGTGTACAGACCACCAGCCTTTTCTGATTTGATACCAGGGATGACGGGGACGGCGAGGACGTCTCGTAGACTTGGCCGTAGAGGTCGAGGATTTCGCGGACTTCAGTGTCGGCTTCGTCCATGCTAGATAATGTGGTGCGGCCTTCTTGCCAGAGGAATTCGCGGGGGCGGAGGAACGGCTGCGGGTTCTTGGATTCCCTACAAACGACGCTTCCATTGGCTGAGCAGGGGAGATTGCGATTCCGATTTGCATGGTCATTCGACTGTCAGGGCCTTTGCTTAACCTCAGGATCGGCTGCGCTCGCATGGATGCATGGCGGTGTCGGAGGTGGGACGGATGGCGACGGGCCCTTCGACGTCGGAATGGCCACTGTTGCAGGAAGTGAGGATATGTGTCAACGACTCGATGAAATTACCACGTACGCTCTGGCGACCCTCGCAACCTCGGGGAAGAAACCTTCGATATAGCCCTTATGCCTCCACAAGGGATCGGGAGTGAGGTAGGAATTTTGGAGGTCGAGCCTCTGCATCGCTTCCCAGATGCACTACATCCAGAGCTTGAGAGTGCGGCAGGACGTGGTAGTAGTCCAACATGCCGGTTTTGAGCACCTGAATGGAGATCAGGACAAGATATACGCATGAAGAAAACGCAGTACTCACGTTGATATACAATGAAGCAACGTCGAGCTCTTTCTTGATACATACTGATGGCAATCTCCTCCTTCTCCTTTGCCGGTGCCTCTGCCGGCGTCTCGGATGGACAGGTGTGGCAGCAGCATCAGGGTCCTGAGGTTCAGCAAGATTTGTCAATTCGGTTGCGAGGATCTTCAAGTGGTTGACATTGCTCTTTCCAGAGGCAAAAACAATCGAGCTGAATGGAGATGCGTGGAGGGCACGGGTACAGTAATAGACCGGCCGGTGATACGGGATCCCCCGGTGATACAGTGACCATCTTTACCTGGACATTCAGGTTTACGAGGAACAGGTCGATCGGTACCCCCCGATCCAGGTACAAATAGAGCCAAAGCGACGGTGATGGCCTGTGGGCCGGCACCTGGGCAAAACTTTGTTGGCTAGTAAAGAGGGGACAACGCACCCCACCATGCCTTCATGAGGACCACTGGGCTTGGCGGTTTTCATGCAAAACACGTCATGGTCCTGAAGCAATAGCCGGCCATGACGTATTTTGCATGAAAGCAAAGTAGCCGGTCCATCAGAATTTCGAAGTCCGACGCACGAGCGCGTAAATGGGCGCGCTTGAAAAAGGCGTCGCCTGGCTGTGTTGCATAACTCGTAAGAAATTCCACAAGTACTCCTAGCTACCTTAGGGTAATTTCAGAATCTATGCTAGATAATATTGAGCCTACCATCGCGTTTGAAGGTTGAGGAGCGATGAGAAAGTACATACTATCAAGCCCCTCACTACCAAAGTGTACTGTGGCATTGCAATGTAATGATTTGAGATAAAGACCTTCTGGGTGTCATAGGGCCAATAAGCACTCGCCAAAGGCTTGTATGGTGGGCGTGGCACTGTACCCATGGTATCCTTTGACTGGGTGCCGCCGAGTTTTGCACTGTTGCGATGCACGAGACCCTTGAGACGCACAATGTAGGAGTGCCCGTTTTGTCGTTTTAGGGCCACTAAGTGCTGCATCGAGGCGTATAAATATTCTACACATCTACTGATACTAATGTCTTGTCTCCAAGAATGTCTGCGCCTCCAGGTCACGACGATAGTCAAGAAGAAACTACACCTGCGAGCCAGGCTGCTGATGTCCGCGAAGATTTGACTCGCTTGTCAAGCATGCTTCCGGCGGTTGTACAGTGTAACACCTCCATTCTCGCCCCTCCTCATATTCAAATCGCGCTCCAAAGCATTCTTTCATATCTTGAGGATGCACATAGCTCAGGTTGCGCAAACCAGGGCGACACGGCTCCCACAACGCGGACTGTCGTCCTCCATGACTCAAGTTTGGGGTCATCTGATACTACAGCAACGCGTAACTCACCGACATCAGCAAATGTACCTCCAGCTTGGGGCTCTGCTGGTTTGTCACTGGTGTCAGTTCAATTCGATGTGAAGATTACAAGCCGAACAACAGTCAAGAAGCTCTATACTTACTCCTCAGAGAACACGATCCTCGAGTATCCTGAGACGTCGCCGAATGGTATTGGGCATCTGTTCAGAGTGGATCGTACAAAGCCACGATTCAACCCAGTAACACATTGTGCTTATTCGATTGGAGAGCCTTCAAGTCGCCGATCCAGGTCAAAGACTCAGCTAGTTGAGGTTCTAACCAACGGCAAAGGAGATAAAGTCAATTGTTATGTATCTCATGGAACATGTACGTGCTGCTCACTTTCAGTACACCTCGATCTCGGTCTCTAACCCATTCCAGGTCAAGGGATGAAGATATGTCCTTTTGCTAATAGAGAGGCCCTGTCAGCACCGCACGATCGTGCATCTCGGGAGGTATGTGGTGGTGATAGTCTAATCGATAAATTTGGGGGCTTAACGCGTGTCCAGGACTTGCAAAAGCGTTTTATGGAAGATACAGTCTTTGATACAGAGCCACAACCATCCAATACCTTTGAGCTTCGGTGTGAAATATTGCAGAAGACATTGGCCTACTTCCAAAGCCTCCAAGCCAATGGTTGTCTTAGCCCCCGAGCTCCCTCTAGCGCAAGCACTGCAGCAAGTGGATCGACTCCGCGACTGCGCTTGGAGAAGGAGGCTGCACAGCGCGGACAGCCTGGCGCTCTCCGATGCAGAGGGCAGTTGCTACTTGAGTACGATTTCAAGGGTAAGCCATACGTTCGGTGAGTCTCAGTTCCATTTTTGGAATCGCTGAAGCGTTCTCATTTCCGCTATACTATAGCTGCGAGCATTACAGTCGACAAGCCGATGTCGACCATTTCATCGACTACACACTTTCTCAAGGGCAATACGATGTGGAATATCTTGACAGCCTTTTTGCAAACGATGAAGACGCTGTCAGCGAGATTGAGGACTCATTTAATTTCTCCAGGAAATTTGGATCGCTCGACGAGTGCAGCTTTGTTGCAAATCATGGAACTCAGCGCAAGCATTGTCGTGAGTTGATATTTGGTGCTGGGTACATGCTCCCAGACTGACCTAAAACGCATAGCCGGCTTGCATCGAGATCAGAACAACAACCTTATGAAAGCCACACTCGAGGTGTTTCCGAGCAATCCTGGTTGCTCATCTACCTTTAGACTGTATGAGCCAACAGAGGAGTACGAAGCGGTATGTCCTTGGGTGCTACTGATTTGTAAGGGCAGCCATCCGCATCCAATCCCCGTACTCTCAAAGACACCTCCTGAGGTGGGCAAGGAAATAGCCTCTCTCTTGAAATCCATGTCAGAAGACCTGGCGGAAATGACTCCGCGTCGTTTTATACGACATCCGATCGTCCTTTCGTTTCTCAAGGCCAAGTTTCCAGATGCGATCGACCCACTCCTAACAGACATTCACCCCTCACTCGCAAATCGTGACCATCTACGAAGCATCATCATGCGTGAAAAGAAGGAGAGATATCCCCATGGTACAGGTTGGGAAGGTACATCTCCGTCTCTTCCATGATACAGCTTCATTGCTAACACCAACCACAAGCTCTGCTCCATCTCAAAAAGCTCGAAGAAACAGCAGAGATGGAAAGCGGCACAGACCACTCATATTTGCGCTTCATCGAGAACATTCAACGTCCAGATAAGTCCCTTCTAGCTGAGATTGGGCTAGGCTCCCACAACATCAGTCAAGACGACAATGATTGCTCTCCAGGACTTCGCAGCTCAGAAGAGTTTGGCTTCCGTCTGGTTATCTGCATGTCAAGAGCATCAAGCCACCGACTCCTGCACGCGCAGTACGCTCAAAGTGATATCAGCTTCAAACGGGTCTCCGGATATCTTGAGTTTGAGCTGGTGGGGAGATACAACGTGACACGAACCAGTATGTCCTCCTCTTGATACATGACAGCTGATAGATAGCATCCCTTTCAATCAGATCAGGTCTTCTGTAGGGCATACCTTAACCGTCAAGACGCAGTGGCGCATGCATACCTTTTCCATAAAGTGGCGCAGATTGTGTACGCCGACACGGGAAAGCAATGGGAATGGCGGCATCTCCATGCTAAGCATCTCACCGAAATCAGAGGGATATGCCTCTTTACTGTGGATCAGCATGGCGGACAGGCCAAAGGGATTGGTCTTTTCCTTCAGGGCGTTGCAAGACAGCTGTCTCCTAAGGATGACTTACATGAACCGCCCCGAAAAATACAAGAACTCGATGAGTACGATCATCTCCGTCGAGTTCTTCGCCTGTGTACCGTACATGCATTCCGCAACATCCAGAAGTGTGCAGTGTCAAAAGAAGTAAAGAACAAGATGCGAAGCCTCGTCTCAATGGAACATCCGGACCTTGCAGGAACCATCGAGCAGATTAGAACCCACGGAGGCAAAGCAGGGACTGGTGAGCTTCACTATTATGGTTCAATTCTTCCCCTGGATCCTCATTAATGTATAGATTGGATCAACGACAAGATTCGGAGCAAGTTCGCGATCCCTGCCCTTTGCTGGCAGGAGAGTTTTATTCCAAAGGAGGTATGGCAGGTTGGAGATGCAACGACCAACATCGGTGAGTCAAGCCATGAAGACGTCTACAATGAAGGCACAGGATGTAGTCTGCTCGGTGGCTATGAGAAAGCTCGCCGGTATGACCAGCAGAAGGAAATATCACAGCAAATGTTCGAGCAACATGGCATCCACACCACCTATTATCCAGCCACTGACGAGTCCCGCATTGCGCGTTCCCTTAAGCGCCGAGGTACGTGGGTAGTGACCTTCATGACTTGACCAAGCTTTAACTATTCGGCCAGTTCACGGAACCCATAGAGCGTTAGAACAGCAAGACTCCCACATCGAGACGACGAATAAACGTGTAAGACTGGCTCACGACTCACTGAGTGAGAAGACACAGCAGCTTTCGCTGCTAGAAAGTAGGAAAGGGCCTGGAGACGAGCCCAAGATGGCACGTGCGGTACGGGCTGTTGAAAAAGCGAGTGGAAGACTTGAGGAAGCCATTGTAGCAAGCTCACAAAATGTCAGAACAGGTTCCGGAAGAGTTGGCTTACTTCTTCCTGCAGACGCCGCTGAGAAGCTTAGAAAGCAAGACTAGCTCATTCAGCTTTTATATTTGAACAATAGTAAGATACTTGAGAATATACCACGTTACATCTCTCCTGTTTGACCAATGAATTTCATTGGGAATGAAGCGGCGTTGGCCACGTTTGCGCCGTGTGCATGTGGTGACTCGCGGGCGCTTAATAGCCATCACCGATGGAAAGGCTCATATCGACACACAGTAGACCTTGACACTGTTTCTAGATGTTTTGCAGCTATCTTGAAGTTTGAATTACTTGCCTGGGGCGCTTTCTTCCGCAGTATTTAAAGCCGTTTGCGCCTCTTAATTCAGCCGATTCGCCTACCAAAGGACATTGTGTCAAACACATTTTCTATTAAAACGCGACTAGAGTATCTGGAAAAATAACGGGAACAGTAAGGAGCGTGTAGTCGGCAACCAGACCGATGAGCTATCTGTTGAAAGGAGTGTTTGGGGGATATACTGTAGCAAAAGGCTCAAGTGAGCGAAGAAGTAGATACGCGATGCAGAGAACGGTGATATCATGTAGGGATGAATTTAGTTGGGTACGTTAGTCGAGATTGGACAAGTCGATAATAAAGCTGCCGTCCTCCTTGGTTTCCGCATTGAGCGAGCACATATGGTGATGGAAGGTGCTGCGGGACTTGATGAGCCCGCAGCGGTCGCACTTCCAGAGGGCTTCAGCCAACTCGTCAGTGTATGCACCAGCTAGACCGTCGGTATTGTTGAGAGACATCAAGAGATCGAGGTCACTCCTATGCACTGGAGTCCTTGCTCGCTGCTTCCCATCCTGGATAGCTCTCCGACAGTGGTTTGGTACCATGTGCCAATTGAACGAGTTCCGTGTCTTGATCAACCCACACCTCTTGCATTTCAGCAGGGCATCCTGGAGTTCCGATGCGAAGGCACCAGACGAGCCATCTGGCCTTGCAATGTCAAGCAGGTGATCGAGCGGGGTATCCCCACGGGGCTCCTTGGGAGGTATAGCTTCGATGTGAAGCTCGAATGTCTCTCCATCCTCGAACTTTCCGTGAGGGAGCAAGGCCTCCAGACTTGCGAGGGCTCCTACACGTGGACGATTGGTAGGGCGATTGTCAAGCTCGTTATCACTGCTGCCTTGATACTCAGATCGAGTACGGCGGCTTCCCGTGGCCTTGGGAGCGCTCGGAGCAGATTTCACCGTGTTGCGAGAGTTGGTGCTCGGAGACTGCGAGAGGGGCGACATCATCAAGTCTCGAAGCTGCGAGCGAGAGACGCGTGGCTGGGTAGATGGAGGGGGAGCAAGGGTTGGAGTAGAGGGTTGAGACGAGGGAAAAGCCTGCGAAGAGGATGCCGGAGTACGAGGCTCGTTGTGTCCCGAGGCCCTGTGAGTGCGAGCGCGGGAGCCCGAGGGTGTGACTGGCACTGAAGCAGAAGTTGGCATAGGCCCAGGATCAGGTGCACCTAGCGCTGAAAAGCCACCTTGAATCAGCCAGATGCAATACCTATAAGGAAGGGCGACTTACCTCGGCGCTCAGGGGTATAGGTGGGGTATTCACGAAGCTTTGCAACACCTTCAAGGTGCGCGACTAGAATCCCGACTCGGTCAGTAATTAGATCTACTCGTCCGGTTACTGTTGAGCCACTTACTGAAGTAACCACAGCTGTTAGAAGCACACGCAAAGACGTACTTCTGGTCGATGCCAACGTTGCGGGACTTGGCAACAAAGAGTGCAGCCTCGGTGTATGGGCTAGGGCCCTGAACAGCGAGAGCACACATGCAGGACGGCAAGAGGATGTCATGGGACTTCCGGTAATCCTTGAGCTCGCCGAGAGGGATGCGGCGACCATCGAAGGCTGGCCTGGGAGGGATTAAAACCCAGAGAACGAATAAGTGAACTGAAAATGGGCTTACCAAAGCCAAACAACCAGTGCCTGCACCTCAGCAGCATAGGAGAGAATCCTGTCCCGATTTTCTCCAATGGTCCGGCGCCATGGTAGCAGGACATCCTTCGTTTCGGAGTCCTGTGGTTTGAATATGGGGAGGTAAGTGATTCCGTCAGTCGGAGTGGCGGAAGACATTGTAGATGAGAATAGAGCGCGTTAGAAATTGAGAATTCAAGTTGGGGTGATACTGAAGGGATGCGGAAATGGGGGGAAATACTTATAGACCGATATCCTTGAGCCAATCCGAGGACCCAGCGGCCTCCAACGGTAAAACAATAAGAAATATGTGTACTTTAGGAGGTCACTTGAGACCCGTTCTCCAACCGTTCCTTTGTTCGACGCGGCTATCTAAACCAGTTGCGTAACCTCGAGGTTCGCCAATTTCCCATATAGTAGGGCACCCAATGTCTTAAAAGCACAGCAGGTCACGGTATGGGTCTTCGAGCACGGTGCTTAGGCGCTAAATGTCTTGCGAACGACTAAGCGCTCATGGTTATATTCTATCTAATCTGACACTTGAACATCTATATATTACTTTTATTCTAATCTTATAATACAGCGCCCGTCCATTTTTCTTTCATCACCAGCTGTGGGAACGTCTGCAACGGTGATGTCGCAGTTTTAAGTGAGGCTGTGCTGAATCGGGGGTACCGATCGAAGTATGCCTCACCAGCCGTTGATACACCGTGACAGGCGTCTGACTTTGCTAGACCTCCCGCCTTTGTTGCTCGCACCGTTCCCCCCATCGTCCCTCCATTTTTTCTCCTATCCTTCCCAAAATTGCTGTATGTTATCTTTAACATCTTTATGAGGCCTGGGCAGTAGCCTTTTGCCCATCTGAGCAGTGGACGAAGCACAATCCATCCTTTTACCTGGACGCGCATTCGGCTGTGGGTCATCATCGGCAGGGCGTGGCTGTGTCGCGCTCTCCGGCATATCGTATCATACATCCTTTGTACAGGCGGTTTCGAGACCGAAACACGACTCTATCTCTTCAAGTAACTTACAGAAGGCTCTCAAAGCTGAGGGCTACATTTGTGTAAAAGTTCGATTGGCCTCCTTTTTCCAATGATGAGCAAAAGCTCAAACGGTCGCGTATTTCAGTTCGATCAAGGGCTCCATCAGAGGCATTCTTGAGTGATATCTGGACCATCTCGAGGAGTTATAGCGCGATAGAGGCTTCAAACTGTAGCTAATGTACCGCTGTACATAACCTGCAGAAATCCAAGGACCAGCTGCAGCGACCTTTGCACAATCGCTGAAACTAAGTGCCCTCCGGGCGAACCTGGACATGCCGGGGCGGCGAAGCCGCTTAATCGGGTCCAGCATCTGACTCGTCTATCAATAGATTTCTCGCGTCTAATCAAGGAAAGTCATATGTTTCTGAAGCGCTGTCTTTGACGATGAACAGTAAGTACCAGTACCCAATCCTCAACACAAGGGATCACATATACTTATGATTATACAAAGATTACGAATCTGAGAAAAGCGATGAAAGGGAAACAGGATCCTCAGACTCACAATCAGGAAGTGGTTGCTTGGAATCGACTGGCGAAGCTAGGATTAAAGTTCAGCACATGTCAAATGCTCGAAGAAGGGGATAGAATGGAGCCGTACCTGGCAGGCTATAAAACTCAAATGGCACATCATTCGAGACCAAGGGTGAATGGATTTCATCCATGTGCACCTTCATGTCCAGAGCAAACCGCCATTCCCCAGGATCCAGAGGAATTTGGAACACCTTTTCATACTTGACTATAGGCCCAGGGTCACCATGAACCAGGTCTACATTGACCACCACTTCAAGGACTATTCCGGTTTCCTCTTGTCCTCTTGTTGTCATCGTACCATCAAAGGTCGATGACAGTGGTTGATAGGCATAGGGAGGACCTGGATACGAGAATGGACTCTGAAGTGGGGGTCCAGGGCTAGCAGTGGTATGCCTTACTGGCACTGATGAATGGAGGGAGAAAGCATCAAAAGCAGAGATTGGTGGAAGAACAAAGTGAGGTGCTGTGGGCTTCGTTGTTAACGACTGGGGAGGCCTTGAATTACGACAAAGTGCACATGATATGCAATGCCGGTCGTCCAATCGCTGAGGATGGAGTGGCAGGTTCTTGGACACAAAGGGTGCATGAGCTTCATTCATGCACACCTTCATGTTCAGGGCAAACCGCCGTTCACCAGGCTTCAGCGAAACTTGGGCCGTCATTGAGTACTCGACCATAGGCTGAGGGTCATGGACAAGGGCTACATTGACCACAACCTCAATGTCCATTGGTGGCACGCATGGTTGATAGGCATGGGGAGAGCCTGGATACGATAATGGACGCAGAAGCAGTGGTCCAAGGCTGGTAGCAGTCTGCGTGGTTGGCACTGAAGGACCAGCATAGGAAGGATGGCGAGAGCAAGGGACCAAAGAGGAGAACGGTGGGAGCACAGCTGCGCAAGGCGCTCTCCGTTTCGTCGTCCAGGAATGATGGTTCAAGTTATGATGACGTGCAGATTCATTACACTGGTTGTCTACTTGCTGCCTTTTCGTAGGGCGAGCTGTATGTTGCTGAGTGGGAAGAGGATAGGAGTGAATGTGTCGCTTGCTGCGTACAGGACCAGGCACCTTGAATAAAAGTAAGCCATCTCATTCATAATCATCATAAAAGAGCATACACGTTCTGTGACCTTGCCAGTGTTCGGTAGCCAAGTGTGCGGTGGCGTACTGCTCCTGATATAACTTGGACTCGGATCCATGAAATTCTGTTCCAAGTCCATGCATGCAGACAAGAACTTTGAAGGGATAGAAGTCGTTGCCAAGTGTAGAAATGTGATGATATTATATGGCCGCCCTCAATGCAGGGCCGGAGGAGCATTTGACAGGTTCTGAAAGATAGATCACAACATGCCGGAATATGGTCTACATAAAGGCACACCATCTTCCAGAAGCAACGGACGTTTTTTCTTTTTTTAAAAAAGAGCCCGCTGCTTCAGGATAGCCATAGATACCAGGATTCAAAGGTTTAGAAAAGGAACCATGATGAACCAGTCCTGTATTGCATTGATTAAGTTCGAATCAAGTTAGCCTGGTGACTTAAACGGACGGTGGATCTACCTTGGCCTTTCCCTGATATGGGAGACAGCTCGGACCCAGAAGTTATATGGTCATCCTCCTCGATGTCATGGAGCTCCAAGTCCTACCAAATAATGCCTCCGGTTGCCAGCTCAGAATTGACTCAAGTGTTGGCCATAGTTCAATTTGTGCAACCATTGTATGCCCTGCTGGTCTTTGGCAGAGAAAAGACCAGCAGGACACGCAATGGATTGGATACTTGTATGTGACGGTAGAGGTATCAGCACCCCAGCCAGGTAATACTTGGTGTTGGATCACAGTATTATTAATTGATTGGCCCTTCCCACCATAGCGACATGGATACCATATGACCAGTCTCCGAGTCTGGAGAATGCAAGCACACCTTGTCAACCGTCTGATGTCTGGTAAATTTAGTTGATGCTTCACAAGAATACTTGGCGCACAAAAAGGAAGCCACTTTTGATGTGCAACATACACTGATTGAGAAGTTTAATGTGATTGGAAGTCTGAAACGGGGATAATGTGGTCAAGTTCACACATCCTGGTTGGGTACATCTTCCGTGATTGTTTGAATCTCCTAAGCCAAGGCAGTCTTCCGGCTTTTTCTTATCACGGGTAAGGTTGAAGGTCACCACCGGATTTGTGTGCATGAGCATTTCAAATGGATGTCTAATCCTTCATTGTTAAGACGTCTTCCGGTGGGGATATGCAACCCCTAATAGGGTTAAATATACACGACAGGCAAATATGTTCGTGGTAAGCTATGCAAGTTTCTAACCAGGAAACATTGGAGCACGCCCCGCAGCTTGCTTAACTTGGTTGGAAGAGAACCGATTCTGAAAAGGAATTGAAAATACGGTGTGCGAGGCCAGTCAAGACTCACCAAGAGAGAAGGATGCGTGAAGTGCTTGAGATTGAAATGTCGGAAAGCTGATCATTGCGATTGAAGAACAACAGTGGGCATGGTTGTGGTCAGGTTGTTGGATAGAGATCGCTGTTAAGTGTCGACAGCAGCAGCAATGGCGATAACGACAGGCGTTGAGAGCAAGGGGGATGGGACAGCCGAGACAGCAGTCACAGCGAGATCGGCGCCGAGCTGGATTGACAGAATAGCACCAGAAAGGCCGTCATCATCGTTGGACGTGATGTTGAGCAAGCAAGTCGTGATAGGTGGCAGCAGCGGTTAATATGGTCATGTCGTTCTTGAGAAAGGATGGTTCAGGATTGGGCAAGATCACTGTTGAGGTGCAGCGGGGATGTCGACGGTGATGACGACGAGGTTGGTGGTCGAGGAGAGAAGATGGAGGAAGGAAGCAAGAAGCTGATGTGTCAAACGTGCTCGCCGGCTTACTTAGAAGCTACTTTGAAACACATGACAAGGCAAAAAGTTGCTTGCAGTTCCTCCTAAGGCGGGATGATGTCATTACATCACCCGATAGGGGCAAGCGCCTATTGTCATCACTCAGTCATCAAGCAGCTGCGCTGCTGCCAGTCCGGGCATTATGAGCATGGAAAAATAAATAGACTACTCATATTCTACGTATGACTACATATATAGCTAAGGACTTGACATCCATGTTTACTCTTCGAAGTATGGGTAGTGTCTTTTTAAAACAAAAAAGTCTGGTCGGTTGGTTGGCACGTACTGTGTTAGGGCGCCGAGAACCAGGTTGATCTGGCTATCACTGACTAGGTCCTATCGACAAAGCCACTGAAGTGAGTGGTATGCGGTAACTGAAAGTTACTTCTTGCCTCACCTCGAGGAGGGTCGCATTCATCGCGAAAGTGTTGACATCGTCGTTCACCTCATCGTCAACCAGAACATCGTTCCCTGAGCCGAATGCCCTTTCCACACGGGCCTCCTTGCTAAGCAAGGATACGAAGTCTCTCGTGAATGGCCTGATGCTTCTTTCCATCATCAAGAACTTGTCCCTTTCGTAAAAGGCGCTGGTCTTGTGATCAACATCTTGAAGCAGCGGCTTGTCTAAAACCAACTCGGCCATGACACATCCGAGAGAGAAATAATCGGTCTTAACTGTCAACTGGAGACCTAGCGGACAGTATAAGCATGAAGAGCGGCAGGGGCTTAGCTACAATGATCACCTGCGATATCTTCTGGGGAACGGAAACGATCGTGGTCTTCTTCGCCAATGACCTTCCTTGATGTCCGTCCGTGAAAGACAAGCTTGATGCTGGTGTTCTTGATCGCGGCCTTGGAGGGGTTTAGCGCCTCTTATGTACAATGTAGCGGTCTGGGACAACCTACCTGTGGATAAAATGTACCTTCTCGCCCGTTGTACCAATCCTCCCAGACGGTTGAAGCATCCGATATGATGATGTTTTCTGGGCAGATGTCGCCATGCGTCATTGTTCTGTCGTGGAGGACTGCATCCTAAATCAGCTATGAAACCCCAGGGCAACCATGTAAGGGCAAACATTGCAAACCGTCCATAACCTGCAGGACAATCTCCTTCACCTGGCGAGGTGAGAAAGGTGCGATCTCATCGTCGATAAGCACCTCTGAAAGTCGAGTGCCTACATCTTCGTAGAGATACCATAGGTCATGGTTAATGTCAAACAACACTTCTACTTTTGAGAAGTGACTGTGCGAGAGTGAATATCATGGATCCTTATCCCAAAAATCAAAAATGTCGTACCGGTTTGCCTCCCGTAAGCGCCGGAAGGCTCTAAGATCCTCTGCTAGTACATCTGGATCCGCCAAGGGCCTCCGAATGACTTTGGCCAAAAGTAGAGTTCCCTGGCGGATGTCCCGCACCGACAGGATCTGGGATTCATCTGCATGAAGATGAAAGTCGGAAATGACGTCTAGGGCAAATAGATTGGTAGGGAGAGCGAGAAGAGCGACATCAACTTACATTTGTGTTTGAGAACATGGCCGATCAAGAAGCTGAAGTGACACTGTTTGTCAATGCCGGTGCGGCGAAGGTGATGTCAAAATTGAGGTACATACTTCGGGGAGAGAAGGTCTTCATCGATTTCGGTATCTGACATTTTGACAGGCAGTCAAGGGCGAATGCGAGCAGGACGTCGTCATTTATAATATGAAAGGTGGGAGGATGGTTGAGGATGGTTGACGGCAGGTGCCTGAGAATGGTGTGAGGGCTTCGAGAGTTTCAAGGGGTTCGGTTCCTAGCGCTCACTCGTCGGTGCACAGCCCGAATACCCGGTGCTGCAAATCAGCACCGCGCCTGAGATCGTTGATTTTGATCTCGCCATTGGACGTCAAACGCTGTGGTGGCTTGTACATGAAGTCTACACAAGATCACTAGGCCCGAGGTACCCAAGTCCTCCAATTTGAGCCAAGTTCTGTCGAGGATCTATGCCACGGAGGGTCTATTTGGAAGGTCTTCGTAGCAGGGGCAGAGTTTTGAATATTTGACTAGCTAGCAGACGGATATTTACAGTCTTAGACATATTTCGATCAGACAAAATGGTATACAAAAGCAGGTCACGATTCGTAGAGACCTAATTGCAGGAGTGTCGGACACTCTCGCATGTAAACCCGACACCCATATGGCGGGCAGTCAAGGATCTGACAAGCCCAATCAAAGTGCAGCAAAGAGCTTCTGCGGTAGAGATAGACCGTGTCCCGGTCAATGCCCAGTTCCGAAAAAGACCGATCTAGGGGAGGAAACACATTCGTTAACTTGAACAACGAAATGAGAACTGCGCGTACGTGTGACCTTCATGACCAAGCAGCGGGAGTCACCGACGACGCGTGCTCCCGAATCGATGCCATCGGCTTGGTATGAGACTGGTCGATATAAACGCATCAAAGTGACGGGGAAGCCTCTGAGCGCAGCAGCTACCAGCTGCAAGGTACCCATACCGTGGGTATGATTGAGGTAGTTCCTGCGTAAGACCAAGGTCGCCCGAGGATACAGCGATACAAATAGAGTGCTGGTCATAAAGTTCATAACAGCGGCTGTCACAAGTTAGTAAAATGAGTATCGAAGGAGACAAGCCACTCAACTGGAGTGCTGGGACGTTGTTATATAGTCCACGGGATCCACATTTACCACAATAACCCTGACAGCGAGAAGATGGGGTTTACCAGTGGTACGACGACCGGTCTTGTAGAAATGTATTTCTTCAATGATGGTCGTGGATGGGGTGGATGCCATTGCCGCGAGACGACGAAGGGAGATGGGGAGGAGGCCAGACAGGCAAGGGAACGCTACGGTGAAGCCGCTCGCAATCAGATACTCCCGAAAGGCATCTGCAGCTCCAATTCGGATGAAAATATCCAACGGTATGCTTGGATGAATAACCTGGCGCTCTGCAAACGCAAGCGTCTGCACGCCCCCAACAATGGCTCCTGTGAGTTCCATAAGAACTATGAACAGCGATGGGTTGGAAAACCAGTGCTGGAGAAACCGTTCAGATGACCATGCAAACTTCTTGTAAGCAATGACGACCCGGGCCACGGTTCTGCAAGTGCTCTGTAGGATTCCGAGTTGTTGGAAAGAGAGTAGGGAGAAGAACAACAAGGTCACCCGTGAACTGCTGGAGATCCATTTTTCGAATGGTTTGACCATGGGGCGAATGAGGAGAAAGGCAAACGTCACAAGAAGGGCAAGCAGGGGTAGGGAAGGGGACTGTGCAATGCGATTCATGTCCATTAACGACCTGTAAGAAATGGAGGCTTACGCGCCACCATTTCACTGCGACCCCGAGTCGTCGCCTCTACAAAAGAACCACACGAATCCCGCCATCAATCCGATCTACGAGGGACTAGACCATCGTTTGTCCCAAAATTCGATTCTGGAAACATATATAAGAGTCCTAACTTTTGGTATGAAAGAGTACTCACCTCTTCCGCCATGACAGATCCAGCAGTAGCGGGGTTCCATACCCACAAGTTTCGTGACACAGACATCGCACTTGACGCTGTGATTGCGGACATGGCAAAGGACGTCCCAGAGCTTGTCGAAGCCAATCCCGCCCAACACTTCTGCGACCGCTACACGGTGAGTTGCTGTCTCTGAACATCAAAACCGGATACTCATTCCAAACAGCTTTTTGACAAGAAGTCTGGCAAGCAAGCTATAGTCCACCACGCATTCGTTTACATGGGCGGTACTCCATCAGAGACAGGCAACTTTGTTCCACCTGGCAAGCCTTTGCCTCTCGGTCTGACTGAGGATAAAGCGTGAGTACGGAGTCGTATGATGGGTGGACATTATACTTAGCTGCCAAAGTCAGAGGAGTCTTAGCGGCATCTGCGAGCAGAACTGGACCTTTGACACCTCCACCGATCGTAGGATATGGAACCTTCTCGAGGTGTGTAGCCCGACAATAAGCGGCTCACGGATGTTGACACCGTTTCCCCCCAGGTCCTTGAAGAATGGGGAGAGGGGCGCCTCAAAGCAAAAGGATTCAACTCCAAGAGCAAAGTCAAATCAACTTGGCAGTCAGCAGCGTCCACCCACAACAAAAACCAGTGGCAGATGAGTGCACGACTTCTGCTACCCATGAAGTTAGCTCAAAGCATCCAGGGGTATAAGATTGCTCACAAGTTGCACCCCTGGCTCGAGGACGCCCTCCGAGACTCGACGAAGTGGGTTGCCAACCGCGATCAGGTTCACCTCATGACCCACTCCGAAGGCAAATTCCGCAAGCTTTCGCGCTCCAAGCCTGCAGAATTTGTGGCGGGTGACATCATCTGGACGAGCTTTGCTATCACCTGGAGTGTTAGACGCGACAACTGGGCTATCGAGATTATTCCAGGCGAGTTGATTCGTGTTGGTCACCTTGAAGTCACGGCTCCTGGAGCTGGAATCGACGTCGTGTACCTGCAAGTCGATTCTGACGAGGAGACGTTGGAGGAGGACGTGCAGGAAGAAGGTTCATCCGTACGTGTTACGTCTGGGAGTGAGGGGTCCAAGAAGCGGAACCATACCCCAGATTCGCCGATCCCAGAGCGTCGCCAGCGCCCTCACCGCGAGAGCCCAGCATGGACAGGTGATATGGACATGGACGAGATACCTAACGAAGCGGTCATGTCTCAGCTTCCGACTGGCAATGCTGGCCCTGATCCGAAAGCATCAAAGGGGGGTAGACGCACCAGTACCCGATCCAAGCTTGGTTAATCTGCAATTACCATCCATTGCCGTTGTGCCTTCGAGAGCCTTCTAACGTTGTCATATATTCTTCGTCTATCAAAGTAGTTCCTTCTAAAAGTCGTGCTCGATACTCCTCATATATATAAATATGTTTCGTGCTCACGTTATTTGCCTTCGTGCCACGTCTTGTGTCAAAGGTTCGATGGTGGGTAGGTGCACATATACCCTTGGGTTTTGCATCTATCGCAACTTGGGCGGTGTTTGTTACACGTGCTGCCTGAGACTGATTCATCTGTCATTCGGAGAGTTTATGCATGCAAGAAGGTAATACTCACCATGGCAGCGAACGCAAGATATCTTTCGACTGTCCCTACACGTTTTGTAGGGTTGGGTTAACTTTCTCCATCGATAAGAACACTAAAGGGTTGTTATTGCTTGAGAAGATCAGAATTAGGTACAAGGCAAGCGTACATTATTTTTACGCGACTCTTTGAGGCTTGGTAGAAGGATACGTCCTGTAGCACTTCGAGGAAAGAGGTAGCAGGAGACCTGTTGCGGGTGACATGCACAAGGCATTCGACACCGGCAAGGGCCTGAAGTGATTGCTACGAGGGTAAAGTCGCGCCGAGCTTAATCAGCACGGCAGAGGTCTGTAGACGAATCAATGCGGGAGACGACGCTAGCCTCCTACCAGAGGACCATAATGGCCTTGAAGGGTGTTGTTGGCAAGTTGCGAACACGGGTCCGCTCAACCATTTCACCAATATACCGAGTCGGAAACGTTAGCCATCAGCGAGTTTGACAGACATTGCTGATAACATTATCGTGCACGTAGGTCCAGGGAGTATATAGCTACACGAAGGTGAATATTTGGAATACCAGTGTCAAATCCCTTGAGCACCATGACCTGACGACTGCAGATGTTGCAGTCATCATGCATGCTCCTCCCCCTCCATTCCGGCAGACGAATCCTTCTCCAGAGCACGGTAAAGTCCAAGGGCGCTCAGCTCCTTAAAAAAGCTGTAAAGAAAGAGATGGTGAATTAACGTTTGATGAATAATGCTGGGGATCTGACCTTGCGCCTAACAACTTTGTTTCATTGATCTGATAGTGCTGGAGCCTGTCATACCTCGAGGGGAGACACCATATCGCCTTGATGCCCTCTGCGTCATTTACCAGTGCATATTCACGCCTGTTACAGTACCTCAGCCAAAGGACGTTCCCGAGCCATCCCTGACCACACTGCTCTTGCACAGCTGCATTTCTTGGGGCAGGCACCAAGTGACTGGAGAAGAAGATATGGTGCTGGACGGGAGCAGAAGCGTCTAAACCATAGATATTACAAACCCTTGCACTCATTGCTCCGTTGGGGAAAATCCAACGGAGGTCAATGCAATGGGCACCGTCGATCTTGTCTCTAATGGGCTCGTAGGCGAGCAAGGAGACGATCTGCGGGGTTTTGTCCCCTGTGCTGTATAGGCATCCTTTCATCAGAATTCTTTTGGGCTGTAAAACTATCAAAGTCTGAGCACAGCAATTTAGAGTTGCATCTGCGTACCCCAATAGCATTGCCTGCGTTGTTCACGTTTGGGGCGGAGACGACCTCCTCGTTCCAGGCGCTTGTTGACTCGATGACCTTCTTCGATAAAGGCGCCTCGTGGACGAAGTAGTTCTGCACGCAAGGATGCTAGGAAAATGTTAGACTGGCTTATAATGAAGCTCCATCAACGGCCTCACCTCCATGAACATCTCCCCATGCAACCCAGCTACTTTGTTTTTCGACAAGAACATCTCAATCGCATCCATCATGAAGAAAAGCAGACACGTTTGCTGGGTGGTGTGTTCTATTAAGTGTTATATAGAATTTGTCGCTTCTCCGGGTAAGGTATCACGGCTATAAACAATAGCGCAAGCCCCACTACCGTTGGAGACCGGCTATAAACAATAGCGCAAGCCCCACTACCGTTGGAGACCTCGAGGCAAACTAAAACAAGGGGCATGGAACTCACGTCAATCACGGCTTGAGGAAAACAGTTTCAGTGTTGCCCGAGGGTATCAGATCGACAATGGGAATATTAGGGAAGTTGATTTGTTGCAGCATTCCATAACATGACCGTGTGCAGTATCTAAGGTAAGGTAAGATGGATTACTACCAAGACGGTCAATCGGTACATAGCATCAGTGCGAAAATCGAACGATTGCGCCGAGTACCATGGTAGCAAGAACACCTCTACGAAATAGGGCCTGATTTGGTCTATCAGGTAGCAAGACCATGATTCCCAAGAAATATACGAGAGCTAAGTCGCCAAAATTAATGATAAACTCTGAAGTAGGAAGTACAATGGCGACCCACCTGAGAATACCCGGCTCGCCAATCCTCAGATATCCCGGAGAAGAAACCAAGCCGGAGGAATGGTCAAATACCTCAAAATATTGGTTGTGGTATGGCTTCATTCCGATATACAAATCTGGAGCATCCATCAGCAATGTTCCCCCGGCCCTCCTGTTAAGTACATACCGTTTGCATAAGGAACCACCCAGCACTCCCTATCACCAAGGTATCGGGATCCTGTAGAGACCTCTGGGTAAACTGCTTTATTTCGAGGGGGGCCAGAAACGAGGTCGTGGAAATCGGTTAGCCTGCCCGATGTACCACTGAGTGGCGCCCTGTGGATGACGAAAGATCTTAGCGTGCCCAGAGTACTCCTTGCAAACGGACAAACAGCAGCATCCGAGTCAACATAGCAGGTCAGTGCGGCTGAAATCTGTCTGTCAGTCATGGATAACGCTTCCACAAGTACACGCACTTGATGTTTGGGCTAATATTGCCCTGTGAGGCTCGCACATCGTAACAGCAACATCGACTGAGAGATAGACGACGCCACCGCACGGATTGGTATGGGGCTTTTGAAAGCTGAATATCGCAATGGGTTGGTGAGAGCCATGTTCGTCGCTCCTTTCTCCGGTTCCGTAAGAACGTGCGGTCCAACTGCGACATAGTTCACGCAGAACGGCCGTCCACGGTCCTGGTCGAGCACCTGGAGTGTTCACAAACATGTAGTCATCCTGGTTCATCTCCGAGATGACATCTCCCAGGCGCGAAAGGGTGGTCCACACCATAAGGGAACCCTTCCCATCTGCCCTCCGGCAAAAGAAATCAAGAACCGCCGGTCCTGAGATGAGCGCGCCGGAGGTGTACATCAGAGCACGAATTCGCTGGGGACGACTGAACCAGAGCTCCAGGAAGGCTTTGACGTCCCAGACATGCTCACGATAGGCACGGGTTATCCCGTACAGGAGCATGGAAGTCCTCCCAAGAGCCAGGATTCTAGATACTGGCCAGTGATAAAAGAAGTGTTTGAGGAAGATGTAGTCGTCGCACACGTTGGTCAGGAGGATTGTTTCGAGTTTAGATGTTGAACCTGGATTGGCCATTGGATCGGGGGTGTTTCGACTTCTCAACTATCACCTCGTTGAAGGTATCTGTGGTTTGTTTGGGTTCATGGATAGCTTCTTGGTTCTGTTGGGCGTTGCCGAACTTTACGATCAGTTCTCGTAAAGTGATTGGAAGCAACGCGGGTCCAGACGTCCAACGTCTAACCAAGAATAGATCGTGTGAACTTATGTGATAGTACTGCGGCATCTTTGGCGCCTCTTTCTCTCTGTCCAAAGGTGGTTTATACCAAAATGTGTTTAAAAGCGGGTGGGTGGCGAATGGTTTGCAAACCTTGCAATATCCATCCAGATGACGTGTGGATCGAATGTGCGTTTATTCATGAACAGTTCTTTTGTGTTTTTGCTAATTCCAATTGGGTTTCCTAGTCGAAGGTCTCACCCCTCCCTCCACTTCCTCCCATTAACGCTCAACCCGAAGCTCTTCGGCAATACCGCACTCAAATCCGATCTGCAACATGCATCCACCCCTCCATTATCACCTTCGTCGCCAATCTGCTCCTCTCATTACCCTTGAAAGCACAAGTGGATATTCATCGGGGAGTAGCCGTTTCAATGCTCCTAGTTGAAGTCCTGCAAGCCATGAAGCGCGTCAGTGCGAGTCAAGAACTCACAGAGGACCTCCTTCACGAGATAGAGCCAGCTTGGCCGAAGCTTTGCCAGTGCCTTCGGACTCTCATTTCAGGTGGTCGTTGATGAGTCGCCCTGGCCGTTGTCAACCAGTTCATGATGCACTCCAACGAGACATACTCGATGTTCCTCCACACCCTAGTTGGCATCCAAGTAATCATGGCATTTGCAATGTCGCCTACTCCCCCATACCTCGATTCACTCGTCCTGGATCTTACGATCCTCACCGCTGTGATCAGGGACCCAGCCGCCTCACCAATTATCGAGCACGATCTCAAGCGCTTCTACCGTTTTGCCCAAACTGAACGCCACGCGTTTGCATCCGTGTTGCTCAATCGTATTACCGCCATGCACGACAGAGTTGGCGCACGAGAGGTTCCATTTGAACCATTCCTCCTCAACGTGGCGGAGATCGCAAATTCTCTAAAAAGGTTGCAAGACACCCGCTGGCTTTGGAACTCATTCCTTCATGAACGCCTCCCTGCTCTCCTCATGGCCTCGATCTATGACTGCCTTTTGATATGCTGCTCGATCCCAACTCCCGTTGGCAATGATCTGCGTGAGCAAGTGCTTGACGCCACCTTCGCCCTCATGGAGGCATGCCTCTTTGATCCTTCACCCTCGCGTCATTACCTACCGACAGTCAGAGACATCCTCTTGAACGGATACCTGAAAATCATGGTCTCGCACGTCTCCTGCGTTTCCGACAAGTCGAAGCAAGACCGATATCTCTCCCAAATCGGCGTAGTGGCAGGGCTCTCCACCTATTCGGAGGTGCAACCTGCGGTTGTTCATTTAGTCATGGAAAATATGGACGATTTGAGCATGGCATTCGCGATGGTTGGCAGCAATGGTGATCGAACCTTCGAGTATTTGGCCAGGATCGCCAAACTCGCCGACCAGGGTGCTGTTTGCACTGCTCCTTTCTTTGGGAACAGCGATGCTGTAGAATCGGTTCGCCAAAAGATCTGCGACAATCCGACGGTACGTCTTGTCGCATAGAATGTGGCTTCAGAAAATTCTAACGTCTATCAACGTAACAGTGCAATCGAAACCCTGAGGACTCCTATCGCTCACCGTACAAGCTTTGTGGCGGCTGCTGCAACGTCGGCTACTGCAGCATCGCTTGTCAAGAGCAGGGCTGGGGATTGCACAAACATAGAGACGTGTGCCGAGATTATCAAAGTAAGTATGATCCTCAGCAGCCCGTCAGACGTCAGCCTAACTGTGAGATAGACGAAGATATACCCACTTATCGACTTTCTCTCAACCAAAGGCTTCACGTCGTGGGCTATCTCCAATCCATATACGCCCATCTATGCAACGACCCAGACTACTCATCCAAAGACCCCTCTGTGTTAGATCCCTACACCAAAACTGCATGGAATGTCGACTGCACCCGTTTCCCGTTCCCAGTAGTGATGGAACAAGGACCGGCTGACAAGATGATCTTCATCCGAAACCAAAGCCCGGCGGTGCAGGTTGGTATTGAGAATTTTATTTCCATCTATGCAGCGATGACGCCTCTCAACCTCCTCCATGGGCTCTTGCCCTTCTCCACCCATTTTGATGTGCATGTACTCCTCCTCATCAGGCCTGTCCTTACTCCAGAAAGGAAGATAACCTGCTCTACCGTGTCCAGTTTTGTTTTCTTTGACAGCCCCCGCATTCGTCCTATCTACCACCAACTTGAATCCACGATTGAGGGAGTATGTGGTATGGCGGGCCCGTCTCCCCCCGTCGTCGTTGTGACCGCAGAATAGACTCTACCCAGCAACTAACATTCTTCGCCTTGTTATCTAGGCGAAACATGCCTTGCCTTTATGACTTGATGTATAACGAATTTAAAGCATTTAACTTCGGTAGCCGTTGTGCGACGATGTGGATACCTCAATCTGAATAGCTTGAACACATGCCGCTTTCGAAACTTAGGATTCATGTAAACATTGCGTCAACGTTTTATACGAAGCTTTGGCTGCTGTCTTCTGAAGCCGCCCCAGGAAGTATCCTTTGTTCTCGATCCACTCATCAAAGTTTATTCTCTCCCAAGGCATAAGTCCTCAAGGGCTCGCCCATGCGACAAGTGAGTCGAGACCGATCGACCCAACCTGCTCATTTGGTGTCTGTGGGCGCTCCGAGCAATCGGTCTTCAACGATCATCTCTCTGTAATGGAGGGTGTAGATTCAAGGTCTTTATAATCTACCTGCCTAATACAAGCAAATAAGCTATACACCTTCAGCTGTCAGAAGAGGAATCGCCTGAATCTGTCAATACAACTCTTCGAATATATCGGCTTCTCGAGAGTCTTAACACTGCAAGCCTATGAGCTATTTCACGGGGGATGTCGTCGTCCAACTGCTCCAGCATATCGACTGGGTTGTGAGAGGCAACAACAGGGAGGATATTAGGGTCTGCAGCAGTGGCTTGAAGTCCGCCATCCTGTTCATCCTCGAACGAAGACAAGCTACTGTCATCGCAGTCTTGAGACGAGGATTCCGAAGAGTCAGACAGTACTATCAAGGGCGGCATCAAGTCGGAGTCGGTGGTGTGGATGCTGATCTCGCTTGTATCAGAGACGATGAAAGAGTCTAAACTCTCCGTCTCGGACTCAACGATCGAGAATTGCGTCGAGCTCAAGCCAGAGCTGCCCTCACTTGAATCATCTGAAAAGTGTGAGCCCAAATACGCTCAGTCAATCAAAGCCATAATGGATGCAACGGTTTGCATACCTTCCATCACGTAGTCCTCCTCATAGAAATGTGTCATATTGGAGGCCATGGGATACACTTCAGCATAGAAGCCGTTGTCTCTCCTGCTGAGAAGCCCGTATATGTCAACTAGAACTGATAAGTAACAAGGGCGTGTCAAGCAGGTAGTAGACTCACAATGAAATGTGCACGACAAGTCGTGTGAGCAAGTAAAGACCGCATGCTCTATCGTTTCGTCGACAAGCAGCTTGGCTTCAGTCATGTGTCTACAAAGCGGGTAGGTAAAAGTCGTCGCTAAGCGATAAGCGCTCAGTTCGATGGGTTTGACGACATTGCCATTGTATGTGAGTGGGCTTTATTCAAGTGGTCAGTGACTTTCCATAGAGACCGTCGAACATGACATACTAAGCCATCTCAATAAACTGGCCAAGACTGGACCAAGTCATGAGATTTTTGGGTTCAGTCGGAAGCTGGAGCATCCTCGGTGTACTGTTGCCTGGAATCCAGAGCTTATTGGTAGGGTGTCTATATACATTGACGACTTGGAACTCTTCGTAGGGAACACTCGAAAGACAGATCAAGCGATCGACAACCACATCATTGGCAGATGCCGAGAGTGAAGTACCTATTGTGAGCCATCGGGATCAACATCTGGTTTATTCTTAGCTGGCGTCTGGGTAGGTTTAGGGCCTTAAATTTCAACAAGCACGTTCAAGCGGTGGGGCAAACAAATGCATGAGGCCACCATGTCCATACCTCTTGAGCGGTATGTTGTTATCTCGGCGAACTTAGCCCCTTATTCACTAACTAACCGCCATCGACAGTAGCCTGCACTATCGCACTCCGCTTGAGATTTGGTTTAAAGTCTTCAGCTACCTCAGTCGACAAGACAAGGTTATGACTTTACTGTTATGCTGGCATACCCACGACATCACCGCCTACTCCTTATACCGGCACTTGGTAATAGAAGGAAAGCGCGGACGAACCCTAATTGCGATGCTTGCCTCTAGAAGGCACCTTCCAACCTTCTACGCAAAGCAAGTACGGCGCATTCATATTATGGGATTTGAACAGTGCGATCGTTATGTGACTTTCCCCCTTGTATGCAAGGCTCTCAAGCACATGGATGGAGTCATTGCCATAGGCATGGCGATTACGTCCACATCGGCCAGTCACTTCGTCCAGTGCCTGAAGCAGGAAGGCTTAATTCGGCATCCGTACTTGGGTCCCGCTCCAAAGGGGGCGCCAACAAACCACCTACCAAAACTTCAGAGGATCACCCTCACCACCTCTGTTGAGTTGGTTACTCTTGCCTCCAGCCGCGAAGTCACGGATATTGAGTTTTTGGAGCCTTTGAGCTATCTTACTCTCCAGGTTTTCCTCGACTATGTCAAGATCCAGCCTGGACCGCTTCTCCAAGAACTCCGCTTGGAGTTAACAAAGAAGGATGCCGAAGCCAGCGCCTTTATCCAAATTATCCGCGATGCCGTGCCAAATCTCCGCGTCCTCATACTCGGCAACTCGGGTGATCCTTCAGTGCGTATTTGTTTTCAACTTCTTGCCCGACAAACTGCTAAAGTCCTCCTTAGCCACTGGTCCGCCATCTCTCGTCGCAGAGCTCATGTCTCCCTAACAAGCTTGTGGCACTGGGATGTAATACCCAACTCTCGGGCCACAACTCATACTGGCATACGGGCAACTGCGACGCTCTCTTCGCTGCCCACTTCGATGACTTCACTAACATTCGTACCCAGTATCCATACTTGCGTTTTATCGGCTTCGGTTACACGGGCTACCTGGCTAATTCGAGATCCTCCTGCTTCCAGGAGGCTTTGGGGGAGGACGCTATGGACTGGCTGAATATCAACCGGCGACGGTAATTACTTCGTCGCCGCGTTAATGCCGTGTAGAACATACGAGGAATGCCACCAAGCCCAACTCCTTTTATTTATATGTCATTCCTTTTATTCGTCTGCCAATGTGCCACCCTTGTACACTAGAGGTTGGCAGGCAATGTTCGTTCGTACCTATGTCAGACTTCGCTGAACATGTTGCCTTGAACTTCATCCATATCAATGCCCTCCGACCTCATCATGGTACAGTAATGCTCACTCCCAATGCAGTTGGCTTATATCCAGCGCAAATGAACAATGGAAGCTCTGAGCAGATCATCGAGGTAGGATTGAACTCTCGCGTCAGGAAGATATTTGAAAAACTTATCACCCCATCCCATCCCATCGCTACAACAAGTTGCGGGTCCCAATCTTGGTGACATCCCATCGCCAGAGAGTGCATTATCCGATGTATTACAGAAACACTGCCCTATCGACACCGTTCCTCGGTTAAGCTTTTGCTAGATACCCGTTTCAAGGCCATGCAGAGAGGTCCCTGAGACCTGGATACGCTACATGGGAGGAGGGGTTGCTCAAATGATGTTCATGGCATTCGTGTTCACTGGTGCGATGATGATTAGCATGCCGGTTTCGGGGATGAGAAATCAAAATGAAGTACGTACAGCTCTCTGCGAGTGGCGTCTAAAGAAAATCCTGGAAGGTTCACGGCTACGCATTCTTGGCCCTCACCCATCCTTGCAAAGGCCTGCATGTAAATGTCAAGGCCAAACAGCGAGGAGAAGAAGTCACTGAGCTCAACACTTTGCTGGTGAGCCGCAGAGAATTTCTGCTCCCACGATAGGTCGTAAAACCACGGATTCGAGTCGCAAACCCCGTCAACTGGTGGTTGGTCAAAACTAGGGCACTCCATGGTCGTGTCTGGGGTTATCGCCATGTTGGTATCGCACAATACTGATGCTGGGTCAGCTAATGGAAAATGTGACACGAAGGTCGTATCGGGACCTGCATCGGCTGGTGGAGGCTGATGAACGACTGCTGAGGCGTGATTCATTGAGGGTGGGGATATTGGATCGCTCTCATAACTCGGAGCGACCTGAGGCCACTGGGTAAAGGCCACGTGTGCGTTGGCGCTGGCAGACGTTGAAGCTGGGGAGGCCAACGAATCTTGTCGTACCCAAGGCGCCGTGAAGCTCGGAGTGACCACCGGAGATTGGTGAGAGCCGGGGACGGGATCGACAGTGGACAGAGGTCTTCCAAGTCTCGGATCGGCTGGCAGGTGCGTACACCTCTCGTCGTTGGGGTTATGGGCTTGGGTATTGCTCATAGACGAGGGATCTACGGTCTCCTGCCGAGAATTGAACACTACTCAGTAGAAGCAATAATATTTGTATGGCCAAACTTACCATGGTGAAATGGTAACACCAGTTCGTACAACCTGAACGACTCTGCAAGGTGGGATGACCATTCAAAACATCGCTTTGTAAAACATAGAACTCGCATACCAATGGCTCGCCTTTGACGAGGAAGTTGCTGATATTTTGACGAAGTTTTGACACCAGCATGATGCTCTGCTGGTCAACTACAGCACAATCCTCGTCAGTGAGTTTGCTGACGGTTGATGGAGCTGGAGAATATGGCATTGCGTATGCCTTAAACCTTGTCAACGGGCTCACATGCTAGCACTGTTCTTGTTAAAGAGCTGGTGGCCAGCCCCGTCAATCCAAATCGCGTGATGCGTGATGGTGTTCCTCTTCCTATCTCAAAGTTTAGGGGAGTGTCCAAACGATCTTCTCATGCCAAATCTATTGAAGCGACAAGCAAGGAATTCTCGGGTGCTGCGCTGTCCGTGCACAGTCGAGGTTGGAGGTTGTGAGTCAATAACTCAAATCCCCGTGAGCGTGCCACTGCCCAACTGGCAAGGCGGACACCAGAGCAATCTGCCGATGTCTTGTTCCATCAGATTGCATACGTACAGGTGTCAAGGACTGAGCGCAAATGAAATGTCATCGGACGAGGAAGCGGGGCTCGTATAGACCAGACCCCACTGGAATCTGCGTTGGATCTAATGTTTAAATTAGGCAACGGGTGGAACATGCCGCACTTTATAGGGGTGGATTTGAAGAAAACAACGACAGAGAATCGCAGCCATTGCTGTTCTCCTTGAAACTCGCTATCTGTTGCACCGACTTGGAAAAAGAGTGAGCTGTTCGTCTTTCGTTCTGCAATAAATCTGATGATGACCAGGGTCAAGCATGTTACCCTGGCTGTCACGCTTTCTCCTCTGGCTGGTTACCCTCCCTTCTATCTACTGGAATGCTCTGACAGCGCCCAGAAACACTGCATCTGAAGCAAGCGAGGCTTTAGAGCGTGATCAGGAGCTCCAGGAGCAGATCACGGACCTACTCACCAATTACGACTTAGGCTTTGCCGAAACCATGACACTTCTTCGTGATCTGGGGGGTTACATCTCTGGTTCTGCCGCACTGGCATCTATACCAGGGCACAATAGCTTCACGCCAAACGACCTCGACCTCTACTTTCCCAAAGAGGCTGCAGAAGACGTTCTCGACTTCTTCCTGTCAACGAGAAGGGGAAGCTTCACTTTCGAACGAGGCGTTGGGTTGTGTGACAAGCCCTCGGGAACAAGTATCCCTGGGGTGTCTCGAATATGGTGGCTGACGGTCGCCCAAACGACCAAGAATATCAACATAATTCTAACCTCGACTCGGTGCGTTTTCTCTCTTCATACTGATCGTGTTTCCTAAAGTTTCATGTGGCTTGTAGATCGGCATTAGCGCCCATCCTGGGCTTCCACTCAACCATCGTGATGAACGTTATTTGCTATTTCGGGGTGATCAGCCTCTATGCAAAGCCTACACGATATGGCATAGGTTGGATTAACCTTGATCACCGACCTAGTGCCAGGGACGTGCGGTGGCTCAACAAGTATAGGGAGCGCGACTATCGACTCTTCCAAGACTCCAGGATGCAAGGGATTTTTGGCCGCCATGTCTGTGGGGCCCACGTCTGCTGTGCGCACACTATCCGATGCCTTCAAGATGACGGAGTCCAGGTCTACACTCTCCCCGCATATCGCGGCTGTGATTCCTCAGAGCTGCTTAGCGGCCTTGAGCATCACTTTCGTTGGCGGTTGAAGAACAGCGGTTGTCGGTGGAAAGTTGACAATCAACCGAGCTTCGTGGCTACTGACGATGAACACCTTGAATTGTGAATCTTTTCTGCACTCCTGTACCTGTTTTGTGGGGTTTCATTTAGTTTCACTTTATTGAATTTGACCGACATCTCTATGTAACATTTCACCTAATTAGAGCTGTATAAGCTGTCTATTCGACGCGAGGCATAGCAGCGTATTTTTCTTTTTTTGGACACCTTGGGTTGAAAGCTTGATTTATGTCAAAGGTTCTTTCTTGAGTTCTGTGAGCGCGGAGTCCTTCGGACTTTTGAAATTAAGACTCAGAAGCGCCCAACCTCAGCCAAAGTCCTTGTCGTCGCCCACGTCCTTCGCAGCAACAAACATCGACCTGTCCCTTTACCAGTTGACTTCAATCTATTGTGTCTGGTACCTGCATGAGCTTTTCGTCTTGCTCTCCTCCTTATCATCATACGTAGTAGGCTTGGGCTTTAACTTACATATATACGAATAAAGGGTCTTGGGTGAAGGGGGTAGTGTGAGTCATGAAATTATTCACCTTACGTGTGGCAACAGTAGCGGCTGGAGAAATGTGGTGAACCCGTAGAAGTAGCCAGCTAAGACCAGTCATGACGTCTGGCGAAGCCCGGTTAAGCGCCTGCACGGCATGTGCCGGCTGGTCATGCTCTCGCAGGGAAACTCAAGCGCGACTAGGTTCGGTAAGTATCGAAGAAAGAAGTGAGATTCAAGTACAAAATATCTGAAATAAATGACAGTTGAGAACGAGGAGGATACAGAGAGGTGGACCAGAGCTTCTAAAAGTATAGTATATACATATGTTTGTATCGTAATAGCGCGTATGCTTGCGCGCTGTGTGTTGCCATTCGAAATGACATTTAAGAAAGAGAGCAGGTTTCGAGAGATATAGAAAAAAGAAAGAGAAGAAATTTCGACAGAGAGAAGGAAGGAAGCAGAAAAATCACATTGCCTACTGAGCTACCACAACTTGGGTAGGGCGTAGCGAAGTACAACATGGATGCCTCATTGTAGCGCTCGACCCATTGGATCGGACTGCCTGCCACAGTCCAGCAGAGGTGACCAGTCTCTGCGAGCGCTTGGAGTTGCCGTATTGCCCGCTACTTCCCTCCGTTGTTGCTTTGGCGTAGGTGATGTGTCTCATCTAAGCGTACACGCACGAAGCACTTAGAACAGAACTATCAAGTAGAAATGGGATGGTAAGTCAGGTAATGAAAAGGAGAGGCGTGAAATCTCCATTGCCGTATTTCGAACTTCATCTTGTGCGGCCTCTGTTTACTGGGTTAGAAGTGCTGGGTTCTGTGTCATTGCCCTTCACATTAGTTAACGCATCTTCTCTTAGTGACCTCATCGAGATCATCCAAGCGACGCAAGCAGCTCCTCAGTTCCTCAGACATGTGTTGAAAGATTTGACCGGGTGAAAACCATCGGAGGATTAAAAGGCCATCCAGGGTCTTCACGCGAGAGAGCATAACATAGATTCCTTGCCCTCTAGAACTTGCAAGATCGACAATACATCTCTCCAATGACCAACCTTGACTTTTGTAGTCAGTGTAAGCATATGCCGGTATGAGTGGTATCTGCTTCCTCCAGAAGGATCGCACAGTGCACCCGGGTTGCAAAATGTCGAACGGAAACTCAATGCTTTGACCTACAGGCTCAAGAGGTACCACATCTAGCGCCAGCCCTGGAAGACTAATACTGCACCCTTGAATGTGAATGTAGACAACATCTGCGATTCGCTCGCCATCCATATCGCAATGATACTTGATACCCGTAATAACGCCTTCGGCACCATTGACTATGCCATGGGCAAGCATAACGTTCTCGGTGACCATGACCTTCATCCCGATAAACATTGGCAGGAAGCCTAAGAGCTCCTTGACTTTGCCTGATTCCAAGTTCCAAAGGGTCTGGCGCATCGCGTGTGGGACTTGGCGGATTGTCGGCCTCCGGGAAATCAAATCTGTGGAACGATACACGTGGACATCAACGCCAGCTTTTGCTGCTTGGAACTGAACCATTTTGGCATTCATCGCATCTCTAAGGTTCCTCTGGCCAACAATTATGGGGGCATCAGCAAATGCCTCAAGACTTTGGGGATTGATTGCTGCAACGTGGGATATCTGGCGCTCACAGAAGTAGTCTAGGTAAGCAGACCTAATCCATATGTCAGAAAGGATAGGCCTTGACCATTCTTTGACGCGTAGATTCTCCAGAACTTGGCCGAATTTGGGGTCAGTTGCCTGTCGTTGGTTTTTCTTCAGCTGTACAACGATCTTGACCAATGTCCACAGATATGCACCGCTAAGATCATCAAGACCTCGATTACTACCAGTTTCCGCAAAGGACAGGGTTGAGAACACTTTGTGTGAGTACAGACACGTCTCACGAACAGGTTTGAGCTGGCAAAAGTCGCCCATGAATATGACATTTACCCCCCCAAATGGTCTTGCATGGTCAAGAGGATCGTCTCCTTTTGCAAGTTTCATTCTTGTCGACATCAGCGCGAGGAAGGCTGTCCCAACCATTGATATCTCGTCGACGATCAGATACTTCACTCCACGCCATGTATCCTGTAGGCGACTACTGGGAGGTGACTCAACCGAGCTGTCCTTCTTCGCTTTCCTCCTTGCAGCCCCCATATGTATCAGCGAGTGAAGAGTGTTCCCGCCGATCATGACTGCAGCAATCCCAGTTGGTGCTCCAAGTAACAGCTCATCCCTTCTACCCAGTGCTGTGAATAGTTTCACAATGGTCTGAATGAGGTATGTCTTGCCAGTACCTCCCATACCATGTACCAGCATAAGGAGTTGATCCCGGCCTTCCAGCACATGCTTCGCTACTATCCGAAAAGCACGCTCCTGCTCTTGGTTTGAATCAAGGCCTGCTCTGGCTTCAATCGTACGTACGATTCTGATCTCCTCGTTTCTTCGATCTGATCTCACGCCTGGTTCTATCTGCGTTAGATTTTCAGCGTCTGCCAGTGTGCTGGATCCAGCATTCGGAGGCCTCAGCCAAGCTAACTGTGGTTCTCGGCGCAGCAATGTCCTTCCTGGGCGCTCAGGGTCATTGTGTGTAGGTCTGTACTTGCCAAAGAGACTGATATGACCCTCAATCACTCTCATATCTTCGTCAGTTGTCAGAGACGGGGCTACAGTATCGGTGATACATGGAACATGAGCGTAATCTGCGCCGCTATAGCATCGATTCAGGTTGTCAACCACACCTTGGCTGATCAAGCGTATTAAGTGACTGTCCGTCTGGGGGTCACCCGAATGTGAGTCCCTTCCTATTGCTGCATAAGGAGTTTGACATATGTCGCTAACATTGGGGGCTCCCATGTTGTCGTACTCGATATCATCCTCATACAAACGTAATGATTGCAGAAGTCGCGTCCTTCTCCCCGAGTTCTGTTCGAATCCAAGGCGATCGCTCCTCTGTCTTCTTGAGACCGTAGGACAGTGCAGCAAGACCTGTGTTCATGGTGAGTGCTGGCTTGGTAACGTAGTCAGTAACATAATACATGTACGCATTCGCGGCTCTGCCAGAACCAATAAAACGAACGTCGATGTTGCACTTGAGTAGAAACATCACAAGAGCTGTGTAATGCGTCATGCGTGGATGAGTTTTTTTCACCTTGATCTCCCCTGTTTCTTCGTCAATTGTTGTCTGAGCCTGCGTCTTGCCATCAATCCCTACACGACAGTTAGCATCTGTTCTTGGCTCGCCACACTTCAGGTACTTCCAACAGGTGGATGTGTGTTCGTGAATATTGTATTCCACCAACAGACTGTTCAGATAGCCTTCATAATCTTGCCAAAACGCATTTCCCTCACTCTGAGATATGGATGGTCCTTTGCTGCTTCCAGGATGGGGACCACCTCCGCCGGTAAGCTCCCGCTCGAGCCTCTTACTGAATGCTTTTTGAACCTGCCATCTACTATCACGACCTTGGAAATCGCCTTGCATGACGAACTCCAACCATGGGATCAACCTGTCTTTGTATTCCGCGGAAGCCTGAATTAATCGCCACAACTCATCGGGCGACGGATGCCCATCTAGCCATACGACCGTATGAAGGTGAAGCGTTCCCCTTCCCTGGGCCTCAACGGTAGCATAGTACGCTTTGCTCTTCCCATATAGGCCTTGTCCTTGGTTATGTCGAAGGATTATGCGGAAGAATGCCTCGATAACTGCATGGAAAAAGAGTGCGCAGGCAGCAGGTCGACGAGCAGCCAACAATTGCCTCTGCCAAGACTCCAAAGAGATTCCGTCCTCAAGGTCCTCTAAGTTGTATTCAGTCCTCGCAAAGACCTCAACCAGGTGGTTGTCCTTGTCACTGGGATTCAAAGTAATGAACAGAGACGGAGCTCCATATTTATTGATCATTCCACGAATCTCATTTCGCATCGCAACCTTTTGACCAGGGCTACCAGGAACGCTCCGAGCGACCAGTCCAACGGATTTCACAAGTTTGAGGATCTCCACTTCGGCTGGTGTGGAGGGTTTATACAATGGCTCACGTTTGAACCTGTCCGAGAGACGCACAAGGTGCTCAGGGTCAATGGAAAGCATCCCACGCACAATATGGGCATACGAATTGATTGGTGCTGAGAATCGTAGTGAATCAGATACCAGCTTCTTGCGAAGAACGTTGTAAAAGACCAACGGAAATTCAGGATCACTCTCGAACCAGTGATCATCTGTCTGAAGTAGATGAGACAACTGATCACTCATGCTAATGAAGCGAGTTCTCTGAGGCTCATGAAACCCGCCTATTCCCCAGGGATCTAAATGAGGAAATAACCAAGCCAACAAGAAGGGGTTCCCAAATTCAGGTATCACTCGATCACCTCGCTGAATCTCAAGGTAACTCTGTGATGATAAACAGCGCTCGAGGGCGGCAAGGGTCATATCACGATATGCCTGCGGTGTCCGATCAGTAAGGGTATACCCAACGTTCTCCATAAGCAGAGGATCATCAAGCTCACCAACTCCAACAGCTGCTTCGGGGACATAACCTGAAGTTGCACTGTCTACGGCCTCATCATCTTCCACGTATGCGACATTCACGCGTGCAGGTAGGCCCCGATCTTCATTTCCTTCAAAAAGTGCGTTGAGACTATCACTGCTCATACCCTTGAAACCTCCAACTTGTCCGTAGTGTCGGATGTGGTCCAGCAGAAATTCGATCATCCTCTTGACCCTAGTTTTACGGACCAATACTGGATAAAAGTCAGATATCTTCTCTCGAGTTGGTTTCTCGTGTGCTCCAACAAACATCACACACATTGTGTCCCTGATCGTCTCTGAAGAGGGCGGGAGATATTCGTTCATTTTCACAACATCCAATGGAGAAACCAGAACATTTCCCTTCATGCCTTTTGCGTTCTTGTAGTAAGACCCCCGCCCTTGATCCTCTCCGCGATTCTCAGGACGGTTGAAGCAGCAGCAGATAACATTGGCTCGCGCCCGACAGATCAGCGCTCGTTCGAGCTGCGTGGATTCGTCGAATGCTTTCTTCACTGCAAGGGGTAGACAATCCCGACCGTAATAGAGCCAATTAGACATGGCAAACTTGGGCATTCGACCGACTGAAAGATCTGAGAGGCAGGTGGAACACATCCGGAGAGGCGCCAGTACGTCAATTTCGGTCATTCCGTTGGGGTGAAGTATCGCTCGTTTGTAGAGAGCAAAATTGTAGCCTGTGGGGCGCACCTGGGGCGGAAGGCGATCATTTCGAAGTAAGGTCAAGTCGATCTGACTTGGATCAATTTCAGAGATAGACCCTTGGGTGGTGAGTTTAGCGCACACAGAGCAGGTGATTCGCCTGAGGTTTTTCGGTGACATTTCCCTTTCCCATTGCTCAATTATGGATGCCAAAAGTTCTGTATTGGGAATTTCCAAATGCTTGTAGGGTGTTTCTTCGCCTTCAGATTCAGCGAGCATGGGCTTCCTTGCCTCAACAACGGGATTCAGTAGCACAGGTCTAGCAGCCGGAGGCAGCGGGATCGACAAAGTGTATCCAATGAAACATGTCTCAATATTGTAACGTGGTCTCGACGAGATGCGGAAGATAAGATATGATTGAGGACACAACGCGCTGCAAGTGTGGTTTACGAGACGATGCCTCATGTCACCTACAGTCATTCTTCGTCTGGCCAAAGAATGAAAAGGCAAGATCTTTTCTAGCTCTTTTCCAACAAGATATCGATGGAGATGGGCAAGTGCGCTGACGGACATGGATATAACAGCGAACTGAGGGTCAGATATCTGCAGGACAGTGTCTTGCAATTCGGACACGATGTGAAAGAATGCGAGATATTCATTGAAGCGGCGAACCGTCATGGCTGATAACATGGGAGGACCGATAACAGATGTGTGTAGCATGAAAGATACATCTACGAATCCCGGCGGTCGATCATTCGAATGTCAAGTGGGTTCAAGTGGGTTCAAGTGGGTTCAAGTGGGTTCAAGTGGGTTCAAGTGGGTCCAAAGCATTTGTGTGTTATGTCAGGTCGGGTGTGGCAATTTGTCAGTGGTAGGTGGCGAGGTATGTGCAAGTTACTCACCGTTGTCGAGGAGCTTGGCATCGACGACCCCGATATTGCGTATGGGAGGCATCGTGAGCTTGTAGTTCGTCTAAAGGCTGGCGGCTGGTTCTTAAATAAAACCTCAGCATTCGGAGAACACCGATGATTTTCTGAGTGACCCATTACAAAGTCCTTTAGCGCTTGTTCGGCAGATGCCGATCGTTTGCTGAAAGCCCCACCATGAAAAGCGCTGCGAAAACAAGGTATCATTTTTCCGTAGGACCCGCTATCGCCGGACCACCGATTTTGTTGAGGTACCCAGACCTTTCCGGGAGGGCCTCTGGGGGAAGGAAATAAAATAGTAGCAAACTCGCAGTCTTCTTCAAGCAATTCCAAGCTTTCTGTACAATTATGGGAGACGACTTGCGTTTGGCAACAATGACAGCCCTCAAAGCCGAGCTGGAAGACAACGGAAAGATCTCCTCAATGGCTTCATGCGTTTTGGTGAGTCGCCACTGAGCCTGGAGTTATCCTGCATTACGTCTAGTTGACTGATCCCGGATAGCCATGCGACTACGAAGGATGCCGGGACTTTCCCGAGTCTTGCATTCTATCCGCCAATGGGTGCATTCCGTGTGCGCTCATTGGCCGACGCTGCAGTCTACTCGACTCATTTGTGGTCAAGCATGTGAGAGCAAGCTTGGGATGGTCATGGCGCCAGGCATGGGACTTTGTGTTCTCTTCCTTTCTCCCGCGTCGTACAGCTGCTGCTAATGCAGGAATCGACATCGACTCGATAACATCGGGTAAATCTCTATGATCTCTTCTTGATTTATGATCTCACATATCCATTTAGATTTAGCTGGTCTCGATCAGAATCTCAGACGTCTCGACACCGCACTGGACTACCAGAGGCAGTTATTCTCTGATGCCCGGAAAGCAAGAAATAGCATATCTAGTAATGTCGTTTCATGGGGCATTGGTACGTCTACAAGCACTATCTATATGAGGCGCCCGCTGACATTCTCAATACAGTGCTCTCGAAGCAGCAGCAGGCTGCTGGACGATATTATCTTGCTCTGTGTGAGGTCAAGCGGCTTATCGATTTTGCAATGCAAAATCTAGAGGAGACAAGGCTGCACAATGCAACAACGCGGGCCCTTGAGCGGAATCTCTGCGTACTCATGGACACGGTGCTCACTGATTCAGAGCAACAACCGCAATATGGAGGTGAATAGATAAATGATATTAATCGGTTTGCCCTTCCGTATTGTTAATTAATTTGATCGCTCTAAGTATAAGCAAGGGCATGAATGTTGGCCTGAAAGTCGTGCTGTCTCTAATGCTAAAAGAACCGACTGCGACCATCGTATTCAAAGTCTCTGTGCCTTGGTCACAAGCGGGCCCAGCCATCGAGTATTGAGCTCCGGCTCGACTTGTTTGGCTAAAACGTTGTGGAGAACTAAATCTGGTTGCAATGGCCAACTCTCTTTTGGTCTTCCACCATCAATGACTAGTAGTTTCCACACCATAGGATTGAGACACGAGCCCGAAAATTTTCCATTAATTGCTTTCCCTGATCTTGCTCTGATCCTGAAGAATATGGCTAGTGACCGTCGCCAACTCTGATGTCTGAGCCACCTCAAATTGAGTATCCAGGTGGCGCTAAACGTCAATGTGCCTACCATTACCCCCAAGTGAGGAAAGGACTCGGAGAAATGCCCTTTTGATGGTGGGTACCTCATTCTTCAGTCTTCAGACAAGCGACAAGAAGACGGGACAAGGGATATCACCAGGACCGTTGACAATGATATGGGTGCCCAAATGTACATCCTGCCCGATTCCCGAAATCATAGCTCCACAGAGTGGATGGCCAGGGTATGGCTAACTTGTTGAAGAGACGATCGTTCCAGGCCATTCATTTCACTGTTTCCGTCTTTGCTCCTGCAAGGCGCTGCCATGCTCATCAGAATATTCACGTATCTCAGACAACTAGGGGCTGTCCAGACTCCATATACACACGTATGGATAAGCCTTTCATATATTTTGACCTTACAATACATAGCTACACATTACTCCCTGTATAGCTAATAGTGAAATAAACAAGAAAAACAGAGTCATTTGGCATTGGCTAATTACCAAGAAATGCCAGCCAACAAAAGCAATCTCGATAGCCCACCTGCTATTCCATGGCAACACCACTGTGGAGGTTGTGTCATGGGTAAGCACCTAGCATTGACATGACCACCTATACAGAAGTCATACCAGTCAAGGAAACAGAAATGCCTAGGTATGGGTCTAAGGGCCCATTCGGGTGTCCAGTCTCGAAGGCGTAGGCCTTTGATTTTGGGTGGTGATCGGCCTTGACGGCCTACGCCCAATGCTTTCAGATTCTGGATGGAGGCTGATCACCATCCAAATCAAAGGTGTAGGCCTTCAATGCCAGACACCCGAACGAGCCCTAAGGCTCAAAGGGTTACCCAAAGCTGCAGTGCCAGTGAACACTATGAAGTCCACATCATTTGTAGATTGATACCATGGGAATGGAGGTTGTATAAAGCATACGAATTACTACAGTAGCTTCTGATTTGACCGACATTCTGCATTACATATGATACTGTGAATGATAGTTCTTCTCTCTAGAAGAAAGGTCTCTGCTACCATCATATGTCAAACAACAATTAGCCTGTCTGACTCAGACGTCGAAGCAAGTAGCAAATGACTTTACCTAAGACCCTGGGCATTTTCAGGATGTATTGCAACCCTAAACAATCTTTTACGACAGTCATGCTGGTATGAAGATTGTGTATTGCAACCCTGCATGATCTATTATGCCGGTGATGACAGAACGAACTTCAATGCTTTAAAATTCAAATTGTCAGTCAATGGTTTCTCAGAGGTTCCATATAGTATACCTTGACTGTTTCCTATGTGTTGTTTAATGACTGGTATGGCGTTGAAACCACTACTGACTGTAAAAAGAAAGGGGAGAAGGGAGTATTGAATAGTGTTATGAACGAATCTCCATTCCCATGACTATTTATACCTCTAAAAAGAGTGAAGTTTGGGGTTCCCAGGGTTGACATGGACACCAAGATCATGTTCTAGAAAGGTCTTTGACATAAAGGGTCTGCTGTTAAAGTAGCATGATAAGCTGCAGCATTTGGCATTCGTGATCGATTCAACTCCTCCAGCAGCGCTCTGCCCTTCCTATCAAGACCTCATCAAATGGATCTGGCTATGCATACACGGAAAGCCTATGTCCGCAAGTGGGCACCACCTCCAATGCTAACCAATTGCTCATTCTGCGAGGGCTGGATGGCTATGACAGCGACATCAGATCTGAAGTTTCATTCGAACTCCGGTTCCTTTGCCCTTGTAACCATGGAACACCAGCCATATGTGCCCTCACGCACTGTAGATGCACTTGCGTCTAATCCACATCCTATCCCCATCGATCACATCCACTCCAACGCTATCGCCCTCTCTCGTTTGTCTCCTACTGTTAGGAGCCAGGTTATTGCTCATGATCTTGTCAAGTATCGTGTTAGTCCCATTGTCAAGCGACATGGACATATCACAAAAGTTCTGAAGTATACCACCAACACCATCATTTTCCAATACGAATATGCGTCAGAATCAACCCACACCCAGGCCCTGCCACGCTGCTGTCACCCTTCATTGCTCAAGATTCCTTTTGAGCTTTGTCAGCTCAGTTGGAAGGATCGACTAATGGCCACAATTAGTGCATGGTCATGTTTCAGTGCAGTGGACGATGATGAGGTGTGTGCAATCGCTCTCAAGGAAATTCAACTTGATGCTAATTTTGTTGATCACAGATGATCAATGACGAACAAAATAGCGAATGGACTGTACGAGCAATTACAGTCTAGCAAGATGCTTTGGTTCATACTCTGGGGCATTTTGACTTAGAGTGTGTTGTGGTTGGATGTGTTCACCAAGCCCACCCACATGTGGTTCTTGCTAGTTTCTTTGTATGATGTGTGATTACTTTATTTTTATTCTTGCAGCTGTCATCTCCATCACTGTGGCTATCTTGCTTAATACGTTCTTATGCAATAGAATGTATACTGTGGTACCAGTACACATGAAGCTGCTAGGCGCTGTTTTCCATGCATTGGGCAGACCTTGCACCATGCTGCTCCTAATTCATTCTAAATGTTCCTTGTAGAGAGGGTGGCTTTGTTGCGGCTTCGCTGTGTGAAGTCACTCGTTGTAAGCGCCCATAACGTTGTCCGCCGGAAGTTACGTGCCGATGAGTAACGCACGCGCCAAGCGAGGCATACTTCGATCGGTACCCCCGATTCAGCACAGCCTCACTTAAAACTGCGACATCACCGTCGCAGACGTTCCCACAGCCGGTGATGAAAGAAAAATGGACGGGCGCTGTATTATAAGATTAGAATAAAAGTAATATATAGATGTTCAAGTGTCAGATTAGATAGAATATAACCATGAGCGCTTAGTCGTTCGCAAGACATTTAGCGCCTAAGCACCGTGCTCGAAGACCCATACCGTGACCTGCTGTGCTTTTAAGACATTGGGTGCCCTACTATATGGGAAATTGGCGAACCTCGAGGTTACGCAACTGGTTTAGATAGCCGCGTCGAACAAAGGAACGGTTGGAGAACGGGTCTCAAGTGACCTCCTAAAGTACACATATTTCTTATTGTTTTACCGTTGGAGGCCGCTGGGTCCTCGGATTGGCTCAAGGATATCGGTCTATAAGTATTTCCCCCCATTTCCGCATCCCTTCAGTATCACCCCAACTTGAATTCTCAATTTCTAACGCGCTCTATTCTCATCTACAATGTCTTCCGCCACTCCGACTGACGGAATCACTTACCTCCCCATATTCAAACCACAGGACTCCGAAACGAAGGATGTCCTGCTACCATGGCGCCGGACCATTGGAGAAAATCGGGACAGGATTCTCTCCTATGCTGCTGAGGTGCAGGCACTGGTTGTTTGGCTTTGGTAAGCCCATTTTCAGTTCACTTATTCGTTCTCTGGGTTTTAATCCCTCCCAGGCCAGCCTTCGATGGTCGCCGCATCCCTCTCGGCGAGCTCAAGGATTACCGGAAGTCCCATGACATCCTCTTGCCGTCCTGCATGTGTGCTCTCGCTGTTCAGGGCCCTAGCCCATACACCGAGGCTGCACTCTTTGTTGCCAAGTCCCGCAACGTTGGCATCGACCAGAAGTACGTCTTTGCGTGTGCTTCTAACAGCTGTGGTTACTTCAGTAAGTGGCTCAACAGTAACCGGACGAGTAGATCTAATTACTGACCGAGTCGGGATTCTAGTCGCGCACCTTGAAGGTGTTGCAAAGCTTCGTGAATACCCCACCTATACCCCTGAGCGCCGAGGTAAGTCGCCCTTCCTTATAGGTATTGCATCTGGCTGATTCAAGGTGGCTTTTCAGCGCTAGGTGCACCTGATCCTGGGCCTATGCCAACTTCTGCTTCAGTGCCAGTCACACCCTCGGGCTCCCGCGCTCGCACTCACAGGGCCTCGGGACACAACGAGCCTCGTACTCCGGCATCCTCTTCGCAGGCTTTTCCCTCGTCTCAACCCTCTACTCCAACCCTTGCTCCCCCTCCATCTACCCAGCCACGCGTCTCTCGCTCGCAGCTTCGAGACTTGATGATGTCGCCCCTCTCGCAGTCTCCGAGCACCAACTCTCGCAACACGGTGAAATCTGCTCCGAGCGCTCCCAAGGCCACGGGAAGCCGCCGTACTCGATCTGAGTATCAAGGCAGCAGTGATAACGAGCTTGACAATCGCCCTACCAATCGTCCACGTGTAGGAGCCCTCGCAAGTCTGGAGGCCTTGCTCCCTCACGGAAAGTTCGAGGATGGAGAGACATTCGAGCTTCACATCGAAGCTATACCTCCCAAGGAGCCCCGTGGGGATACCCCGCTCGATCACCTGCTTGACATTGCAAGGCCAGATGGCTCGTCTGGTGCCTTCGCATCGGAACTCCAGGATGCCCTGCTGAAATGCAAGAGGTGTGGGTTGATCAAGACACGGAACTCGTTCAATTGGCACATGGTACCAAACCACTGTCGGAGAGCTATCCAGGATGGGAAGCAGCGAGCAAGGACTCCAGTGCATAGGAGTGACCTCGATCTCTTGATGTCTCTCAACAATACCGACGGTCTAGCTGGTGCATACACTGACGAGTTGGCTGAAGCCCTCTGGAAGTGCGACCGCTGCGGGCTCATCAAGTCCCGCAGCACCTTCCATCACCATATGTGCTCGCTCAATGCGGAAACCAAGGAGGACGGCAGCTTTATTATCGACTTGTCCAATCTCGACTAACGTACCCAACTAAATTCATCCCTACATGATATCACCGTTCTCTGCATCGCGTATCTACTTCTTCGCTCACTTGAGCCTTTTGCTACAGTATATCCCCCAAACACTCCTTTCAACAGATAGCTCATCGGTCTGGTTGCCGACTACACGCTCCTTACTGTTCCCGTTATTTTTCCAGATACTCTAGTCGCGTTTTAATAGAAAATGTGTTTGACACAATGTCCTTTGGTAGGCGAATCGGCTGAATTAAGAGGCGCAAACGGCTTTAAATACTGCGGAAGAAAGCGCCCCAGGCAAGTAATTCAAACTTCAAGATAGCTGCAAAACATCTAGAAACAGTGTCAAGGTCTACTGTGTGTCGATATGAGCCTTTCCATCGGTGATGGCTATTAAGCGCCCGCGAGTCACCACATGCACACGGCGCAAACGTGGCCAACGCCGCTTCATTCCCAATGAAATTCATTGGTCAAACAGGAGAGATGTAACGTGGTATATTCTCAAGTATCTTACTATTGTTCAAATATAAAAGCTGAATGAGCTAGTCTTGCTTTCTAAGCTTCTCAGCGGCGTCTGCAGGAAGAAGTAAGCCAACTCTTCCGGAACCTGTTCTGACATTTTGTGAGCTTGCTACAATGGCTTCCTCAAGTCTTCCACTCGCTTTTTCAACAGCCCGTACCGCACGTGCCATCTTGGGCTCGTCTCCAGGCCCTTTCCTACTTTCTAGCAGCGAAAGCTGCTGTGTCTTCTCACTCAGTGAGTCGTGAGCCAGTCTTACACGTTTATTCGTCGTCTCGATGTGGGAGTCTTGCTGTTCTAACGCTCTATGGGTTCCGTGAACTGGCCGAATAGTTAAAGCTTGGTCAAGTCATGAAGGTCACTACCCACGTACCTCGGCGCTTAAGGGAACGCGCAATGCGGGACTCGTCAGTGGCTGGATAATAGGTGGTGTGGATGCCATGTTGCTCGAACATTTGCTGTGATATTTCCTTCTGCTGGTCATACCGGCGAGCTTTCTCATAGCCACCGAGCAGACTACATCCTGTGCCTTCATTGTAGACGTCTTCATGGCTTGACTCACCGATGTTGGTCGTTGCATCTCCAACCTGCCATACCTCCTTTGGAATAAAACTCTCCTGCCAGCAAAGGGCAGGGATCGCGAACTTGCTCCGAATCTTGTCGTTGATCCAATCTATACATTAATGAGGATCCAGGGGAAGAATTGAACCATAATAGTGAAGCTCACCAGTCCCTGCTTTGCCTCCGTGGGTTCTAATCTGCTCGATGGTTCCTGCAAGGTCCGGATGTTCCATTGAGACGAGGCTTCGCATCTTGTTCTTTACTTCTTTTGACACTGCACACTTCTGGATGTTGCGGAATGCATGTACGGTACACAGGCGAAGAACTCGACGGAGATGATCGTACTCATCGAGTTCTTGTATTTTTCGGGGCGGTTCATGTAAGTCATCCTTAGGAGACAGCTGTCTTGCAACGCCCTGAAGGAAAAGACCAATCCCTTTGGCCTGTCCGCCATGCTGATCCACAGTAAAGAGGCATATCCCTCTGATTTCGGTGAGATGCTTAGCATGGAGATGCCGCCATTCCCATTGCTTTCCCGTGTCGGCGTACACAATCTGCGCCACTTTATGGAAAAGGTATGCATGCGCCACTGCGTCTTGACGGTTAAGGTATGCCCTACAGAAGACCTGATCTGATTGAAAGGGATGCTATCTATCAGCTGTCATGTATCAAGAGGAGGACATACTGGTTCGTGTCACGTTGTATCTCCCCACCAGCTCAAACTCAAGATATCCGGAGACCCGTTTGAAGCTGATATCACTTTGAGCGTACTGCGCGTGCAGGAGTCGGTGGCTTGATGCTCTTGACATGCAGATAACCAGACGGAAGCCAAACTCTTCTGAGCTGCGAAGTCCTGGAGAGCAATCATTGTCGTCTTGACTGATGTTGTGGGAGCCTAGCCCAATCTCAGCTAGAAGGGACTTATCTGGACGTTGAATGTTCTCGATGAAGCGCAAATATGAGTGGTCTGTGCCGCTTTCCATCTCTGCTGTTTCTTCGAGCTTTTTGAGATGGAGCAGAGCTTGTGGTTGGTGTTAGCAATGAAGCTGTATCATGGAAGAGACGGAGATGTACCTTCCCAACCTGTACCATGGGGATATCTCTCCTTCTTTTCACGCATGATGATGCTTCGTAGATGGTCACGATTTGCGAGTGAGGGGTGAATGTCTGTTAGGAGTGGGTCGATCGCATCTGGAAACTTGGCCTTGAGAAACGAAAGGACGATCGGATGTCGTATAAAACGACGCGGAGTCATTTCCGCCAGGTCTTCTGACATGGATTTCAAGAGAGAGGCTATTTCCTTGCCCACCTCAGGAGGTGTCTTTGAGAGTACGGGGATTGGATGCGGATGGCTGCCCTTACAAATCAGTAGCACCCAAGGACATACCGCTTCGTACTCCTCTGTTGGCTCATACAGTCTAAAGGTAGATGAGCAACCAGGATTGCTCGGAAACACCTCGAGTGTGGCTTTCATAAGGTTGTTGTTCTGATCTCGATGCAAGCCGGCTATGCGTTTTAGGTCAGTCTGGGAGCATGTACCCAGCACCAAATATCAACTCACGACAATGCTTGCGCTGAGTTCCATGATTTGCAACAAAGCTGCACTCGTCGAGCGATCCAAATTTCCTGGAGAAATTAAATGAGTCCTCAATCTCGCTGACAGCGTCTTCATCGTTTGCAAAAAGGCTGTCAAGATATTCCACATCGTATTGCCCTTGAGAAAGTGTGTAGTCGATGAAATGGTCGACATCGGCTTGTCGACTGTAATGCTCGCAGCTATAGTATAGCGGAAATGAGAACGCTTCAGCGATTCCAAAAATGGAACTGAGACTCACCGAACGTATGGCTTACCCTTGAAATCGTACTCAAGTAGCAACTGCCCTCTGCATCGGAGAGCGCCAGGCTGTCCGCGCTGTGCAGCCTCCTTCTCCAAGCGCAGTCGCGGAGTCGATCCACTTGCTGCAGTGCTTGCGCTAGAGGGAGCTCGGGGGCTAAGACAACCATTGGCTTGGAGGCTTTGGAAGTAGGCCAATGTCTTCTGCAATATTTCACACCGAAGCTCAAAGGTATTGGATGGTTGTGGCTCTGTATCAAAGACTGTATCTTCCATAAAACGCTTTTGCAAGTCCTGGACACGCGTTAAGCCCCCAAATTTATCGATTAGACTATCACCACCACATACCTCCCGAGATGCACGATCGTGCGGTGCTGACAGGGCCTCTCTATTAGCAAAAGGACATATCTTCATCCCTTGACCTGGAATGGGTTAGAGACCGAGATCGAGGTGTACTGAAAGTGAGCAGCACGTACATGTTCCATGAGATACATAACAATTGACTTTATCTCCTTTGCCGTTGGTTAGAACCTCAACTAGCTGAGTCTTTGACCTGGATCGGCGACTTGAAGGCTCTCCAATCGAATAAGCACAATGTGTTACTGGGTTGAATCGTGGCTTTGTACGATCCACTCTGAACAGATGCCCAATACCATTCGGCGACGTCTCAGGATACTCGAGGATCGTGTTCTCTGAGGAGTAAGTATAGAGCTTCTTGACTGTTGTTCGGCTTGTAATCTTCACATCGAATTGAACTGACACCAGTGACAAACCAGCAGAGCCCCAAGCTGGAGGTACATTTGCTGATGTCGGTGAGTTACGCGTTGCTGTAGTATCAGATGACCCCAAACTTGAGTCATGGAGGACGACAGTCCGCGTTGTGGGAGCCGTGTCGCCCTGGTTTGCGCAACCTGAGCTATGTGCATCCTCAAGATATGAAAGAATGCTTTGGAGCGCGATTTGAATATGAGGAGGGGCGAGAATGGAGGTGTTACACTGTACAACCGCCGGAAGCATGCTTGACAAGCGAGTCAAATCTTCGCGGACATCAGCAGCCTGGCTCGCAGGTGTAGTTTCTTCTTGACTATCGTCGTGACCTGGAGGCGCAGACATTCTTGGAGACAAGACATTAGTATCAGTAGATGTGTAGAATATTTATACGCCTCGATGCAGCACTTAGTGGCCCTAAAACGACAAAACGGGCACTCCTACATTGTGCGTCTCAAGGGTCTCGTGCATCGCAACAGTGCAAAACTCGGCGGCACCCAGTCAAAGGATACCATGGGTACAGTGCCACGCCCACCATACAAGCCTTTGGCGAGTGCTTATTGGCCCTATGACACCCAGAAGGTCTTTATCTCAAATCATTACATTGCAATGCCACAGTACACTTTGGTAGTGAGGGGCTTGATAGTATGTACTTTCTCATCGCTCCTCAACCTTCAAACGCGATGGTAGGCTCAATATTATCTAGCATAGATTCTGAAATTACCCTAAGGTAGCTAGGAGTACTTGTGGAATTTCTTACGAGTTATGCAACACAGCCAGGCGACGCCTTTTTCAAGCGCGCCCATTTACGCGCTCGTGCGTCGGACTTCGAAATTCTGATGGACCGGCTACTTTGCTTTCATGCAAAATACGTCATGGCCGGCTATTGCTTCAGGACCATGACGTGTTTTGCATGAAAACCGCCAAGCCCAGTGGTCCTCATGAAGGCATGGTGGGGTGCGTTGTCCCCTCTTTACTAGCCAACAAAGTTTTGCCCAGGTGCCGGCCCACAGGCCATCACCGTCGCTTTGGCTCTATTTGTACCTGGATCGGGGGGTACCGATCGACCTGTTCCTCACGGCTGGTCCAGTCAGTTTTTCGACCTCCCGAATCTCAAAGTGCACTGCTGCTCATCGAAGAAGCTGTTAGCTTATATTTTGGTACATATTGTGCATAAGACACTCAAAATTATATATGAATAGTTTCGTTTGCTCAAAGCCTGGTAAAATTCTTCCACGTTTGAAATACCTCAAAGTGTATCACCGGCCGGTCTATTACTGTAGTTGCAGTCTGCGAGCAGGGAGATGAGCTTGGAGAAAGGAGTCTGGTCAATGACCATCAGGGAGACTACGATGCGTTAGTCACACAGATGCGAAAAAGAGTGTAGTCTTGCTCACAAGGGTTCTCGATGAAACTGAAAAGCTTCTACGGATCCTCCGCGGCGAGTGGTAGCTCCTGGAGGTGGAGTTGCTTGCCAGTCGCGCCAGAGTTGGTCTCTTTCTCCTTGCAAGCGACAATTAGAACGAGGATAAGAATGGTCGATGTTGCTGTCTTTACGAAGGTCGTGGTCAGGTCAAAACCATTGGGCACCCAGATGCAGACGTCATCAAATGCGCGAGAGTCAAATCCGTTGGTTCCGCTGTTTCTTCTTTGCCATAACGATTGGCCTCTCGAATGGCTATACTGCTCTCATGCTGGTCTCGAGTCGCTGCTTTTGCAATAAAGAGTGAACCTCTCTTGTGAGGCGTCTCCTCGGTCCCCCACTGTCTAACCGCGCGAACAACTGTTCCAATGCATACTCGAATAAAGTGCTCTAAATTCCTCTACGAACTTGACATCGGGTACACCCTCGACTTCGGTAGAGGCTTTCACATACCTATAATGTTCCTGGAATGGTTGGACCATTACTTTGGTAGGTGATATGCGAACGTGCGAAAGGAATCACCTAGTCAGAAGAAGGTGGTCATAAGAAAGCATCAGCGCCTCCCCTGTCAATGGCTAATCAAGAATATGAAAGGTTCATCAGGTGATACAGCCGCAACGAGGCCTTCAGCGGTCTACGATCAATTCAGCCTTTCCCTCTCCCCCTCGCCACGGTCCCCAGCAGTGTCTTCGATACATGTCAGATCAATGGCCTCGAACTCCTCAGGGAGGGCTGAGGGATCTACTCTTACGAGGACCATCGTGGGTCAATAAGCGCCCGTGGACTGCCACCCATGGACATGCCCTGAGTCGACCGCCCGTCTCGTCAACAGGTCGCTCAGAATGGTATGTTATGTCCCCTGATGTCGCTGAATGAGAACTCATACCTCGGTTGAAGACAACAGCTCACTAGAATCCCTCGATTCGACTGTAGAAGGCCAACCATCGGTCCCCTCTGCCAGCCAACTTGACACAACCGGGACCCCTGCTCAAACCCCTCAGTCCCTTCCCTCTGGAAGCACCCGTGAATAGCCTCTCTCTATACATACAATGAAAGACACTGACCATCGCTTACACCGGTCGATTTAGACCAAGAACATCCGATAAGCCTGAATAGCAGCACAATCAACAGCACCATTCGAGGAAACGTGTTCACTGGCACAGTGTACGGTGAGTGAAACACGCCAGCTTTATTTTTGCATTCTCGCTCATCTAGGGACCATATTCAGGAACTGTAACCATGAACTTCAACGAGTCGAACGTATGTCCTTTCTCTTACAATATCGGATACTGCTCAGCCGACGAATAGAAGCTCATCGAGCAGCTGAAAGCCTCACTCAAGGCCGATTACCGCTACTATCCAGATGGCGATGAGACGGCCTCGCTCCACAACTGCTGCTGTCCGGGCACTCGCAAGTCGATCCTTCAAGCAATCATCGAATGGGCCATTAGCCTTTCATCCGACAGCGCCGCAATATTCTGGCTTGCAGGCCCCGCAGGGACAGGCAAGAGCACGATCGCCAACACAATCTGCCACGAGCTCGATTCCGTCATTATTGGTGACGATGGTGGCAGAACGGTGCTTGGGGGGAACTTCTTTTGCTCGCGCCAGTTCCCGGAGACAAGGAATCCGGTTTGGATCGTCCGTACGATCGTCTACCAGCTCGCACTCAAGTCCCCAACATTCAAGGCTGCGTTACTGGGATGCGGGAGGTTCGAGACAGTCGACCATGGCCCAAAATCTCAGCTGATAGCCCTTCTGGTCGAACCATGGAAGGCATCGACCTTCGAACGCCTAGCAAACTGCGAGCCGATATACATCGCTTCTATCGACGCCCTTGATGAGTTGGACGGAGAGAAGGGATCGGAGTTCCTACGCACGCTACTCGACGCTGTGAAAGAACATAAACTTTCGGGCCTCAAGTTCCTCGTCACCAGCAGGTTGCACCCAGCAATGATTGACCATGTCGAATCATTCCACAACAAGCAGGTCTGCCGGCTCGAGCAGGTGCCCGTCGAAGAAACAAGTGCCGATATCAAGATCTTTCTTGAGGAGAACCTCGGCGAGTGCGCTACTGAAGAAGAGATCAACCAACTCGTCTCAGACGCAGCGGGGTTGTTCATCCATGCGGCTACAGTGGTAGAGTACGTCAAGGGACGAGATCGAGAAGAACAAAAGAGCCTTTTGGGACGGCTGCTAGCTGCTTCTCCTTCCCCCGCCCATCGACCCCCCTCGTGGTGCAACCACAACACTGGACAATCTCTATACCCAGATACTCAATGCATTCCTCGTGGATTCACGAGACAAAGGCGACCCTGATGTGTTCCAGGACAGCCTCTCAATCCTACACACCTTCCTTTGTACCATCGAGCGAACATCGACATCTGTTGCCATTGGCATCCTCAATGCCACGCGAAACAAGGACGAAGCAGCACTGCAGACAGGTGATGCAAATGGGATCCTTCGACGACTCCATGCTGTCCTATATGCCAAAGGAGGACAAGTGACGTGGTTCCACAAATCATTCGTTGACTTCATGTTCGACATTCGCCGCTCACAGAAGTTCTTCTGCAACCAAGATCAGCATCACCGTCTCCTTGCAGAAGGATGTTTTGGGGTTATGAGCAACCAGCTGCACTTCAATATGGCTGATATCCCAAGCTCTTACCATCCGGATCGCGAAAACACAAAGCTGGCAAGGTCCATCGACACCAACATTTCAACTGTCCTGCAATATGCCTGTGGAAACTGGACCGGCCATCTTACTCTGCCTCCGAGCAAGCACACCGATCACCTCCTTGTTGTTTTGTACGACTTCCTGCAGCTGCGATTCCTCTTCTGGACCGAGGTTATGAACCTTTTGGGGTGGCGTGGCCGTTGCCAGGGTATGCTACGTGATGCTCAAAACTGGGTTTTCAAAGCCAAGGTGCGTGCTCTACCCAATAGTGATCTATGTCGATGCTAACATTGACTCAAGGAGCCTGTGGTGTGGGCCAGGGAGTTGGCTGATGCAGCGGCTTTTGCCATGTATCACAACACAAGTGGTGCTGCGTCATCAACACCTCACTTATACATTTCATCCCTTGCAACATTCCCCCGCAATTCATCACTCCTGCAGCAGTGGAGGCATCATTTCGAGGGCATCCCTGAGTTCACCAATGCACCTGGAGCTGCTGGTCACGCACTACTTTCATCATTTGTGACTGAAAGCAAAGTGAAGGCAGTTGCCATCTCTCCAGATGGCACCACTGCTGCCATTGGAGCATCTTCTAAGATCTACATCTGGGATGTGTCTACAGGGGAGGTGGTGAAAACCCTTGAAGGTCACACTGTGACTGGCACCGTGAACTCCGTTGCCTTCTCGCCTGATGGCAACCAAATTGTCTCTGGCTCAGATGATGCATCGATCCGAATCTGGGACCTGTCGACTGGGGAGGAGGTGAAGAGATTTGTATGCCGCACCAACCATGTCAACTCTGTGGCCTTCTCTTCAAAGGGCACCCAGATTGTCTCGGGCTCGAACGACTGTTCCATACGGGTTTGGGACTTGTCAGGCGGGGAAGTGAAGATATTCGAAGGCCACACCAGAGATGTTACCTCAGTAGCCTTCTCTCCTGACGGCAACCTGATTGCCTCTGGGTCATGGGATGGATCTGTCCGAGTCTGGGACTTGTCAAGTGGGGAGGAGGTGAAGAATTTGAGAGGCCATACCAGCATAGTCACCTCAGTGGCCATCTCTCCTGACGGCATGCAAATTGTCTCTGGCTCATGGGACCACACTGTCCGGGTCTGGGACGTGTTGACTGGGGATGAGGTGAAGGCCTTGGAAGGCCACAAGGACTGTGTAATGTCTGTGGCTTTCTCTCCTGATGGCACCCAGATTGCCTCTGGATCGGATGATGAATCTGTCCGAGTCTGGGATCCGTCGACCGGGGAGGGGGTGATGACCTTCAACGGCCACACCAGCGGGGTCACGTCGGTGGTGTTCTCTGTTGACGGCACTCAGATTGTCTCAAGTTCAAAAGACCATTCTGTACGGGTTTGGGACCTGTCAATCGAGGAGAAGGTGAAGAATTTTGAAGGTCATACGGAGGTGGTGCGCTCAGTGGCCTTCTCCCCTGATGGCAGTCAGGCTGTCTCAGGCTCAAAAGACCAATCTGTCTGGGTCTGGGATCTGGCCACTGGGGCAGAGGTCAAGACCTTCCATGGCCATATGAGGGATGTCAATTCGGTGGCCTTCTCTCCCAATGGCACTCAGGTCGTCTCTGGCTCAGACGACCACTCCGTCCGAGTCTGGGATGTTCCTTCAGGCAAGGAGGTCAAGAGCTTTGAAGGCCACACCGGCTGGGTCTACTCAGTGGCCTTTTCTCCCGACGGCACCCAGGTCGTCTCGGGCTCAAGCGATCAATCAGTCCGAGTCTGGGACGTACTGGCCGGCAAGGCGGTCAAGAGTTTCAAAGGCCACACCGAAACAGTCTTGTCAGTGGCCTTTTCTCCTGATGGCACCCAGATCGTCTCTGGCTCACGCGACGAATCTGTCCGGGTCTGGGACCTGTCGACCATGAAGGAGGTGAAGACTTTCAAAGGTCACACTAGCCGGGTCAGTTCAGCAGCCTTTTCTCCCAACGGTACCCAGATTGTCTCTAGCTCGGTTGACCGATCCCTCCGAGTCTGGGATCTGGCGACTGGGACAGAGGTCAAGAACCTCACTGGTCACACGGGGACTGTCACTTCAGTGGCCGTCTCTCACGATGGCGCCCAGATTGTTTCGGGCTCAGACGACGAAACCATCCAAGTCTGGGACATGGCAAGCGGGGAGGAGATCAAGAGATTTGAAGGCCACACTGAAGCTGTCACCTCAGTGGCCTTCTCCCGCGATGGTACCATGATTATCTCGGGCTCATGGGACAAATCAGTGCGTATCTGGGACTGCTTAGCAGAACAAGCCCAAGTGCGGTACATCCGTCAGAAGAACCTTGAAGGAAACCACACCGGGTGGCTCCTCTCACCATCAGGGTACCTCATGTTCGTCCCATTGCCCGCCCACCTCCCCGATGATTCCAATATCCTCACAATGCCATCAACATCTGTTCCCAAACTCAATCTCTCAAAAGCGACACTGGGCAATAAATGGGCTGAGTGTTACACTTCAAGGTCTTTGTAGTTGATATTATCTACTTTGTACGATCTCTCTTAGTTGACGATCCTGAATTTCCATTTCTCGGCTGCTAATCATGTAGTACTATATTTACCTCTACGAGACTACTATGCAGTACACAACCCTGTAGGATGCGCAGTGACCTTCTATCTGGAGGAATTTGTGGGTGTGGAGAAAGGGATGTGACTTCTTGTATTCCCAACGGACGATGCTGTTCCATCGGTTTAGCTTCAGAGTGCGATCGTGATGGCTGCCAATCCAGCTGGTGTAGTCTCTCGACCACAGGACCTATGCTGATCTTCGAGGTGAATTGTGGCACTCACACTGATTACATCTTGCTCCTCTCCCCGTCCGGTTTCCTTATCTGAGCTTCAGGGTAAGGACTAGTACCCTTCGTATCGAGCTCTTCACTTTGATGACGACTGCCAGTGATGAACGATATGTTAAAGTATTACGAAACCTTAGGTCCAACCGAGACGTGCTGATTCTTTCCCTTGACTAGTTGTAATCTCCATGCGTATTCTGCCAACAAGGTAATCAAACGGTTCCATAGTTATCTCATCCTGCAGCACCGCACCACCCAAGATCCTCCAAACCCATCTGGGTACTCACCCCACCCTGTCGAGGATTCCTCAATCAGCGTGCGATGCCGCCTTTGCCTACTCCCTGCCAACACGCGATCTCGACACACAGTCTCTCCAAGTCACCTAGCGAGCCGTTCACTAAACGACTTCACACCAGCCTCAATCCATCATGCCCTGATTCACGCACCTTGAAAGAGCCGCTGAGACTGCGAGAACCAGACACCTCCGCCGCCACGCTAGAAAACGTTGCCGGCAGCCGCAGAATGCCACCAATCCAACAGCGCCTGCTTGATGCCATACGAGGGTCGAAGCGGAGATAAGGACGTGAGCAATACATCCATATGTAGATAGCAGAACGACAGGTACAGGCATCGCTTCGCAGATGCTCGAGCTCAAGGCAAGATTGTCGTACTCGCGGCTGGCGGTATCTCGCTGTGGTAGATATTCTCCAATGCTCATCCCATTTCGCTCTGAACACCCTTTTCTTTACAAAAACGGAGATATATTGGAATTCGACTATAGCAACAACACGGGTGGCCATCTAATGCAAATCTACGCAGCAACGAAACCTCCCATCCCGACTCTCCCATTCTGCCTGGTTCAGTTGAACGGACAAGAAACGGAGGGACGCCGCTCGCCCATATCCTGAATCTTCGTGTCGCGCTCCTGCACGGTAGCCAGACCCTTCTAAACCTGGACAGTGTGTCGGATAGACCAGCGAAACGGCTGGAGACAAAACCCCATATCGAACGAGCAAGGTTTGGCCGGGATACGCGCTGCGTCGGCCCGGGTGGTTGGACGGCGATAGCAAGGGTGAGTCGAACCCGTTGGGCGACGGACCTGGAGGAGATGCTGCGGAGGGTGTGCCTGAGGGACTGCATGCAGTCAGACGGTCTAGACAGGAGAAGGCATCACTACACTCATCCCTTCGTCTTCCCTCCCAATCCAACTTTACGATCGGCCTAGCACGTCTCGTTCTGATATTCCGGAAGGTGTAGCGGATACTAGTAGAGAATTGACCTGGAAAGTATTTAAGATAATGAACAAATTTTGGACGAAATAGACGCACTTCCTGCAGACATAGGCCCAGCCATCGAGACATTGCTGACGTGAGTCTATCGTTGCAGATCAGCAAAAGATGAACAGAGCTGAGGGATACAGTGTAGAAGGTTCTAAAACGATGTTAGATGAACCTTATACCTATCCTCCAAGAGACATTCCTGACCCTGGCAACAGTGGAGCTGTCGGTCGGCGTACTGCCGACCGTCGTTTGTCGTTACAGGCACCATATGGACAGGCACCGCTTGAGCTTGCAGCGGCGATCGTATGGTCTTGATGGGTTGGAGAAGTATGCTGAAATGCCGGTTTGGGGTCGGATTCTGAGGAGTGCCAGGCTGGTCGAAATCAGCTGGATCGAGCAAGTCGTCCCAAAGCCGGTGTCGAAGGTTGCTCGTTTCTCGCAGTATGAGCCTAAGACGTAGTAGAATCGTGTACAGGGTCGATGTGAGCGCGTCGTTAGTGTGCTGAAGCAGATGTTCTGAAGCTGCGGCGCACCCTCTGCTTGGCCCAAGGACCAACCCCGACTGCTCATCGAGGCCGATGGTTATGAGACCCAGATACCTCTCAGAATGAAAGACAGAAGATCTACACGATCCATTCTGAAAGGTGGGCTTTGGATTACCTGTATGAGCATTCTAAGAGATAGGCTGCTTGTCGTTTTCTGGGTTGAATGGCGCACTGGCTCCTATTCGCCGCAGTCTGAGCAGATGTAATACATTTTGTTGTTCATACGGCGATTCAACACTTCGAGGCACCCTCATCAGTCCCCTCCGCAGATCAAAGAAAGGAAGTAGCTCACGATCGTCCACTACAATTCCTGATATCGTCTTCACAGGCCTCGGACTCGCACCATGGAATCACAATGATGTTCTTGACATCCAAAGCGGGGACGACGTCGTTCTATTCCATGATCGTCTTGACGTGCTCCCAATACGTCGTTTTCACCGTCGCGAACATACAGACCTGGATGGTATGCAGAATGCTGGAGATGGAGGAACCAATGTTACTGAGTGGGATGGGGTTCTTGGCGCATGTGTCGCGACGCATGGTCAACGTCTGGTTCTTTGCGAGGTCGCCAGGTCTGTTTTCAAGACCAAGAAGGGCACCCTGAATCGATGTCAGCGTAGGATTCACAGAGAGGAAAGTAGGTAAACACGCACCTTCTCTTCCCAATCGTTGAACTTGTATCCTGGAGTAGACCCATCCCGTAGTTCCGCCTTGGCCCTAACACTCGCCTTCCTTAACGTTTGCGCTAGCTTCTCGCACGCAATAATGATATTCGCCTCCTACTCATCGCTCGTCTTGGCCGTAATCCCACACGGCGCAATCACCACCTGCACACTTGCCGCACCCGGAGGGAGCACCAGCCCTTGGTTATCACCATGCACTATTTTCCTTCACACCAATCGCCCTCATCGAGAGACCCCACGAGTTTTGCCAGACGTAGTGCTTGCTCTTGTTGACCGGGTCCTCCACATGGATGTTGAGCATCTCGGGTTTCGAAAAGTTTTGGCCGAGTCAGCGGAAGGTGGCGGCTTGGGTGACGCCTTCAAGGGTGGACATGTACAGACCACCATCGAATTTCTCCTTTTCGGATTTGACACCAGGGATGACGGGGACGGCGAGGAGGTCGTCGTAGGCTTGTCGGTATGTAGAGGTCGAGGATTTCGGTGTCGGCTTCTTTGCTGTAGAACGCAGTGTGACCTTCTTTCCAGAGGAATAGAGGGGGTTTCTTGAATCCACAATGGAAGACGCTGTTCCACTGGCTGAGGTCCAAGGAAGGTTGGGATGGGTGCGAATCCATTTGGCGTCTGTCAACTGTCAGGACCCATGCTGTTTCTTGACGTAGATTGCACTCACGTTGGGGTACGTGGTGGTTTCAGAGGTAGGACGAATGGCGATGGGTTCCTCCAGCTCGGATTGGCTGCTGTTGCGGAACGTCAGATCGATTATCGAGTTCAACTAGAGCTTCACGTACACTCCGGTGACCCTTGCAACCTCGGGAGAGACGCCTTCGATACGGTCCTTGTCACAGCTCCAGGAGAGATCATAAACCAGGATGGGGTAGTAAGAGTTCTGGACGCCGAGCTTCTAGATATCTCTGTAGATGCTGTAAGTCCAGGGTCCGAGGATGAAGCAGCCGCTGACACTGTAGTAGCCGGCTTTGAGCATCGCAGCAAACATCAAGACAGGGTGCACATGAAGGGAGTGCAGTACTCACGTTGGTATACTACCAAGAGAAATCCAACTGTTTCTCAACACGATGGCATTCTGAACGGCACCTTCGATTTTGGCGTCTACCTTCTCCTTCGCGGGTGCCTTTGCCGGCGACGTGGAGGGGCAGGGGTGGCAGCAGCACCAGGAGCCTGACGTTCGCCAGTCGTTTTCAACTTGTTCTCGAGGCTCCGCAAGTGGTCGACAATGTCCTTGCGAGAGACAAAGAGAGTCGAGCTGGACGAACGTGCATGGAGGGCATAGGGTCTGCGAGCAAGGTTACGGCCTCGGAGAAAGGAGGCTGATCGACGGGAAACGGAGAAGCTGCGATGTGTGAGCCACATATAATCGAAAAGAGCGTAAGCTTGCTCACAAGGGTCCCTCATCGAAACCGAAAAACGCAGACGGATCCCCCGCGGCCAGTCGCAGCTCCTTGAGGTTGAGTTGCTTGTCAGTGGCGCCAGGGTTGGTCTCTGTCTCCTCGCGAGCAATGACTGAATTGGTCGATTTTGGTGTCTTTACGAAGGTCGTGGTCAGCTCAAAACCCATGGGCGCTTGAGCATCGAAAGCCATCAACGCGTCACAAGCGGGATCAATTCTCTGTTTCCTCTTGCCACAACAGTTGGATACACACAGTCTCTCAACCGTCCACATTCATCCAATCTTTGTCTCAAAGTGAAACCAGGACCGTCACTTTGCGAAGATGTCCGACAACCCCAGCTCGACCGTGCGCCGAGCGCCTCTTGTTGATCCATTCCTTAGCCTTTCGTCTCGTCGCATAGCTTCCTCTCCCATTTTCGAATAGAACCGAGAGAGAAAGCGGCAGATAAAGGGGTAAGTATATCTGGTCTATGTAACTCAATCGAGTACCCGCTAATAATGTCCTTTAAAGCTTGCCAGCATCCAGTCTCCACGGGCTGAGTCAAAGAAGGCACCGGCGTTGACGCTGTAGGCACCTAGTGCACAATAACAGATGGAGGCATTCCATAACTTACTCGTTGTGAGCATCAGCTCGCACTCGGTTCAGCACTTGGAACCGCCTGAAACCCGCTCTAGCACAAGCCTACGCTCGAACGACAACTTCCACCTTTCCCTTGACACCAGGTTCACTCCCTTATCACCTCCCTTCTGCCAGCATTTCGCAAAATCCCCACCAGTCCGGATTGGCGACCTTGAAATGAACATGAATCCGTCCACCCGCCTTCCTTTCGACCCGGGCCTGGAGCAAACCTGGAGGCTGGAGTCTGCAGGCGCGAGGGTTCATCACCAGCGGCGATACAAGATCCCGTTATCCCTGCTCCATCCTATCGCCTCTTTCCTCTCGGCGGATACCTAGGATTGGAACGAAAGGAACGCGGCTTTGGAAGGGAGGTTGTGAGCCATTCCTAGTGCCGTCGCTTGAAGGACACGACAGCGACAGGTGTTGGCGGAGACCTTGGGGAAGCCATGAATGGAAGCCGTGAACATCCCAGTCGAAGTCCATTCAACAAGTATCGCATCCACGGAATCAGGAGGATTTGCAAACAGCCCGCAGGCGCGCAGTCTCATCGGGCGAGAAACAAGAGGCAACGCACCGAATTGAAAGTAACGCATTCCGCCCACCGCCCCTACCCGACAGCTGAACAAGGATCGCAGTCCTCGTCGTCTGCCTTGCACGTTCGTCCCATCCTCCCTCCCCACCTTCCTTCGATGCGTCAGTTGCGACAACCCCGGGGCGTGTCAATGACGCGCCCTCGTTGCTGGTGTTGAGATGTTTGACCGTGACAGGTTGACCCTTGGATTTGGGTACCACGACTTCTCTGGCGACCTTCAAGAGCGTCGGCTCACCCACTTCCTTCGATTTCCCAGTCCGTTCAACTCCAATGTCGAGGTCGCCGCATGGACACGGTCAGTTTTCCCTATCAAGAATGTACGAGTGAGTGCCAACATGGCCGAACACACCCTCGATGTTGGTCGAACGGCCATTCGACCGACAATGCTCTTGCCACACGCAGTACTATATCTCGCAGGTATGCACTTTGCCCTTGAGCCCAACCACAGTGACTGACATGAAAACCCCAGCTATCATCCCGATGATGTAACGCTGGCGCTTGGAAGGTCGCCTCAGTACCCTCCCCAACTTAACCTCGACCCTGGCTGAAACGCCAAGATCACAGCCAGTCCTCAACGATTTCACTATTAACGATGCTCCATTCTTTCTCCTGTCGTACTCGAGCTCATAATCGCATGTTATACCAAGACGAAGTTGTGCTGAATGAGCAATATACCCCGCTTTGCCGACCGTTCCTTTGTGTTGACCTCTCTTGTCTCTCAAGTCGATCCAATCTACACGGTCAAACGTTGGTGAGTTCCAAGGCACAGGCTGCATATGAAGCATAATCTACAAACGCTCTCGACGAAAGCACTCGTACAAGGAAACCGCCGTGCTGCTTCACTTGCCCAACCACATCTTGCACAAAACCCGCTGAAACGCCTACTATGGAAGGTTCTCAGGTGATACAGCCTCAATGAGGCTTCCAGCCTTCTATGATCAATCCAACCCTGCCCTCTCCCCCTCACCAGGACCTCAACAGTCTTCATTACATGTCAGACCAACGACCTCGAACCCCTCAGGGAGGCCTGAGAAATCTACACATGCAAGGACCATGGCAAGTCAATATGCACCCGTTGAATGACCTCTCTGGACAAGCCCTGAGTCGACCGCCGTCTCGTCAACAGGCCGCTCAGAATGGTATGTTATCCCATGATATCGCTGAATGAAAGCTCATGAATGCAGATACCTCTGTTGAAGACAAGAGCTCACCAGAATCGCCTGATTCTACTGCGGAAGACAAACCATCGGTCCGCTCTGCCAGGCGACTTGGCACAACCCAGTGGGCCCCTGCTCAAACTCCTCAGTCCCCTTCGTCTGGAAGTACCTGTGAATGCTTTCTCTCTCTCTATATATATATATATATAATCGAAGAGACTGATCATTGCTCTCCTCGATCAATTAGACCAAGAAGAACAGGTGGCCCTGAATAGCAGCACGTTCAACAGCACCATTCGGGGAAACGTGGTCACTGGCCCAGTGTACGGTGAGTCAAACACTTCGGCTTCACTTTGCATTCTCGCTGATGTAAGAACATAATCAGGAACGGTAACCATGAACTTCAACGAGTCTAATGTATGTCCTTTGTTTCAAGATATCGGATACTGCTCAACCGACGAATAGAAGCTCATTGAACAACTCAAAGCCTCTCTCAAGGCCGACTACCGCTACTATCCAGATGGCGATGAGACGGCCTCGCTCCACAGCTGCTGCTGTCGGGGCACTCGCAAGCCCATCCTCCACGGGATCACCCAATGGGCCATCAGCCCTTCATCCGACAGTGCCGCAATCTACTGGCTTGCAGGCCCCGCAGGGACAGGCAAGAGCACGATCGCCAACACGATCTGTCACGAGCTCGATTCTGTTATTATCAGTGACAATAGTGGCAGAGCCGTGGTTGGGGCTAGCTTCTTTTGCTCGCGCCAGTTTCTGGAGACCCGGAATCCGGTTTGGATTGTCCGAACGATCGTCTATCAACTCGCACTCAGGTCTAAATCATTCAGGGCTGCGTTACTGGAATGCGGGAGGTTCGAGACGGTCGACCATGGCCCCAAATCTCAGCTTCTAGCCCTTCTAGTCGAACCTTGGATGATATCCACCTTCGAACGCCTAGCAAACCATGAACCAATATACGTCGTTGCCATCGACGCTCTTGACGAGTTGGACGGAGAAAAGGGATCAGAGTTCTTGCGCACGCTACTCGACATTGTCAAAAAATACGAACTATCGGGCCTCAAGTTCTTCGTCACCAGCAGGTTGCATCCCGCAATGGTCAGCCATGTCGAATCATTTCACAACAAGCAAATCTGCCGGCTCGAGCAGGTGCCTGTTGAGGAGACAAGCGCCGATATCAAGGTCTACCTTGAAGAGAACATTGGCGAGTACTCCACCCAAGAACAGATTGGCCAGCTCGTCTCAGAAGCGGCGGGGCTGTTCATCTATGCAGCTACGGTGGTGGAGTACGTCAAGGGACGAGACCGAGAAGAGCAAAAGAGCCTCTTGGAACAGCTGGTTGCTGCTTTGTCTCCTTCTCCCGCCCATCGACCATCTCTCGGTGCTACCGCGACGCTGGACGATCTTTATACTCATATCTTGGAGACATCACTTGTGGATCGACGAGACCACAGGAGTGCCAATGCCTTCGAGGACAGCTTGTCCATTCTCCACACCTTTCTCTGTACCATCGAACGAACCTCGACATCCGTTGCCGTTGAGATCCTCAACACGATACGAGATAGGAGCAACGTACCGCTGCGCACCGGCGATGCGAATGGGATCCTTCGCCGACTCCACGCTGTACTATATGTCAAAGGCGGTCAAGTGATGTCTTTCCACACGTCGTTTCCTGACTTCATATTCGACAAGTCACGCTCGCAAAGGTTCTTTTGCGACCAAGATCAACACCACCGTCGGCTAGTAGAGGGATGTTTTGGGGTTATGAGCAAGCAACTGCACTTTAACATGGTGGACATCCCGAGCTCTTACCAGTTGGATTGCGACAATGCAAAGCTGGCAACCTCCATCAGTGTCAACATCTCAGATGTTCATCGATATTCCTGTGGAAGCTGGGCCGGCCACCTGACACTGATGCCTAGCAAGCACGCTAATGGTATCCTAGTTGCTCTGCACGACTTCCTGCAGCTACGGTTCTTGTTTTGGGTCGAGGTCATGAGCCTGTTGGGAATCCGTGGCCGTTGTCAGGGCATGCTTCGTGATGCTCGGAGCTGGGTTGCAAAAGCCAAGGTATGCTCTCTACCTGATTAGAGATCCATGTGGGTATTAAAATCTACCTCAGGAACCCGTGGACTGGGCCAGCGATTTGGCCGATGCAGCCGCTTTTGCCATGTATCACAACTCAAGTGGTGCTGCGTCGTCAACGCCTCACTTATACATTTCATCCCTAGCAACATTTCCCAGAAATTCAGCACTCGTGCGGCACTGGAGGCGTCATTTCGAGGGCATCCCAGAGTTCGTCAATGCACCTGGAGCTGCTGGTCAGGCACTACTTTCGTCCTTTGTGGCTGAAAGCGAAGTGAAAGTGGTTGCAGTTGCCCCCGATGGCACCACTGTTGCATTCGGAGCATCCTCTAAGGTCCATATCTGGGATGTGTCTACAGGGGAGGAAGTGAAGACCTTCGAAGGCCATACTCGCACTATCAACTCCGTGGCCTTCTCTTTCGATGGCAGCCAAATTGTCTCTGGCTCAGACGACCAATCTATCCGAGTCTGGGACCTGTCAAGCGGGAAGGAGGTGAAGAGTTACACAGGCCACACCAGCCGGGTGTGCTCGGTGGCCTTCTCTCCCGACGGTACCGAGATCGTCTGGGGCTCAGATGACTGCTCCGTGCGGGTTTGGGACATCTCGAGCGGCAAAGGGATGAAGAACTTCAAAGGCCACACTCGTGGGGTCATCTCAGTGGCCTTCTCTCCCTATGGTACCCAGGTTGTCTCTGGTTCGTGGGATACCTCTGTCCGAGTCTGGGACTTGTCAAGCGGGGAGGAGGTGAAGATGTTCAACAACCACACCAACCCGGTCACCTCAGTAGCCTTCTCTCCTGACGGCAACAGGATTGCCTCTGGCTCATTGGACAAAACCGTCCGAGTCTGGGACGTCTTTACCGGGGAGGATGTGAAGACCTTCGAAGGCCACACTGGCATTGTTAGCTCAGTGGCCTTCTCTCCTGACGGCAACCAGATTGTCTCTGGGTCACAAGATAGATCCGTTCGGGTCTGGGACTTGTCAACTGTAGAGAAGCAGGTGAAGCCCTTAAACGGCCACGCCGGCTGGGTCACCTCAGCGGTCTTCTCCCCCGACGGCACTCAGATTGTCTCAGGTTCAAACGATCATTCTGTACGGGTTTGGGACCTGTCAATTGAGGAGAAGGCGAATACTTTCGAAGGCCACACAAAGGTGGTCAGTTCAGTGGCCTTCTCTCCCGATGGAAGCCAGGCTGTCTCAGGCTCATACGACCAATCTGTTCGTGTCTGGGATCTGGCCACAAGGACAGAGGTCAAGACCTTTGACGGCCACACGGAGGGTGTCAACTCAGTGGCTTTCTCTCCCGATGGCACCCGGGTCGTCTCTGGCTCAGACGACCGCTCAATCCGAGTTTGGGACATTCCTACAGGGAGGGAGGTCAGGATCTTCAAAGGCCACACCCACTGGGTTTGCTCAGTGGCTTTTTGTCCCAATGGCACCCAGGTTATCTCTTGCTCAAATGACCACTCTTTTCGGGTCTGGGACCTATTGGCTGGGAAGCAAGTCAAGAGCTTCAAAGATGACCCCGAAATAATCTTGTCAGTGGCCCTTTCCCCTGATGGCACCCAGATTGTCTCAGGCTCACTCGACAAATATGTCCGGGTTTGGAACCTGTCAACCATGAAGGAGGTGAAGACTTTCAAGGGCCACACACATGCGGTCAGCTCAGTGACCTTCTCCCCCGATGGTGCCCTCGTCGTTTCAGGCTCATGGGACCACTCTATCCGAGTCTGGGATCTGACGACTGGGATGGAGTTCGAGAACCTTAATGGTCACACGGACTATGTCACTTCAGTGGCTGTCTCTCCGAAAGGCACCCGGATTGTTTCGGGCTCACATGACAAAACTATCCGACTCTGGGACATGTCAAGCGGGGAGGAGATCAAGAGATTTGAAGGCCATACCAAAAATGTCACCTCAGTGGCCTTCTCTCCCTATGGCACCATGATCGTCTCGGGCTCAGAAGACAAATCAGTCCGTGTCTGGGACTGCTCAGAAAAATATGCCCAGATTCGGTTCATCCGACAGAAGGGCGTGGGAGGAGAGCACACCGGCTGGCTCCTTTCTCCTTTGAACTCTTCCGACCACCTCGTGTTTGTCCCATTACCGGCCAATGTAACGGACGACTCCAATATCCTCACAATGCCCACGACATCAGTGCCCAGACTCGATCTCTCGAAAGCGAAGCTGGGCGATCAATGGGCTGAATGTTACACTGCAAAACCTCTATAGTCAAGGTTGTTTACATATCGTAAACTTCTATTTATTTTTTCGCTTACTAGTAATATACTACCATATTTACCTCCATGAGAATACAGTATCACGGTGCACGTCCCTGTAGAATGCAGCATGGCCTCCTTTTCAGGGGGATGGCTGCCGATTCCTGACTGCTCAGCGGACGACGGCGAACACTGTTCCGTTGGTTGAGCTTCAAAAAGAGGTTGCCTGTCGACCATCGGTACTTGCACCGATCATCGAGGTACATTATGGGCTTATCTCCTCGCCCGAATTACGCGTCGATTTTCTGGGCGAGGAATTGTAACCTTCCTATCAAGCTCTTTGCTTTGCTTTGACGACGACTGATGAACGAAGTTTAAAATATTCTAAGACTCTGGGTCCACCGGATGGTGCTGCCTCCGATTTCATTTGACCAGCTGTATTGTCCTCTACCAGAGATAATTGAACAATGCCATAGGGTTCGCTCAGCGTGTAGGACGAGGGCCCATGTCTCGCTTTGCGGATGTCAGCCGAGATCAAGGGAAAGATCTCCCTAAGTACCACTGGTAGACCCGATAAGTCGGGGTGGTTGAAGTCTGAGTTCTTAAGGTCATTTCTTCGCGGTGAATATCCTCAAATGAGCATTCTGTTTCGATGTAAACTTTGCGAAGAAACCAAAATTTATTGATATCTAACCAAGGGTCATCTACTACAAATGTACGCGACGGCGAACCTTCCTATCTCAACTCTCCCACATCGCTTCAACAGGCCCAGAAGGCGTTGAACGATAGCTGTACAAAATATCGGGTCAATCGGATAAGAGACGGCAGGACGCGGCCCACCCATGTCCTGGCTCTTCCCGTCGCGCTCCTGGATGACATCCAGACACTTCACAACCTCGTTGGATAGGCTAGAGGAACGGCAAGAGACAAACCCCATCGCGAATGAGCAGGACTACTGAGATCTGCGCCGCGTGGGCTGGGGTGGTTGGGCGGCATGTGCGAGGGTGAAACGAAGCTGTTGGGCGCGACAAACTTGGGAGATGGTGTGCTAATAGCTGAAGGACTCCAAGGGCTGAGTGTGGTCTTCACTCGCAACCCAACCCAACCCAACTCATCAGCCTGGTCTGCGGGAGGTGTTCGCGCATTCTGATATCCTGGAAGACGTAGCGGACACCAGTAGAGAATTGACCTGTAAGGTACTTAGGATAGTTAACAAGATTGGGGCGAGAGACACGTACCTCCTACAAACATAGGACCAACCATTGGGACATTGCGAGCTCAACAAATGACGAGCAGAAGTATGTCGAAGGTTGTGAAACGATGTTGGATGAGCCCCATCCCCATCCTCCGGCACATTTCTGCTTGTCGATCAGCGTACTGCTGAGTCGTTGCAGACGCCGTATGGACAGGTGCCGCTCAAGGCTGAAGCGGCGATCGCAAGGTCTTGAGACGTTGGTGAAGTGTGCTGGAATGCCGGCTTGGGGCCGGATTCAGGTAACTGCGCCAGGAAGCCAATGATCAGCATGGAGTGCTAGGGCAGGCGAAACGGGTTAGGTCGCGTAGGTCGTCCTGAAGATGGAGCTGTAGGGCATGCGTCCCCCCAAGAATGGTGTGGAAGGTTAACAGCGTTAGTGTTTCGAAGCGGACATTCTGGAGCTGTAGCTTACCTTCTACCCGGCTCAATTCCTTGAAAGGTCGGCCACTCCCTCCTGCTCTTCGAGGCCGTTGATTATGAGATCCGGCCAGCCTCGTCAGCAAGCCTCTCGGAGTGAAAACGTGAGAATCCAGACGATCCGTTGTGACAGAAGGACTGTGAAATTACAGGGAGGAACACTCTGAAAGATCGGCTGATGTCCTTTTCAGGGTCGGATGGGCGCGCTGGCTCCTGTTCGCCGCGATGTCGTTATCCGTCTTCTCGGCAACGACACCAGCGCTGCAGTTCGAATATCGAAAAGGGGTTGGAGGGGGAACCTGTATCAACGTTCGTGAGGATCTTATGAGGGTATTCCACCTCGCCCGGGGAGGCTTTGGGGCCTTGGGAGATTTCGATCGCAGCACCTTGGACTCCATATTCTTTGGAATTGCAGGTGGAATTGGGTGTATCGAGATGGGTTCGTGGGTAGAGGCGGGTAAACGGCTGTCCAGAGAGTGCCTAGCAGGTGTTGCCACTTTCGGTTGCGGGGTCAGTACTGACCGACCATCCACTGAGGACCCACGACTAGTGGTGTGCGAGACAGGGTTCGGCGTGCTGTTGTGAACGCTCAGTCTCCCGTTGGTGTTCTCCTTCGGGATGTCGAGCGCAATCCCCTCAAGGATCAGTGCAGAAACGCGGTTCTGTGATCGAGTTTTCTTATCTTTTGGCTTCCCTAGACCCACGGTCAAGCTCAGCCATCGCCCTATCTTCGCCCAGTTGCTGTCTTCAGGTTCCTTCTCTTTCTTCTCTTCATCCCTCTCTTCATCCCTCTCCTCAATGCCACCGCTCAGCACTTCCACAAATTCGTCACTCTTCTCCTCACTAGGTCCGGTAACGCTGACCACGGGCGCGCTGCCGATGGGATCTAGTGTGGCGTCGGGGTTCTTGTCCTCTGAAGCCTGAGGCTCGCCCTGCGTATCAGTCGGATGGATCTCCAAACTTCTCCGTCTGGACGTTGAAGGTGGGCTCTCCTCCTTGCCAATCAGCTGGCCATCAGGTCTCTCCCTTGGGCTTGGAGGAACCGAGCTGGATCTCTGTATCTCGGCTGCAACAAACTTTGGTAATCCAGGTGCAGGAAAGTTCGTCAACCGCTTTGCCAAGTTCTTCAGCCGATTCTTCTTCTTGTAATCCTCTGGCTTGATACTGAGGCTGATGTCGTTGAAATCCTCGTACGTCTGAGAGACGTGCTTGCATTTCTGACACACTAATATGGACGTCAGCCGACCACCAAAGATCATGTCGACGAAAGACATCAATTTCTCGTCCTCGGCCATTTCTCGGGGTGCGAGGTTCGGTGAGGATGACGCAGGAGGTTGAACCAGGGTTGACCGTCGCCGTTTCTTCTGAGGAGGTGTGGGTGGTTGGCGTTTCTTGATGATCTGAAGTAATGGTTAGACGACAGCCAATTCCCAAGCGATCGATGACGAACATCCTGTTCCTCCATCCGCATTGCATCTAGCAATATCCGCAGGAATTCGTGGGCGTCCTGCTGCGCAAAGTCGAGATACTGGTCGTACTTTCTTCCCAGAGCACTCAGCACCGGTTTGGGGCTGAGAATGTCCTTCCGTCGTGCAGCTTGGTACTCCCACCCCTTGTACACGACGCTCAGGAATTGGTCCCCAATTGGCATCGAGTTGACCCAGGCTTGCTCGTAAGGTCCAGCAAGGTTATGGCCATTGGTGAGATGCGGAGATCGTTTGGCAGAGAGAACCGTCGTAGCACGTTCCTGGATGCTCGGTGGTATAGGAGCAAAGTGGACCAGATCGGACAGCAACCGCGTTGCGATTAGCTAGTCCAGCAGGTTTGTTTTAGCTAGGATCCTGAGACCGCGAAGACTGGCGACTCACCCCTTGCAAGACCGAGTTCATGAAGCATGTATTGCCGTGGTTTATCATGCCCGGTGGTAGATACGCCGTCCGTTCCTGCTCCTCTCGCAGCCGGCGCTGCCTGTAGAGCTCCTGGGGTGTCGGCGCCTTCTGCTTTGCCATGGTGGATGAGTCGAAAGCCGCGGTCGAAGGGATTCCTGGTAGATGGACTCAGCCCCAGTGCTGGTGAAGGAATATATAAGTCGCTGCGGACCCCTCTGCGGACTCAGGTCATGGAGGTTAATGTGCGGAAGATGATTGCGGCTGAAGCGCCGGAATCCGCAACGTGACTTGCATGGCACGTGAAGAGCATAGCCACGGAAAGTTAAGCGCCCGTCCATTGCCGACGGTCGCTGTTGAGGTCGAACCAATATACCCGCGTGCAATTTGCTATTGCTAACAACACTCTGTACTTGCATGCTTCAAAATATCGCTGCAACACGAGAATGCCCTCTAACCAAATGTCTCTGGCTCCGAGGTCCTGTGCTCACCAGTGTCCATTTCGTTGAGTGCCGTGCCGTGCAACATGAAGCAACCGACTATTGAAAGTAAGTAAAAGAATGCAACTTCATCTGATAATCATTTCTGATTCCATGATGAAAAGGATAAACACGATGTATAGACTTAGCGAAGAGCCAAATGAAGCTAAATGAATGTTCAGGCCACGCAACCAGCGCGAGGCTTCTGTGATGTGCTAATCTACTGAGTGTAGCCCAAACCACCCCAGCTCGCCCTTTCCACTACGTTCATCATGTCAGAACAACATCCCCAGCCTCGCAAGCGAGGTATAAGGGGGCGTCTCAGCGAATGGAAGCAAAGACTTAAAGGCCATCGAGGCAGTCCATCTGCATCCCCTCTGCCATCTGGAGCGTCAACCCCTCAGACCACAGAAACGCTACCCTTTGATCACCGAATAAATGGTGAGTTGAACTTGCGACTGCTTTCAAACAATCTCTCACCTCCTCTCAGACTCTGCTCAACGTAGGCCCAGCATTTGTCGTTGTCGATTGAGACTGATCGTGCTCCAGGAATGCCACCCTCGACCATGGATGACACTGAGATTGAGGCGCCTTCTGCTCCAAGTGGTGCGTGTGTGTCTCAAATTTGTGAGGGAGTCGTAAGGGCTCAAGATCCGAAGGTCCCCTGAAGGACGAGGACGTGCCAGCGCCGCCTCATTCTGACCAAGTACCCAGCCGAATGGATAAAGCCAAAGATTATCTCAATGTGACTAGCAGCCTCCTTCAGCTTGTGCTCAAGGAGGTACCAGATGCCATTGACTCAAACCCGGTCAAGGTCTTCTTTTCGCTGGCCAATACCGTGCTGAAATGGAAGGAGGTAGGCTACTACACCATAGTTTTCGAACGATCAGCGCCTGATGCAACAACGTCAGGGAATGAACGACAACAAGGATGCCGTCGAGCAACATTTGATCGCCATCTCCGGTCTACTCGTCACCGTCGAGGCTGCACTGAACAACTGGGCCAGCGGAGATGCATTTGAGGAGACGAAAGCGATGGAGGCGTTTCAGCAGTGCGTCCAGGGAGTTCTAGCTATAATGATTGCACTGCTAACCTACTCCGGCGACAGAGAGGCGGGGAACCAGTTGGAACAGCTAATCAAGATCAAGAGCCAGTCGCAGTTTCGAAACTTCGCCCTCCAGGAAGATGACAAGCAGAAGATCGCCCATATCTTTGCATACGTGGATCAGGCACGAGAACGACTCATGGTGCGTTCTTCTTTCTGCCAACTAGAGAATCGAGAAGCCGGACTCACATGCTTTTACCATAGCTCGCTACGGCTACTCGAATCCATAAGCTTGTCGCAGCACTTGAGGCGGATTTCGGCGTGAGTTCCTTGTTATTTCAACGATGGTGCAAGTCTGATTCGTACTTCCAGAGACTTCTCCCAGACCAGCTGAAGGTATCTCTCAGAGCAGACTACATGTACGACCTAGCTGGTGAAGAGACAGCCTTGGGTCGAAGTGAGTGTACTCGTGGCACTCGTACCAGTATCCTTGAAGCCATCATCCGCTGGGCCACCGACTGCTTGGACAGCGAAACCATTTTTTGGCTGTCAGGTCATGGCGGAACAGGCAAGACCACCATCGCCTTCACAATCTGCCACCGGCTCGAAGCCCTTGCAAGACAGGGTGACGGAAGGGTTGCACTGGGTGCCACCTTCTTCTGCTCGCGGCAGTTCCCCGAGACAAGAACCATATCCGCCATCGTCCGCACAATCGTCTACCAACTTTCACTCAAGTCCAAGGCATTCAAGGCTGCACTAAAGGAACACGGAAAGTTCGAAACTGTTGGCCACGGCCCAAAATCGCAGCTCGAAGCCCTCCTCATCAGACCCTGGAAGATGTCTGCTCTGGGACGGCTGGCAGACAATGAACCTGTGCATGTCATTCCTATCGACGCTCTTGATGAACTGGAGCGAGAAAGAGGATCGGAGTTCTTGCACACACTATTCAACGCTGTCAAGGATCACCAACTTACAGGCCTCAAATTCCTTGTCACAAGCAGGTTGGACCATGACTTGGTCAAAGAAGTCGAATCTTTCCACAGCAAGCAGGTCTGCCGCCTTGAACAGGTGCCTGTTGAGGAGACCAATGCCGACATCAAACTCTTCCTTGAAGAACACCTGGGCAACTGTGCTAGCAAAGAACAGATTCTTCAACTGGTTTCAGACGCGGCGGGGCTGTTCATCTACGCGGCCACAGTGGTGGAATACCTCAAAAAGCGGGACAATGAAGAGCGAAAGAGCCTTTTGGCGCGACTCATCACTACCTCTCCTTCTTCCATTCATCGACGCCCTCGCGGCGCAACCGCGATCCTCGACAACCTCTATATCCAAATCCTCGAGGCATCGCTTGTGGATTCACGAGATCGCAACGATCTCACCGCGTTCGAGGACAGCTTGTCCATTCTTCACACCTTCCTCTGTACCGTCGAGCGAGCATCAACATCCGTTGTCGTTGGCATCCTTAACGCCACACGAGACGAGGATGAAGTAATGCTACAGGAAGGCGATGCAAACGGGATCCTTCGCCGACTTCATGCTGTCCTATACATCAGAGGCGGCCAAGTAATGTCGTTCCACAAATCATTCCCTGATTTCATATTCGACAAGTCACGCTCACAGAGGTTCTATTGCGATCAAGGTCAACACCACCATCGCCTCGTAGAAGGCTGCTTCAAGCTCATGAGCCACCAGATGCTGTAGCCTTTGTCCACAAAGTCCCTACAGTACCAACAAAACATTGTCCACAATCCCCTGCAAGCTTATCCCACATACTTTGTCCACAATCACCCTGCAGAAGCATCTACATTGACGTGCGTCCCTATTGGCTCCTGTCTGGCTATTCTTAGGGCTCTGCTGCTCTCGGTCGGATTGGCATCAGTATTCGGCCACTTTGTACTCGACGGTCGGCCTTGCGCTCCGTATGCCTGCTTTGGGACGACACCTCCCGCTCTACGTCATCAAAGTGCCGCAATTGGTTTGTGCGCAGCGACGGGCGCTTAACGCTATGCCCGCGGCGCTGCCCGCCAGGTCTTCCAGTGCTCTATTGCTTTGAAATTTGCCCAAGGACACTCACAGGTGTGCTTGTGCTGCAGGTACACGCTCGGCCGCTAAAAAAGGAAATCAAATTCACCACAATCGTCGGGCGACGGGACGCGGTTCAAGGTTCTGCTGTTGGTCCTGACTAATCTCGAATGGGCCTTGAAAGCAGCAAATAAGTGTGTACCTTTTGTCTCTGCCATCCCTTCCATGCCTCCTCCAGGGCCTGCGTGCTCAATGATGACCATGGACTTTTGAACGCTGTGGTTGCCATGCGGTTGCTAGGCGCCGCCGAATTCCGAATCACTCGGATGTTTGATTAAAGTCGTTGGTTTGAATGTTTTCGTGAAATTTGCTCACTCGACGAATACAGAGAATTAAGCGAAATTCAGATTAAATATCCGATAAAAAACAGCTTTTGTTTGATCTGCTTTGGAGGGAAGGTTAGTAGATGGCAAAAAAAGTCAGACAATGGCCCTCGGATCTCGCACTTGAGCGTTGAGTTTTCACTAGGATTGTGACTCGGGATTCAATCATTATGTGGTGCCCTCAACTTATTCTCGGTTAAATGCTTCCTTATGTATCTCAAGTATATATGGATGCTAGTTCATCATAATAGGGCCATGCTATGGCCTCGCCGCGCATGTCCAAGCTGTATTACAGTTTTCACAATGTGCCATTGCGATGTTTTGCTTGTATCTACGTCAAATCAACGCTGTTAGGTATGATTAGACCTCGGTTCGAAAGCTTGAGGGAGTTGGATTTCAATAAGGCTAACAATCAGACGCTTGGGACACTTTCAATTGCTACAAACTGCAAACCAAGTGCAACAGTAATCCATTTATAGTGAGGCCAATATGCGGTCAGAAGGCATGAAAACGGGCGCATTGTCAATCTATAAGACATATAAATCTGCCTGTTATACTCTATAGCCGCTTGTAGCCGTCCCCCCCGGCCCCAGGCAGCTGCAACTGGGGCGACGACATTCTGAGATGTGGCAGTGCCGGCGCCTAATGCGCTTAACCCCCTATTAACGCCCGCGCCGCCAGCGAAGCCGCCGACCAAATGGCATCAACCACCGGATTGCGAATTGGGATCAGACGCCAAAAGCAATGTCGCTTCTCGGACACGTGTCGGAAGGGGCTTCTGTAACGTTTTGTGGACAATAAAATCTGCTGCAGCTGCAGCGAGATTGTCCACAAAGTTTGTTGCAACTGCAGCAACTTTGTGGACAATCACGACAGTGTCCCCTCCATGAGCAAGCAGCTGCGCTTCAACATTACCAATATCCCAACCTCTTTCCAGATGGATTGTAATAATGCAACACTGGCTAGCTCGATTGACACCAACATCTCGGATGTCCTGCGATATGCCTGCGGTAGCTGGACCGGCCACCTTACTCTGACGCCCAGAGAACAGGCCAGCAATCCCCTCATTCTTCTGCAGGACCTCCTGCAACTACGATTCCTGTTCTGGATCGAGGTCATGAATCTTTTGGGATGGCGTGGTCGTTGCCATGGCATGCTTCGTGATGCCTGGAACTGGGTTGTCAAAACCAAGGTGCGCTCTACCTAGCTAAGTAGTGGTCCACTTGGCGCTAACACCTCCTTCATCACGTAGACTATGAAAGTCTGATAAAGAGATATCTAGCTTTATCAGACGTACATTGGCCATAATATGTGCAAGAATTGCATACATAAGGGTATAGCCTTACCATCGCAGGCAGTGTTGGTGAGCAACCAAAGCCTCGGCGTCAAGGCACCAGGATTTCGTCAGTCCATAGTGAACCAATCAACTACTCGAGTGCTGTGCAACCACATCTGAGACCGTTGATCGCTACACAGGTCCAGATGAGTTTCTCGCAATGACGGTCGTGCGCCACATCAACCAATTACATTGTAGCAGTCACGGGAATACTAATTGGAGCCTTGAATCTTATGGAGAACCAGGTGCTAGACTCTGACTCAAATCCTCATGATGTCAAGGTTACAGAACCATAGTGCTCAGCACGCAGCCACTTGTTGCGTGGTGAAATTGATTTTACCTTCGATTGTTCCTGAAGGGGGATGCCACCGCCTAGCAGAGTTAGCGTACGGACCAGGGACTTACATGTGATATTTATTCCGCATATTAGAGTGGTAGAGAATGGGGGTTGGATTGATAGAGCATGATCATAATTGGATCATAAAGGAAGGAGTGCGGTTTGGCGCGATACGCGACAACAGTTGAGTCAGGTTTGACCTGTATAATACACTGGTTCGATATGTGTTTCAGGCACAATCAGACAGGTTCCAGCTTCGACTGCATGAGTACAGTCAGGCACCGCCTTAATGCAAAAACCTACGGTGGGGCTGACATCCAATTCTATGCTTTTCGGACGTTATACATTTTGGTAGGGACCGCTCCGGTGGTTGACATTCCAGGCTCTCGTGCAACCAGGGCCAAATATGCTAGAGTTTTCATTTTGACCCCCTCCCTCTGTAACTAGTACAAAACAGCCTGATTAGCAAGGATAAAACTTAAGTGGTATTAAGTCCCTTTAACCACAGATATTTCGTCAACCTTAGCTTGCAGCGGATACAGTAGCATCCGTGACAGAATGCGAGGGCGCGCGAATGACTACGCCTCCCAATATCACAGCTTTTCTAGGTCCCTAGGTTCGGCGATGGGGACAAAATGGTAGATTTTGTGAGAGAAAAGCAGAGATCTAAAACAGTATCGAAAAGGCTGCGCTTTCCCAGTCGGGTGCCAACTGTGACTTCCACTATTGTTACTTGACGACGTACTAACAGTGCCCCCTGCATACAGTGATTGACCCGTCCTCTCGGGGGTAGCGCCCACTTCAGACCATACAGATGGGGACCGCCCGCAATCAGTAACGGCATCTGGGGAGCCAGCCCTAGCAGTCTTTGGTACCTTGTAGGTCTGATTTAGTCTTATGAAAGACCTACCAAAATTGGTGGCCTGGTGCATCACAAGACCTATCCTGGGGACAGGAGTACAGACGGAGCACGTTTGCTATATTTGCCATTAGTGTACAGGCTTATGGATTGATTCATAGGTCTATTGCCACAGTAGATTGGAAGGACGTGCTGAAGAGACTTTGACATTAGCCTAGCTACTTGATTGTGTAGCCGCTAGCGAATGGAAACAGCGGGCCTCATTCACGTCGCTTTTGGCACGGTCACATGGCGCTCCTACCAGTGCAGTGCGGCTTTCTTGTTGCACCCCATGGTTTGAGTGAGTCGGATTAGCTTCGAATGCTTCGATAAATATGTTGCGTGATGTGTCTGTATGTGTTGTAGCTCTAGGCTCTGGCAAAAACGTTCAGGACACCTCGCTCCTATATTTGAGCTCAAATGGTAGCCAGTAAACCGTATTCACCGAAGTCTGGCTATGTTTTTTCCACAGAGGCGGTACTTGCTGTGAGGGAGAGGAACGGTGCCCGAACCATTGAATGCACCATCTGGAATTTTGAAAGGTTCGCGGTGTTGAGCTGAATTTCGCAACGAAACTTCGAGGATATGATCGTTTCTCATGCGAAATTCTTAAGAATGAAATATACTGACGAAATCCTGCTGCACTGGTCACTCCGCCAGAACATACTCTTTAATTTAGCTACTTGTCGGGATACCAGGTACTCAAAGGGACACTCATAAACATTGAAGCTAAAGTATTTAAAGGCAGTAGTTTATTCTACGTCAGTAAGTAAATCATCTATCTCCTCAACATCTAAGTCTGTGTCGACATCCGTCGGATCGCCTCCCTCGACATTTCCTTTTTGGGCGGCCATATAGATCCCCAGCTCAGTTTCTTGATACTTGAGCTTTTTCAGGCAATGATGATCGTGAGGGAAGCAGCTCCGGAGAATCACCGCTTGACACAAGAAGCACTGGATAAACAGCACGTAGAAAGCGCCCTCTGAAATCCCTCCCTTAATCAGATCAGTCACTTTGCTCAAAGTAGGCTCCCCATCGTCAGGCTCTTCAACGCGGAGGCCTAGAACCATAGTTAGTAAGGAAAGCGCTGAGGTTGAATGTCACGAACGCTTGGTTCCGCGCCCATGAGCGTTGCTACTGGGAAGGACCTGCTGAAGGCCCTTCAGGAAGTCGATCGTAGAGTTGTGGGTCAGTAGCGTTGGTGGGCGGGGAGTATCTGAGACGAACAACTAGTCAGTGCCATTTTAAGATTAAGCGGCGACTTGAAGGGACGGACCTCGCTTTGAGTATCCCCTCACAGGGAGGACGGGGAGAACGTAGAATCTCTCTAAGCACACTGAACCAGGTTATTTTTAGTTTGATCTTCTCATCTTTGCAATCGAGATACTCACCGAGATACCCACATCGGCCTGTAGCGCACTCTGCAGTATATTCGCCATTCAGAGATGAAGCGCTTGCCAGTTTCATTGGTACGTGAACCACCCCGATGCTACTTTCGGTGTAGTGCTCGCGGTCAAGGTAGGCGCACAAGCATGACGGAGCGCGGAATCGATGTGTCCTTCGATGATCTTCGAGATCACTAGGAGGCACTCTTCGACCCGTACCTAGTTCAACTGGCCTGTATCCCGTGAGATGTTGAAATGAAATCAGCGATATGAAGAGCCCACCATTTCCACGTCGACAAATCACCGGTTTTGGAATCCCAGTGAAGGATTGAAGGCGACGTGGTTAGCGTTTGAAAATGGGCAACCTGTATCCTCTCGTGGAAGTGGTTAAGAGCTACGGTGTTTGTATGGGTCCGGGATCCGCCAGGGGCCTTTGTACGATTAGATTGAGAAGTGTTTGCAGGTGGCATACGAGGGCGAATATTCAGGAAGAAGTAGAACAAGGAGGGAAAAGGTGAGGATTCTGACCTGGCGCCCCTGTCCTTATGTACATGTAAACTAGGCCTGGCGTGACGTACAGAGGATAATATATATAACTTTAGGAAAGACGTTGCGTTGATACGTCGCCTTGTCACGAAGCAACCAAAGGCAGCCTAAGGGTTGCCAGACAGCGAAGTCCCTTCCAGTTGCGGCCACAGCCTTCGTGATTGATCACGCTGCATTCTGAGGAGGACGAAAGATGCGCATCGCGCTGCTCGCCGCTTCCGGTGGAGCAAGAGAATGATACTGTCTAGCATGCGTTGGGCATTTTTTCCACAAGGTCTCCACTCTTAGCCTCCAGATGTTTGGTGTGAAGGCGGAGATGCAACACACTTAGGATTTGTCCGCATTTGTACTCTACCAACAGGTCAGTACGGTCTACAGATGCTCGTACACCGGGGCATGTCATCCTCCCCTCGGCCCAGGCGTCGCTATTGTTATCGTTATTCTCGCTCTCAGCTTCTTCATCGTCTTATCTCTCCTTAGAGACTGGTAAGGCGCTTTCGCGTCGAAAACTGATAGGAACTTAGCTACTGCGTAGAGCACACGATAAGTCGGATAGGCAACGTTTACATTGCGCTAGAATTCTGTCAGCAGCAAAGAGCATAAGAGGAAGTGGTTATGAAAGAGAGCAAAGAGAAAACATACATAGCCTCAACAGTAACTTGTACAACGTGCTTTGATATCACCAGCCTCTTTCTGAAGCAAACGAAGCAATGGTAGTCTTCATTCGCCCGTGCCATGCTTGGAGACCTTACTCCACCCGAGCATCGCAGCCTTCAAACCGAGTTGTTTGCTCGAGGTTGGCGTATAAAGAACGGGGCTCTTCAGCGAGGGAATTACGTTGCTGTCTTCCGCCTCTGTCTAGGCAGACCGTGATATGTTGTTGTGAAACTCCATTCTAAAACAGATCATGGTGTTAGGCGGCTTGAGAACAGCCAGCATAGGCTGTGCATGGCTTACCTGAGTGACCTGAACGATCCAACTAGAGACGATACTCAGAAGGGCTCTGACCAGGCTGAAGAGAGTGACATTTGTATAGCCGAGTCAGCTAGCATGAGGCGACACCCATAATCAAGAAACTGACTGTAAAGGGAACGCTGACGGAGTGCTCCTTAGCTCGCCTTCTGGCTGCCATGGATAAAATGGTTGAGACTAGAGCAGATGGGACATAGCTGAGTTAGCGCACCCTGCAAATGCCCATAGTGAGCAGCGCTCTATTCGATGAGCAGCAAGAGCCACGATTGAGAACTCTTACGTTTGACCCTGCGCTGGATCCCCGTCTGTTTTGCGTCCAACACACGCTCGATCCAGCCGATTTCTCATGCGAAGAGCTCAACTAACCTGGCCTTTAGGGAGTAAGAAGGAAACCGCGCCCATCCAATCAACTTGTCATTCTCGATGCCCATCCTGCCAACTTTCTTCGTAATCAAACCACCCTCCCGACGCTGCGCGTCGATATGTAGTAATGCGGCGACGAAGGGCAGACTAGATGGGAAAAATGTATTCGGAGTTGCTCAGCATGGCAGGGAAGTACATAGCGTACCTTGAAGGAAGTGATTAGCGAAGACGGTCAACAAATCCGGCTTTGATGTCCGCCATTCGATTCGTAGTCTTCCCAACAGAGCAAAGAGTGACCTCATTACGTGTGTCAATAAAGGTTTAGGCTATTCATCAGGATTTTAGGGTCAAGGAACCTACTGGTTTTGCATGTCATCGTTGAGCAAAGGTAACGCGCTGCTAGAGGGAACTGAGCATACCTTTGGGTAGGTGATGGCATCAAGGGAATTTGCCTTCAGGCGTTGAGACCAGGAAAGGCGATCTATATGGTAGCGATGCAATGGGCAACGGAAGGCCAAAATCTGTTACCCGTTCGACGCGGCGTAAGGCCTTAAAGGATGAAGGCTGCTTCTCCTTCAAATTTGTCTTGCATCTTCTGTGAACACCGAGAACCAAGGACTTCCCGGTCTTACTCTTGTAACGACGAAATGTATCACTACCGTACAGTATTCAAAATCCTATCTAACAAACGACCAAATGAAAATTCAGGCATAAAGGTACCAGTCCTCGTACATATCGTCATAGGCGAGGATTTCTTCATCGTTATGGCGGTTCCATTCGTCCTCTTCGCCTTCGCCTTCATCCTCGTCTTCATCCTCGTCTTCATCTTCGGAGTCTTCATCCTCGTCTTCATCTTCGGAATCTTCATCCTCGTCTCCGCCTTCGTGTTCCTCCTCATCTTCGTCTCCGTCGTCCGCTTCTTCTTCTTCCTCCCCACTGCCCTCATCCTCCCTACCTTCCCCACCCTCATCTTCGTTCTCATCCAACCCCACTTCCTCTTGATGCTCCTTTCCTGTACCTGACAATTCTTCACACTCGGGGTTTCCCCGAGAGGCGCTGCCAGATGAAACGTCTGCTGAGGCGATTTCAGTGCCAGGAGGGTCTTGAGGATAGGCGGAGGTTACTAGTTCCTCTACCTCAGCGTAATATGGTGATCCACCGTCCTGCCCTTTCCAGGTGTACGTGTGTCCAATCGCAAGGCCCCAAAAAAAGCGCATGAGCATGTCACGGTCGACAAAGCTTGTGTGTGACGCATCTCAGTAGTCGGTTCCTCGAGAAAATTTGGAACATACCGGTTGACATAATAACTTTTCCACAAGGCCCCTTTCACCCATCTAGGAGAAGGGTTGTAGGCAACGCCTTGGCAAAATTGTGGAACAATGTGGGCTGCGCGGACGATTTCCGAAGGGTTTAGGAAACCAAAGCTGCTGGGTGACGTCGCAGAGGAGAACTGCAAGCGATCCAGCTCAAACTGGCGGCCATGCTCGACGACTTCGTACCAGAGAACCCACAGAAAATCAACCCTTTCTGGCCGCGCGTCTGGTGCAGATAATCCTGGCAGGTAAGGTCGAGCGTGATATATGCCTAATACCCTCGCATAACGATAGGGATGTTGGCTGGGCACGGTGGGGTCATAATCTGGGTTGACGACCATTACGTTGCAGTGATCTGAACCAACATGGACAACATCTTCTGCTCGCCGCACATCGTAAGTGGTGTACCTGATTCGCAATATCTTGTGACTGTAAATTCGCCCATGCTCCAAGGCTAGCGACGTCCAATCCAGCCTTCGTGCCTCAAGCATCCCACCAATCTTCTGTTGCAAAACCGAAAAGAGATGAATTTTCAGCTTTGGTATGAAACGCTGGGTGGGTATCAAGGGATAAGCCGCCAAACGGTAGTCGAGTGAATGCGGCTCTACGTACAAGCAGTGCCGGATCTGGCACCTCTGACTGGTAGCTGAATGTTGCCTGTAGATCCAACGGAGCGTTTTGATTGCTCCCTACGATATGGTGTACGCTCATCGGAATGGCACTTTCGCTGCCTGAATTTCTTGGGGACGATTCGCGACCATCGCGATCGTTTAGCTTGGCCCTGATGCTTCTAATTCGAGCGCGTCGGCGCTCGATGCGGGCAATCTGAATCGAATAATTTTTCTTATTTGTGCGTTTGAACCATTGCTTGGGATCGGAATGGTCCTTCTCGCCCTGGTTAAAGCATGTCGGTCAATTATATACCGCATGAGAATCCGAACCTTGGACCTACCACTTCTGTGCTGTAGGAGTCAACAGTCCCAAACGCCCGGATTGTGGTTACGAAGTCTCCTAGAGCGTGGTATTTATATGTTTGAAGGCTGAAGGTCTTCTTTTTCCGTGAATCAGGCTGAGGATCGTTAGAACTGCTTGCCTTCTCGTTACGACGCTGCTCCTTGTTTCCCCCGGCTTTCTTCCGTTTCTTCCGGCGGTAACGAGCGGCTTGCTCAGACTTCAGCTCGTAGGTGACAATCGTCGAACAGGTTTCAGAAACAAATATTCTGAATTGATCTGTCATGAGTGTCGTGGCATTTTCCAGCTTTCTGAGGGTGAGATCGTTATGCAAGCGGAGCTTGGCCAACGCGTGCCATTCAGCGCAAAGATAAAGGAGCTTTTTGACGATGGTGTTGTGGGGTTCCGGTAGAAGATTCTCAAAAGCTGGAATTGCACACTAAGAACCGCGCTGAATTATTGGGACCCAAGTTTCAGAAATTAAAGACCCACCTGGAGCAGGTCTTCGTAGTCCCGTGCAGCTCTTCGCTTTCCTTCTGTAACATCGCTGCTGAATTTGCGGATGCCATCTTTGCCAAAAGTAGGCATATGACGATACCTTAAGCGTCTTGCTCAGAGTAGGCCAACGCGTAAAGGATTTGGGGGGAAAATACCTGTAATTTAGCTCCGAGTGCAACGAACCTGTCTTCCGCGTTGATGAGCTGTCGAGAAGTCGTATCAAGTGTGTAAAGAGGGATTTCCAAACACCTATTTCAAAGTCGTGAAGCAAGTCAACGACCAAGGTGGAGAAGACGTTGAAGTCTTGAGAGCCCAGTTTTGCTGTGAAAGTGTTCTGCAGACGAATAAGAACTAGTGCCAGGGAGCGAGGACCACAGCTTACAATAACGGGTGTCCACGACTCTGGCTTGAGCAGCTTCTCGACGCCTTTGTTGGAAATCGCCCGCTGACGATCGTGGATCAACTCATGAGCTTTCTGAACCAATCCTTCCTGAATATGGGGGTCGCGACGAGACTCTGCGCGTTTCTTTTGATCGCTGCTTGTCCCAGTATTGCTAAATTCGCTCTTTGGAACGGTGCAGCGCGGACAAGGACAAAGACCTCCGTTTCGTACAGTAGCAATAATGATCCTTGACCCAGCGCTCATCAGCGTCGAAGATGAGAAGAACAGCTAACAATTGACGCACTTTTCAGGGTAGTCCGCCGAGTAGGTGAATATACGCGGGTAGAACCGTCTCTCTACACCATCGTGGCATTTGATTACTATGCCGTGCTTCATAGCATGCCTGAGCTCGTCGTCCAAAAGGATTTCCCATTGTGCATGAAACACGAGGCGGTTACAGAAGGCAAAGAACGTATCAGGAATGGTATATCCCGCACTACGGTGCCTTAGATAGTCCTTGAAGTCCCCACCGAGCTGTACTCGATATTAGCTCGGTTAGGCACGCAAAAGGACTTGGATGAGTTGACGCACCTCTTCAAAATAGGCAATGTGTTCGCAAAGATGATTCGAACCTTTAGTTCGGCGGTCCTTCGACTCGTTGCCAAAGTACATATAGCAGGGCCAGAGTTTTACACCGCCAAAGGATGTGAGCACGGTCCCATCAGACCAGAACATAAGCCCCACCACCACGCGCTCCAAGGAGCATCCTGGCTCACGATCAGAGCACTGCAACTTTTGGTACGCTTCAAGAAACGCTGGAGAGGTGTAAAGTTCACCCTGAACAGCTATATCCGGGACAGAAGCATCACGACTCCAGCTGAGGCGGTAGGGTTGAAAGTGAAAGTGACGAGAACGATTTGGGTTTGATAACGCTTCACGAATGACACCGACAATGCTTCGGTAGTGTAGTTGACCAGCAATGTAAGTGTCAGTACCAGGATTTGCCATCTTGGAGTGAAAGGGGACCTGGATAGTGATATCGTGCGAGCGCCAGCCGTCGTCGGTTATCCAGTCCGCAGTGTCTTCGGACAGGTCCTCTTTATTACAAGCAAGATCTTTGAATGCTTGACGCCAATTGGTATGCGAGATATCCTCAACAGAAAACGAGGGCTTTTGCAAAACGCTGAGCAGTCTGGAGAAGTTGTTGAACGAAAGATTGCCGTCGGATGTCCAGTACCACTCTGCAAGCTCAAAAGAGCTTAGGTTAGCGAACGGCCCGAATTGCGGGAAGGGTGAAGGCGATCTAGTATTGATACCTGCGTCCAATGGGCTGACCGTATCTGCATCGTGGGTTGGCAAGGCGCCGTCGAGATAATAGGACCGAACAAAGGCAAAGCTGTTGCGATTGGTGGAAACCCATCGAAAATTGGATGGAGCCTTCTCCTTAGGTAAAGATTGGTAAAGAGCTACACTTCGACGTTAGCTGAAATCGTGCTTTTTCTCCGGAAACGTACCCGCAAGCTGAGCTGAGTGATCTCTCTCAGGAGTCATCCCTAGAACGTGACACACAGCGCCTGTTATTGGACGAGGGGTTGAAATTCAACGGCGCAGGGATCAGCTCTCTCTTGACACACGAAAAAAAGGATTAAGCCAATACTTACCGTTTCCCTTTTCCAGATCTGAGAGAGGTGCATACAGCGCAGGTACGGCGTCACGAAAACGAGCGGGTTTTTTAATTGTTCGCCTCGAACCTCTTCGACTGTGGGTGTTATCCTCCTGCTCGAGATTCGGTTGGTCTGGGGGGTTGGGTGCGCCACAAGCAGCCTCAGGCTCCATCAAAGTCAGGGACGACTATGCGGAAGAAAGGATCCTTGTACTCACTGGCACAACGTGTTCGTCTTGCGACGAGCCAACTATGGGAGACGATATCCTAGTGGTTCGGAGGGATGAGGCCATACCAGAGCTGGTCTCGGTGGCTTCAGAGTCTGTCAATCGTTGGGACTCCTCCACACGACGCCTTTTCCTCGCTTCCCACAAAGTTTTGCTGGTTGCGAGGATTTCACTCAAGGCTCGTTTGCTCGGCCTGCATCCCCGGCGCTCGTGGTTGCTGAAGAATCTTGGGGAAGCATACACCTTCCCGCAGGCCCCACAAGCAAGCGTTGGAGGCATGTTGTGCAAAGAACGTCGGAAGAGCAGATGCACGATGGGTTCTTTAGCCCATACGCCCAATTCATCTTCGTATTTTGATTAAATCTATGCACAGCGTCTGTACGTGGTAGTTCAGAATATTGCTATGCAACCCCATGGTGTTGTAAGCACAGGATTTCGCTGAGGAGAAGGGATCACAGAGAGTGGAACACACCATGTCGCTCGACGGCGCGTAGCAAGAGAATCAGCACACTTGAAGCATAGCCTGCCCTCAACAGTAATGACGTCATGGCGTCGAAACGCCGTAAACATCGAATATATCGTGGAGACCGTGTCATTAGAGACCAGGGGTATCATTGCCGTTGCCCCAGTTCGCTGTGGTTGCCGTTGGAAGATCCAGCCTAAGTGAGAGTAGTGATATCGGTTGAGTGGAAACAGCGTCAAGTCGAATTCTGCACATCAGTGCACGCGTAATGACAGTACGAGAGGCGCTGGAGACACGGGTTGAAGGGGACCCAAGGGGCGGCGGATTCAACTGATGCTTAAAAGCGCTGTCAAGCGCTTTGCAAACGCTCCAATCCGTTCTCAATCACTCCCTGCCCAGCTAGTTCTCTTCTTACACCCAGCAATGCCCCAAGAGCTCGCTTATGCAGCCCCTGCGCTACCATCTCGCAGGAGATCTCCTCGTAATTGCCTACAGCACACCCATTCCACGACGCATTCTGCCTCCACTCTAAGTCAGTCGACCAATGCGCCCATGGCCCACTGGTGCTCACAGATTTCACAGGGACAAAAACGGCAAGCCCGTCACTGCCGCGTCGCCGTGCTATTGATGCAGCAGACGAGCATGAGAAGCAAGCCAGTCTCCTGAAGGCGACCATCAGGCGCCTGAAGAAGAAATTAGAAGAGAAGAGCGAGGTTATCCTTGATTTGAGGACCGAAATGCAGCACATGAAGAGCGACATCGAAAGGCTAGAGAAAGAATCTGATAAAAAGGATGAAATGTTAGAAGTTGCGGCGCAAGATGTCGAACAGTATCGCGCCTGGTGGTTGAACGAGATTCAGTTCATGAAACTTTTGCTCAACAAAATCCCGGAACCCAACAGAGACATTGAGCTTGTGCGGGCATCGCAAGCGCACTACCTGGGACACTATTAAACTCTTTGTTCAGTAGCTAGATATGCTTACGGTCCAATTATACGCTCTCAAAGCCCACGCCGCTTAAGCGGAATTTCAAAATTTGATCTCCGACGTTTGATCGTGCGCCAGCGCGTCTGTTCGTCGTTCTTTCTTTTCCTTCATTCTCTTCGTTCTTCGTCGTTTGCTGCTTGTTTTTCTTCGGCCTTCAATCTCGACTACAAATATCAAGGATTTTGGTGGCGTTGATTTAGGTTGGACACAGATTATTTGGGTCAGGATGTTTGGTATGTTCTCTGTACTACAATTTTTCGAAAACCACGATGGTTTGAACGAGAGTGGTGGACCGAGACAGCGGCGCCGGCCGCGACGGCTGGGGTTCCACCCCAGACCCCGTTGGAGGACTGCGTCCCCCAATCCCCCTGCTTAGTTGGGGGATTCTCCCCCAAGCCCCCTTGCGACTATGTCGCTTGGGGGTTCCCCCCAAACCCCCTTTGTGTTCTCGTCTTTCCCTGCTACCTCGGGGGTTCCCCCCGAACCCCCTTTGTGCTCTGTCGTCTCCTTTGCTCCCTTGGGGGTGCCCCCCAAACCCCCTTGTACTCTTTGTGATTATGTTTGTAATATAATACAATTAACGAATCCCATGTGATGTTTTCCTTCGTTCTTTCCGCGACCGTCCCATTGCGACTAGCCTACCAAAGGCATCTCCTTCTGCTGCCAACCCATTATTTCCGACGTCTTCATCGTCTTCTTCACCTGCATGCTCACTACCAGCTTGAGAAAGGCCCTCAAACAGCGATGACGAAGACGAAGCAGTGCTCCAGCTTGCATCTTGAAGATACGAGATGATTGTTGGTGTCAGAAACTCATCCACCTCTACTGCTGCTTCAATCTGGTCAGGTGAAATCCGGATGTACCTTACAATGTGCCCCTGCAAGGCATCATGCGCCTTCTGGATGTCCAGCATGAGGGTGGCCTTCTCGTTGATGTAGGATGCATCCAGAGGTTCGTCCGAGTCGCTTGATGACATTTCCACATCCTTCAGCTCTCTTCCTCGCTCGAGCCTAGGAAGGGACCTCAAATCGAGGTCGATTCCAATCAGGAGCTCTTGTTCCTCGAGAATAGATGTTTCGACCACTGAATCGTCATCTGATCTTACAACAGCTGGGGGAATGACGAGTTCTTGCTCTTCGATCACAGACGTTTCGATGACTTCGTTGTAATCTATCAGGACAGCCGGCTCAGGGATGTCGTCAAACTGCTCAATAACATCCATTGGACTGCAGGGACGACTATGCTGTGGTTCAGCTTGGAGTTGCGCCATGAAAGCTCAGAATATACCTGGGGACACTCTCGATATCACTGGCATCTGTTCCGTCATCCACCATGCCCTCAATCTCAACATCACCTTCGTCATCGGCATTGTCGTTCTCCAGTGCCTGAAGCCAATCCTCGACAGCCGGGTGATCAACAACAACAGCTGGCGTATCCTTTGGAAGATTCTCGGGTGCAACAGTTCGCATCGAGTCTCGATATTTTCGACTTTCAGCAGCAAGGCGGCGCTTCTCGAAAAACTTTGGCAGAATATCAGTGATCGTTAGGCGAACCCAGAGGTCGATGCGCGGTAGACGACCACAGTGCAGGTAAGGCTCCCAGTAGCCGCCTTTGAAGTGTCCATTGAACGACTCTAACGGGTTGTTCGTACGTGCGATTGCAGATACAGGAACACCAAGCTTTCGTGCAGCCTCTTCAGCACCAGCTTTCGACCAGGAGACCCAGAGCTCCTTCGACTTCATGTAGCTGTGGAGGTATTTGAGAAATTTAAGAGCACCCTTGGCTTTCATCTGACGCAATTCGAGACGACTCTTTGCTTCCTCAGTCCAATGAGCCTTTTCGTCTTCGTAAAGTTGCATTGCCTTGTCGTAATCAGTGATGTCGTGGAGGAGTTGGCGAACGAATTTGGCCAAGCGCTTTCGAACAGAGGCACGGGTTTCTCCTTTGGTCACAGCAGAGAGAGAACGATTGAGACCGTTTCGCCAAGCCTGTGCCGTGTGAAAGAGACAAAGGATGAGAAGAATCCCTTCGAAATTCTCCATTAGAGCCTTTCGTTCTCGCGTGTCGTTGTCGGTGTTGCCAATCGCAAAATGAATCTCTTCCCCATCCGCATTCCTACCCAGTCCCTCCTTGTACTTTTGAAGTAGCCGAGTGATCAGAACCGTATCGTAATCTGAGTGAGCAGCCTTCGCAGTCTTCTTTGCTGTAAACGCGATTAAGCCGGCGGGAATTCCCTTTCCGTTTTCGTCGAGAACCATGAGAATCAAGAGGAGAGCGTCGGCGGAGCAGAATTTGAACGTCAAATCCATCAAAACTTGCTTGTTGTGTCCGTGTTTCCAAGCTGCTTCTCGCATGTGGGGCGTGCATATAATCAGCTCGAAGCGGTCTGTGACACCTTCGATGTGAGCCTGATAATGAAGACAGGCTTCAGCCAGCAGCGGAGAGGGAGGCGACGGATCCTTTGGCCGGAACCAAAGGTCAAGATTCTCTTCGGCAGCAGTGCGTTGATAGATGCCTCGTTCCTGAGAAATTGTTCGGTACAGTGCCGATGTGTCATAGGGCTCGAGACGATGGCGATATTGATTGTCACCTGGAGAACCAGGCCAAGTTTTCTCGGAAAAGAGCAGGCATTCGGTTCGGAGCTGATCAAGGGTCGCGTTCTTGCGTAACATGGCCAGAGCATATTCTCGAAGAGTTGGGTGCAGCGCAATTCGAGGATCGCGATCCATGGTCGTCAGAGCTGTGCAGGCAGCACAGTGATCAAAGCAGCCCGAGATTGAGTCAATTCCAAGCAAACGTCCTGCAGCTCCGTTCTTGTTCTCGTGTACCGTCATCAGCTTGACCCAATACAGACAACCGACGTTTGACCATGCCATGAGCCGCTTTTCCGACGCCAATCTTCCTGACTCGTTGTCCACTCCAGCCTGGCATTGAAACCAACGGGTCTGTCGTACCCACTGACTCTCCGATGTCTTCTGAGAAATTGCGACAGTGTCGGTCTTGACGATGACGAGCTTACTTCGGACGTCGCGTGGATAATCATCCGAACTGGGCATATACAGACCGAGGGATGAGAATAGGGAGAACGCGGAAGCTGTTCGAAGGATCAATGGCGAATGAAATCAAAGACGATCGCATATACGTGCCTTGATTCTCGGTCGAATAATCATATTCATGCTTATCAAAACCGACAGTGTTCAGATGGATATTCAGAGCCTTGCGTGATTCTTCAGACAGTCGCAGGTAGGATGGCGCATATGTAAGAAGCTCTTCAACGGCTGCACCCTCATTCTCGTTGTCGGCAGAGGAAATAGCATTACTCGTGGCTGATGCTTTTGGTTTATTCGCGCGATGCCTGGGCTGTCGTCGCCGCGCAAGCTTCAGTCCAACCAGAGCAGGAACAATTTCCGGGTTAGGGGCCTTTCCTTTGCCCTTGGGAGGCATAAATACGAGAGGAAGCGGTATGGATTATAGCGGGGGACACGAATGTATAAAATCGACGCGTCGCACGACGCGAAAGACGCGACATCGGCTGACGCCGAAAGAAAGTCCCACGCCTTAAACGGCGTGAGCTCAAATATCCAATTATACATGGTACCCAACCGTAGCCAGTATTACAACTAAATTATTGATATGGTCTAAGGTTTTCGGTATATGAGTGTTGGTACAGAATTGACAACAGGGTACAGATCATCAAGGTGGGCACTGATGAAGAAGCGCAGGTGACGCAGGAATGGAAGGAGGCGAGCAAGCCGAAAAGTTGATGACAAGGTTGATGACAATGAAATTAATGAGCGGCCTGGCATTTACAGACCTCGAGGATACGTGGCTCGACTAAAGAAGCAATCCTCTTCATGAAAGCGGGACGGTGATGAGCATAGACTGTTGGAAAACCCTAATTAGAACCGCATAAATGAGGCGAAAGCCACCTACTTGGATCCCATTCATTCATGGCATTCACAGCGGCAGAACGCTGGAGCCCATCCAATTCGCTCAAGTGACTCGCAAGCCACAGACCGTCGCCAAAGAGACTGTCCCTCGCTTGTGACATTTGAGATAGAATTTGGCCACTGACGACGTGCAACTCTAGGGCGGCATGGTAGCTCATGACCGCAAAGCCTTGTTTCTCCATGATATCCCGTATCTCAACAGGAGTCTTTTGAGGAAGTTGGTGAGCTTGGGATGAAGACGAGCGAAGCAACAGGCCAATGTCACTAAAGAACCGAAGATCGTGTGCGTGCTGCTCGAGCTCTGAGGCAGCGCTGCTCTCTGGCTCGTTAATAGACAAACGAGTCAAACGACGCCCTCTTGTATGGGCATTAGCTTGAGGTTCGACTAGCGTCTCCTGACTCTATTGGTTTGTTAAGATTAAAAGTGTTTCTCGAATGTAAACGCAGACAATAGCACTTACAGAGGTCGTTGCCCAACCGCGATGGTCTTGTGGGCCATCATGAATCCAAGCAGCAGCACGACCGAATTCATGCATGAGATTAGGGAGGTTCGAAGGACCGTGGTGTGCTGAAAAGAGAGTCGACATTCTTAGTAGTTCAATCGGACGGGGAGGCGCAGTTGTAGAAGGGGGATGGTGATGATGGGGAATGAAAAGCCTTTGAATCCGTCAGCCTTGATGAGGCTCTCACGTGAACTGGGTCGGTGTCTGTTTACTCCCGCGCGTTTTCACAAGGGGCTTCTCAGTGATAAGCTCTGGATTCTATCATTCTAAGTTCTGCTAAAGGTTGAAACGGTTTTCAATGAGAAAAGCGGCCATAAGGAGAAGAAAGCTCGGTGTTCTCAAGTCGAAACATGTGAAAGCCCATACCATCCTCCAGCTACCACACTCCCTATTTCGCCCAGGAGAGGACCGTCACAACCTGTAACCTCGGATTGATGGAATTCGGCGGAGGAATTGATCGCACTGCCAAATATGGATAGGCTTGGCAGAATTATACCACTTTCGAGCACCTTCCCCGTTATATTCCCTGGTTTTACTTGATAAATGGCATGCCAGAGCACTCAGGAGCTGATGTTCAGAACTTCAGAGCTCCCCTCTTAGAAAAGAAGATCCGACGATTGCGCGATTTGTCGGAACATGTGATGAGGGAGAGTAATTCGCGTCCACGGAATGGTACGGGTTCGGCGATTTCCTCGAATTCAGTTCATACTCAGCGCTCCTCCGAGTTCCCGTGTGGCAAAGTCACAAGGAGTATAAGCTGATGTTTAACGAGCTTAAATGACATCGCTACCAGCGGTGCTAAATTTGTTATCATACTATCATGCGGGAAATCAAAGATGATTCTTCCCGTTTGATTCCTATTTACGCATCAGTGGCGGCCAACCCTCTTAACTTGCGATGCGCATAGGCTGAAGATGTTGTGAGCAAGGAGAATCAGACTCTCGAAACATGGTTGTAACTCTTTGCTGCCAAGTTTGGTGCCAGATGAATATAGAGGAGGAGGGGGCAGCAAAACGTCAACGAACTCAATACTCTATTCACGAGCCAAAGATGTACGAGACAGTCGCCGTGAACTGTGACAGTTTTGAAGTTGAACAGGGTGATGAGGCGCTCGGAGTGCGGTCAAACGTGAAGAGCGAACTCCTCGCCTGATGCATCTTCAAGTTGAGAAGAGAAACCAAGGCATGAGGTTACAAGCATAGTCCCAACATAGAACAAGTTCTCTCGTAAGAGAAGTCAGACTGGGGAGATATAAATCACATATCAAAGCCGTGACCTGTGCCTAGACCTTGAGTATTACTGTTGGTGTCCTTCCTTTGCTGGTTTTGACACTAGGACGCCAACTACAACGCTTCCTGAAGCATGGTACATCTTCTTCGCCTGTATCGGGGAGTTTCGAGATGTGAAGCATGAGAGAATATGAACGTAAAGCTGCAGTCGCAACGCGTTGAGAACACTTACCGAAAACGTCAGATATGAGCCAGGGCGGTGGACTTCCGGTCCTAGGCAAGCAATAAAACCTCTTCGGATTTTTGCCTCCCTCCTCCTCACTCTTCTGTACTCTCGAGCACTACGATGTCTTCCCCAAATCCTTCTGGACATCCCGTGTCAGAGAACCCTTATCAGGGCATATCTGAGGATCTTTTGGAGGATCTCGGTCATATCTCGACCATTCCGAACAACGGTCCTCCGCCGTCAGTTGCTCCTCAGACCCTCCAATCCTCAAGTCGCTCTCAGTCGAGAACTCGTGCGCTTCCAACTCCCACCCCGCCACTTGGCTATAGTTTACATCAGGATGCTCCACCCACATCGTTGGCCACCATGTCCACCAGCTTTCAAGGTACCCCCGTGGAAAGCACCCCGCCATACACCGATGTGTTGCAAGCAGAGTAAGCATTAATAGCCGGTTCTTGTAATAACCACCCTCACTGTTGGTCTCTACTACAGAAACAGGCCAGTGAGCACCCCTCCGCCGTACGCTAGCAATGATAATCTCAACACCCTCTATGTGTCGTGAGTCATAGCACGAGCGCCAATAGCCACGAAGACTAAGTCTCGATTCTGTGGTTCATTAGCCACTCACAGCACAGCACTCCTCAGGAAACAATGTCTGGACTCAACGAGCCCCCTGTACTCACCGACATCTTTGCCCGTGTCGGGGCGGGTGGCAGGGGCCAGTGGTACTAGAAGTCAAGGACTCTCGCCACTGGCAGGCCCTAGCCGGAACGTATTTCAGACGCCGGCGCCAACACCTACCGGAAGTCGTTCTGTTCCTCTCTCGCCGCACCCATCTAGTTCTCGCCTCGTACCAATGAGGCGGACTCCATCAATAGCCCCAGCGGCTCTTCAAGCTCAGACTGATGCCAACGCCCCTGAGTCGCAGCCGGACTTCAACGAAACAGTTCCCGTCATTGGGACATCGATCCGTGCCGACGTTTGGCTTGGAACGAGCCCAAGGCAATTTTACCTGCTCACCAATATCTCGCACCCCCCGGGTCTCTGCTATGTTGCTTTTAGGTGCGCCTTCCCTAATGTCTCTACCTCTTCAGCGATCTCACATGGTTCGTAGCGGGCGTTGCCGGATTCGAGGTTGCGACCGAGAGGCGCACCTCAGGATTTGGATCCCCCATGCTACCAGCCATCGGTTCCTCCTTACTGATCTCAATAATCCCAGTCCTGATGCAAGGCAGCTAATTTCCTCCTTCACATCGATTGATAGCCTCGGAACAGTTACTCTTGACAGGGTGCACCGATTTCTGGACATCGCCACCCCCAAGACATCTCATGATGTCCTGCCGCAGAGTGATCGTTGCTTAATTAACTTTAGGTATGCTTGCCTTTTCTCTTTATTACGCTGTTGCTGAAACAATGTCTGCAAGTGGGTGTTGTATTCTCCCCCGGTGCCAACATTTGGCCTGGTACGGCTTCTCAACCTGGTACCAGCGTCCTCAGCACTCGAGCAGGTAGTCACAGCCTTCCCGCAATTATCACTCATTCGACCAAATGATAGTTCAAACTTGATCGATCGTTCTCCTTGCTTTTGTCCCCGCTTATCCCTGGTTCCCGAATCAGTCTCACGACTATTTATAACTCCGCACAGCCTCCTCCTCGCCCTTACTTGTTTCTACTACGTTTTTGTACTGAGTCTGCTCTGCGATCCGTCTTCCATATGTTATTTATTATTGAGCTTTTCTCCTATCTGTGAACTCGACGTACTCGTTAAGCCCCTTCGGCGTTCACTGATGGATTGGGCATTCCCGACGTCCAACACCGAAACCGCCGTTTCAACCTGTTGATGCCAGACTCGGAGTGTCGGACAACAGCCATTTCGCCACTGCTGCAGGGATGGGTACCAAGATGGGCGATGTAATTCAAAATATTGATACTGAGGCTATGAGAGCAAAGGCGACAAAGGGGATCCGGATCACACCACGCGATCGAATTAGGCACCTACCTGAAACTTCGCCCTTCACCACTTCTACAGGACTCTGCTGAAGTTTTTCATCCTATAATCTTTTTCATTTCATCTACCTGCTTTTCTAATAATGATACTCGAGCATAAACCGCATAAAATGACATATAAAAATATGCTATAATCCGTACAAGTAGGATAGTTTCGTTTCCTCCCAGAAATGGGATACCATCTCTCCTCCCTCTAAAATTGCCTTACCCTCGTTCCTATCTGTGCACATCACGTTGAGAAATTGTATTTTCATCGTTTTCATCGAAGGTTCCGTCATTTACCAAGGGTCAGACTTTTGATTACAATCGGGCACGCTATTTTCATTTTCGTCTTTTATGTCTTCACTTCGAACCAAATCTTTCTCGTTCTCGGTTGAGACCATTATTCTACCCCAGTAGGAGTCAACTTCGTTAGCTTTGAGCACGTGCTAACTCGCTGAAGATGCCAACTTAGCGGTGTTGCAGTATCGATCTATGACACGAGGATCGTAAGTCCAGGTCGAAGGAAAAGCCTCAATCTATAGATGAAATGTACCTATGACACGAGGATCGTACTATGGAACATAATGAGTAAACGATATCGTGTAGTAGGTGCAGAAGATACTCACAGTCCAGGTCGAAGGAAAAGCCTGGACTGTGAGAAAGACGGGAACGCGTATATAAGGAGACGCTCATGTGACCGTGAAAGACCATTCCCACCCGAGTCGGTGCAACACACCCCCTTCAGAGAGAAGAAACAAAGTGAAGACGAATCTGAACAGAAAGGAACGACAAGAGGAAAGAATAGAAACATAAAGAAGAAATTTAAGAAGAGGACATTGGAGGGACAGAGAGACCAAGAGCATCCCGATGTTGCAAGAACAAAACCTTCTTCAGCGGCTTTGTGAAAATGTCGGCCACGTTGGCGGAAGTCGGCACCCAGGCAGCACTAAAGGTACCATCACTGAAGAACTGCTTGATGAAAAGCTCGCGGATGTGCATGTGTTTCGAACGTGATGATATGGCGGGACTGTCGACTTGATGGATAGTGCTCTGATTGTCACACAGGATAGGAAAGGGAGAGGGCACTGGAAAACCACCCGAGATGAGGAATCGACGCATCCACAAGGCCTCCTTCACCCCCAAAGCCACCGCATAAAATTCCGCCTCCGTTGATGACAATGCAATTACCCTCTGACGTGCACTTGTCCACGAAACAAGACCACCCCCATAATAGAACGCATATCCCGACACGCTGATCCGTGTTACAGAGTCGGACGCCCAATCCGCATCTGTGAAACCCGTAGCTGACCGAATGTAGTTGTTGACGGAGGAGTGGATGTCGAGTTTGGAATCGAAGCAGAGGGCGAGATGCCGGGTACCGGCCAGATACCTCAAGATGTGTTTTGCTGCTTTGTAGTGACGAGGCTCTGGACGGGCATTGTGGCGACCAAGGGACATCACAGCAAAGGAGATGTCGGGACGAGTGCAGGTCGCGAGCCAAATCAGCAGGCCAATCAACACCTGATACTCCTTCGTGAGGTCCACCACCCCCTCAATAGCATCCACCTTCTCCAGCTCCCAAGGGTATCTCTCCATTGGCGTCTTCGCGGAATTGCAAGCTGTCATCTTGTAGTCCTCCAGAATTTTCTTTAGGTATGGTGCTTGAGATAGCCACAGACGACGAGAAGGACGATCACGGATGATGGTCATTCCCAGGAAGAGCGACACAGGTCCGAAATCCTTGACTTGAATGCCACTTGCATGGAGTTGGGTGATGAACCATGCATACAAGGAAGGAGAGTTGGTGGAGCCAAGACCGTCGTCAACGTGGAGAGGAACTATGAGAACAAGAGCCCCGCCATCGGAGGGCATGGTGACTGAGGGATGAGGTGGTGACTGCCAGACCCCGATGAAGACTGCATGGTCATAGTCCGACCTCTTGAGACCGATGCTATTGATGACTTTGAGGATGTGACAATACCAGGCAAAGGCAGCCTGGCGAAGTCCATAGAGAGCGACACGAAGCTTGAGCACCTGAGAAGGGTCTGAAAGTGGAAAACCAGGGATTTGTTGGATGTAAACTTCGTCCTTCAACACCGAGTGTAGAAAAGCCGTCTTGATGTCGAACGAGAATAGTTCGTAGTCGCGCTGTGCAGTAAGGCCAAGGATGATGCGAATGGAGGCTAACCTAGCAACAGGTGCGTAGGTCTCGTCGAAAGTTCCCTTCCCCTGAAAATTCCCCATGACCACCACTCTTGCTTTCTCCATACCCCAACGAATGTTACCCTTCTCATCATACTTGAAGTCAAACACCCACAACAACCGCAGAGGAACCACCCCGTCAGGTCTCTTCACTGGAACAAACGCCTTCTTCTCCAAAAGACTCTCATGCTCCCTCTCCATTGCAGCTCTCCAAGAAGGCCAATCAGGCCTCTTCATCGCCTCCTTCAGATTCTTCGGAGGCTGATTTGGTGAAAACCCAGGATCCACCGTCCCCTTGTCCAAAACCGCAGAAGAAGTCAAAAGAAGAAAATCATCAAAAGAATAAAAAGAATTGAGAAGAGAACGAGATGAAGAGAGAAAGAAATCCGAATCACGAACACCCAAAATACCATCCCCTGTCACCTGCTCTCCATCATCCATCACGCGCTGACAACCAATACCAAAAAGATATGCAGAGTCTTCATCGTCATTCGATCCTTCCAAATCGGCCGTTGATAATTCCAAGTCAATCGCGTCACAGGCCATGAACGCCACCGAAGTTCCTTCAAAATTGAATGGAGGTGAGAGGAAGTGGAGTCGTGTGCGAGCGCCACTGTCGAACCATTGGCAGGAGAACTGTTGGCATGTCCACGAGGTGAACGTCTTGAGATAAAGGCTGGGATCCGGTCAACAATAGACTGAGCATCCAAAACATCAGCTGCTGATGAACGATGGGATAGGCCATGGCGACGAGACGAGAGCTTGCCCATAGTGCCCTCATCAAAAAGAACGTCACTGGAGATATGGACCTTCCCCGTAAGATCCATGACCTTCCAGTTGAATGAATCATTCCCAATGCCAATGAAGATCGCTTCATAGCGCCGAAAGTCCCCCTTCCGTCGAAGCTCTGATGGGATGATGGGAAAACAGCGGCAACCAAAGACCCGAAGATTTGAGATGTCAGGCTTCACCCCCTCTGAAGCCTCGTGAGGGGTAATGCCATTGGGTAAAGTTGACGTTGGAAGGCGGTTGGTGATGTGCATGGCGTACAGGATCGCATGTCCCCAAAATGAGGGTGGAAGACCGGAATCAGCCATCATCGCGAGCGCCCGGTCTTGTATCAAACGAAGATAACGCTCGATTTTGCCACTCTGTTGATGAGCGTAAGGCGCCGAATTTATGACCTTTGTTCCCTTTGATTTGAGATGTGCCGCCAAACGCCCTTCCACGAACTCCTTTGCATTGTCGAAATGACAGCTTCCAACCTCCCGACCGGTCTTGTTCTTTATCCTCGCCTCAACTAGTAGGTAGAACTCGTACGTTTCGCTCTTGTGCCGGGCAAGGAAACCATAACCGTGGTGTGGACTGTCGTCGAGGAAAGCAATGAAGTACTTCTTCCCATCAGGAGTCATGACTGGCCAAGGTCCCGCAATGTCGATATGAACCAGATCTCCAGAGCGCTCGGCACGAATTCCTCGGTAAGGATAAGGACGTTGAGGACGGTACCCCAGTACGCAGCTCACGCAGTGGGTATGCTCCAACTTCCCTGAGAAGTTCACCCCCTTGACGATATTGGTGGTGAGAACGGCCTTGGTTGCATCCCGACCGGCGTGGCCCAGACGCTTATGCCACAGATTCGCATCTTTGGTTTCATCGGCCTTGAGAAACGTGGAAGGCAGTTCCTTGGCTCCCGGACCCAAAGCCAAAACGGACGCGAGCAGGAAAACATCGTGGCGAAGATCTGGTGATACGCATGCAATGTCATGACGGCAGGCTGTGAGATAGCCAAAACGAGGGATGGTGAAGAACTGAGATGGCCGTTCGCCCTTCGGGACTGTCTTCCATGCAATCGTTCTTCCCTTTCCAAAGAGAAACCGGAATCCCTCGATATTCGTCATCCTTCCCAGTGAAATGAGATTGACCGGACAGTCAGGCGCGAACAGAACATCTCGAAGCATGATGGTCATGACATCCCCATTGGTAAGTCGAACTCGGAAGCTCACAACTCCAATCCCCTTTGCAAGCAACGCGCTTGTCCCAGCAGTCCCGATCTCCTTTCGTATGGGAGAAAAGGTTGAAAAAGAGGAGCGCGAATTGAAAACATGCTGGCTTGCACCAGAATCGTAGACAATGGTGACTCCAATGTTGGAAGGCGAGGGCGGAAGGACTGATGCTGGTGGGTGAGATGTAGGGGAGAAGGCTTTCGAGTTCGAGTCCGGCTTCACGGGTTCAGGCGAGTAGTACGCAGAAAAATCATAGTCGCCATTGAAAGATGTACCGCTAGGGACGTTCAACTTGAAGGAACTAAGGGAGTTCGCCAGGTAACCGACATCATCAAGCCCATTTCCACCACCACCATCCAAATCATCCATATCGCTGACTGCGTCAATGACCTCTCTATCCTCGTCATTCAAACCACCACCATCCGCTGCTGCGTAGTCTCCAGCGTAGTAAGCAGAAGTCTTGGTCCTATCGAGTCCACCCCCAGGAGCATAGCAGTTTTCTGCCGTGTGACCTGTCCTGTCACAGTTCGAGCACAGAACACCTGCCAACCTTGAGCCTGGAGCTTGAGGCTTAGCGGTTGAAGACCGAGGTTGGTTGGTGGGGTTCGGTGGTCGCGAAGGGTTGGTGGAGGTTGAGGAGGCAGTGGAATGTTGATTGTTAAGACGAGGAGCCATAGGTCGAGACGAAGGAGGAGCCTGGGAAGCACGAGTGCTGTCACGAGATTTGTTGTGAGGAAGAGGTGGACGACGTGCACGATAGTCATGCGAGGCAGCACGGGCGCGCTCAATCCAGTCATAGACCGAAGAGAAATCGTCGTTCGCAGGGCGACGACCACTGTGGCATTCACGGCGAAAATCGGCGAGGAGGTAAGAGAAATCGGGGATTTCTGGGAGCTGAATCAGGAACGTCTGAATCATATCGTGGGCGGATACGACGTAGTCGGAAGCAACGATGTCGTTGAGGTATTTCTCATATCTCGTAAGGAAACCATCAATAGCGTCGCACGATGTCCCGCAGACCATAGCTCTAGCGGAAGCCCATTGAGCGCCACCATAGGAAAAGTCCTTCTTCCAGAAGCGCTTCCTGACTGCATTGTAGAGATCTCGAGCAGTATGACTGGCTGGGCGAATACTTTGCAACGCATCGGCAGAGACCTGAGCAGAGACTGCGAGACGGGCAAATTTGTCAATTCTGTCCCAGAGGCAAGAGGCAATCTCCTCGTCCGAATTCGGTCGACCTCGAGGCAAGGGAAAGGAAGCCCGCAGGTGATTCTCCATCGAATCTGTCTCGTCGACGTCAAGCACCCACCCGGACACCGAATAATAGGCCAGAACATCCCGAAGACCCTTGTCCCACGCTGTGAAGTCGGAAGGCTTAGAAAGTAAAGGTATGGTAGAAAAAGTAGGATAGGTTCCCTTAGTCGCGGCAAGAATGACCGGGTAAAGGGCAATGAGAAGAGGTTTGCATAGAAACAGGGGACGACGCCATCCCATTAGCCAAATTAAGAAGGCAGCGCATAAGAGAAAAACCCTGATCCGGATAAGAATCAGTCGACCGAGGCCGTTGAATCGAATGAGGTCGTTGAGTTTGATGCTCATTGACCGGAGAAGGCTGTAACACAGGAGGAGGAGTACGAAATTGCGGAGAGACCGCCTGTGGAATGGAAGGTGCAGCAGACGTCGAAAGAAACTGCGAAAGATGGGGAGGAACAGACCCTCCGAAATGAGACTGAAGAAGCGTCATGATTTGTGAATGGGGATCTTGAGACGATCCGAAAGTAGAATGAGGTAAAGGTGCCGGAGCACCATAACCAAAAGAAGGCCCCCCCCCATAAAAGGGAGGGGGAAACGAAGCCATTCCACTCCCATAATAAGGGTAGTGATGACCATAAGGATGAGGGTACCCGCCTTGAGGAGGAGGAGGAGCAGGAGGAGGAGGAGCAGGAGGAAAAGAGGGATAAGGATTATGACCAACACGTCCGCCTTGAGCGGGCATTCGAGACGAATGATAAGGATCAACATGCCCGCCGTGAGCGGGATTTGGGCCAAATGAACCCGAATGAGATTCATCGAGAGAGGGAAGAACAAATTCCTTCCCCCGACGATACGAAGTAGGTCTATTAGCAAAAGAAGGAGAACGACCAGCCGCCGAAAGATAGACAGGCTGGGAGGACATACTCAGCGTGGGTTGGGGGATGTCCGGGATGACAGAACCCGAAGACGGTGGGGCGAAAGTTGGCAAAGAATCCGCCTGGGCGGTGTTGATTCGTTGGGCGATATCGGCGATGACGGTCGATGAGCCATTGTTGGACTCCTCGACAATGGGCGATTGGGCGGGACGAGCAGAAGCCAAAGGTTGAGCTTCAGAGGCCCTGGAGTTGCTTCTGGTGCGAATGTTGGTAGTGGGACGAGCAGCGGGACGACCGCGAACGTTGTTGGGAGTGAGGGCTCGAGAGCGAGAGACGCTACGAGAGCCAGCGGCACTGCCGCGAGTTGACATCGTGGGCAGTTACGGCAACGCCAATAAACCCGCCAAAGGCGATGAAACGATGCAACGCCAACGGCGATTCGGTGGATGAGGCAGATCTAGATCGTTACCACCGTAGCAAAAAGGCTCATAACCTGTTGCAGTATCGATCTATGACACGAGGATCGTAAGTCCAGGTCGAAGGAAAAGCCTCAATCTATAGATGAAATGTACCTATGACACGAGGATCGTACTATGGAACATAATGAGTAAACGATATCGTGTAGTAGGTGCAGAAGATACTCACAGTCCAGGTCGAAGGAAAAGCCTGGACTGTGAGAAAGACGGGAACGCGTATATAAGGAGACGCTCATGTGACCGTGAAAGACCATTCCCACCCGAGTCGGTGCAACAAGCGGCGAACTGCTGAAGAAGCGGAGATGGAACATCCGCCGTCGGCATCCAGGATACCGAACTTAGGAGCTGTGGTGACAAGACGGTCTGAAGGTTCCTTCGAAACAAACTGGTAGTATGCGGGACTTCTGCCGGAGGTCATTGAGGCCAACGAGCTGGTAAGGAACCTACCATACAGAAATGTGTCGCCGTGTCTGAGTCAAAGTTCGACTTGGACGTCATGTTCGACTCACGATACCGTCTTCCCAGTCCCGTTCACTCCATACTTCTGGTTAGCACAGATCTACGCAGCGAGATTGCGTCTAGCCATGTCGGTACATGTGACATTGCTAACTTGGATCGGGTCCGACGGGATGGACTTGGCCTTGGAGTTGGCGATGGCCGCAATCCCCTTCGGATCTGACCACTCGCCAGCTGTAGCAACCCGGGATTGCTTGGCCTACAGCTGTGTCACATCAGACTGCGTCACGCATGCCGAGTTTTAACGTTTTAACAGTGTTGCCTCTCGTCAATTTGGCTTCGATTGTTGAGACCTTCTACATCATGAGGAACTCTCATTCCTCAAGCATTGGAGACGCGCGCTTCATCCCAGCCCATACCTAGGTCCTCCGCCCTCTCTCGCTTTAGCGCCCGCAATTTTTTTGTCCCGAGTGCGTGTACCTTAAAGCGATGAAACGATTAGCTTTCTATTCATGAAAGTGTGGTTTGGGGCTCCGCCAGATCCGCGTTTTCGGGGATGTCCAACATTAGACAGCCACGCCGACGGATGCTTCTCTTCCAACACCAAGGCCCGAGTGCAAAGGCCATCGCACAGTCTCGATAAAAATTCTGTCTCTCTCTCGATGTATGCGGAACCTTGATCCAATACCAACCGACTCCCTCCTCCTCGCCTACGCGAATCGCCTCCCGCTGAGGCTTCGACGACGGTTGGCTATGACACTGACATTCAAATACGCGGTTACATCAGGAACTGAACAATTTCATTAGTAGCCAGCTTATAGCAAGTAAGCCTCTTTCTTCTCTCCTACGATCGATAACCATAATCGATAACCACCTCACCTTTCTCCTCAGGCGCTTGTCATGTCGCATTTCCAGAAAGTGTCCAGCCTAGGTAAAGATGATTTATTCGGACTTTGCAACAATTACAGATGAATTTCTAGCATTCTCCAGCGACTCGATTCCTGCCGGGAACTTACCATCTAGATACGTTGGCGGAGCGGGTTTAGGCACAAGCTAGCAAATGAGGGAGAAGTCTTGTCGGTTTGCATGAAGGTTGGTGTCACTTTCGTTTGTATACTGGCTCGTTGATGTCATCTAATGACTATCTGGATTGGCTAAGATATTGCGGACTGCGAACGAATACTGGGTGCCTGGTGACCAAGTCGCGAAGGGATCAATGAGGTACCCAAGGTCAGAAGATTCCATAGGTGCTGACGAGATTGTTAGATCACACCCTCAAACAAACCAACAATCGATATCCCCGCGATGTACGCCTCAGGTCCTCCTTCGCTGAAGGTGTATCCGCCCAGCAATCCAGGGGTAAGGATCACGGTGTTTTGAATCATGCTAATGCTCACAAAGCGCACTTTTTCCTTCCACAGCAACCAGGACCTCCAACTACACCATGAACGGGTGTCCGCGGCGATGAACGAACAGTAGCAAGTGGAGGTCAAGGTATGCCTATTGGACCCTGGGCCTGGGGAAACTTTCGCTGCACTGCATAGACACACAACCCTTAGCATTGGTTGAGGCGGAATATCTCAATGGTGCAGGTAAGTATCCTAGTGACTGTTGTTCGATGTGTGCGCTAACGAACGCCCCCAAGCGGCGCAAGGCCGTTAATATCCGTTTGCTACCTCCTCTCACACCGGCTCCATCCCGATGATGACCTGGAATTTCCCCCACCTTTTGGCAGACGGAAGATGGGACTGGTTTAAGGTGCAGTATCTGCACGACATTACGATTCAGAAACGACACTCGTGTCAAGAATTGTGTCAGCGACGAGCCCCTCAGTTCACCAGATTGGCCAAGCCTCTTAGGCTTCAGAGCATGCCGGATTGTCACCAACGCTCCAAAATGCTGCTCAAGAAGTGTATTCGGGAATGGTCACAGCATCCACGGGTGGATGTGAAGCGATGCCGCGGCGAGGGTATGGTTTGGATAGTGAAAGTAAGTATATCGACCCAGGAGCCTCTCTAACCCGTTAACGACTCATGCCAACTCGTTGTTCGCTGACAAGCGTTCGGGACACTAGGAGGTAAGTTGAGTGAATTAGATGTTGATTAGAACTGCTTACAACTTCACCTAGGTCTCCTCTAGCTGGTTTAGACGACTAGGACGCTTTCGTGTGCGTTAGCGAGGCTCCTACGCCCAAGATCGTGCTCACTACCTTTCCCAGCACGATCATGGCAAGTGATTGGAACCTTCCGTATTCTTCCTATTTGGCTCACTACTTCCTCAGGCGCGCAACGATAGTCCACCTCCCATTTGTCCAACTTTGTCGTTGTCTGTTGTCATCTGAGAGGTAAGTTCATCGCAAAACCAGGGCGAAAGGTGACCGAGCAGTCAGTGACCATTTCAAAACCTTTCCCGAAAGAGCTGATACTCTGCACAGGTCGGTACCACGACCGTCATATACTCAAGTATCGTGGTGAACGATGACCTCCTTCGACTGTTGCTAATGGTGGAGTGGTCGAAGCTCGACTTTTGAGCAGGTACGTGTCAATTTCAGCCTCTGGTCAATGTGTGGCTGATTTTGAGCAATGCAGAAGGCGCATCCATTTGCCTTCGACCAGCCAAAGTATTTGCACACCAGCTTTCACCTAGGCTTGTAGTCGTTGGTCCATCCTCTTTCGCTGGGGGTGTGGAAGGTAAGCGTTCTCAATGTGGTGCCGTGCTCAATTCGACGCGCCTTGGCCACTCGATGGCGTCGATGACCACTGACCTCCCTCTGGAAAGCAGTTCCCCTTTCTTTGCCCGGGGTGCCGTGCTCTGTTTGGTTAACGAAAAGACCTGTCGCAAATGTGCCGCGCAGGCACGAAGGGTGGTGGTCGTACGACATTCTCGTTACGGTACAACATTAGCTCTATCGTTTGCATATTGCATCAAGTGTAGGTAATAATGTATCTTATGCAATCCTGTTATGATGCCGGCGCGATGTATTACTGCTTCTCCAAAGTTGGTGGACGTCAAAAAGGCGACTCAGAGGGAAGTGCGCAACGTCAGTTCTCTGGCCCACCACTGGCTGAGTTGAATGAGTGTGCCGTAATGGGAAGGAAAATTCCCTCTTGACATTTATCTTCTTTGTACCACTCGGTGGGCAATGGATGCATCAATTGACGAGGAAATTTTTAACCAAAGCTACAGCACCTCCTATTCATTGGCTGAGACATACCTGGTCTTCGAATTCGGAGCAGAGGCTTCCTACCCATTGATCTTGGCTGTACGAGTTTTATCGCAGCCGATCAATGGTTGTCCCATTAGCTTCATCTACAAACCAATGATCTCCTGGCAGGGACTGACGAATGCTATGTACGGCACGGCATAAGTAACGACAGATGTTTAGAGTAGAGAAGCAACTGAGCGTTGTTTGTAGCTTGACGCCATGCAACCTGCTCCGGTTGTCATGAATGGCAGAGCCTGATCTCTCCTGAATCAGATGTACAGCACCTTGAGCAAGCGGTTGCCACCTGCCTCGAACCTCGAGCCACACCCACATTTTTTCATATATAGGCCACAGCGATGTCAATGCTGTGGGTTAGAAAGACCCTCACAAGCACACTCACCGGAAGCACGATGTCTGATTTTGCCCCAAATGACCTGGACGGAAGTGCTTCCAACACCAGAACCACATCTACGACTTCTTCCGGTGTAGAGGCTAGTGCTGAGCTTCCTGATCGTGAGTGGCTAATGCAGTGTGTGCGCAAGGAAGCACCATAATTGATTTTACAAATAGCTCCAGAACACCATCGCTACGCATGAGCGGACCACCTAGAGGCCGAGGCGAGCAACTCCCGCCAACATAGGCTCGAGGAGTTGCGCTCGCAAGTGACCTCCCTATCATTCCACCTCCAGCGAAAGGAAAGGGACATGAATCGGGAAAAGGCAAAGGTTGCTGCCCTTAACCTCGAGGTTCTCCAAGCGCAAGTAGCCGCTGATCATGATTTGCAAGTCAAGATCAACGAAACAGTGGCGCATCTTCGGTCTCAGCTTGACCAGACGGAGCGAGAACTTGAGTTTTACAAGGACGGAACTGATGAGCTCCGTTCAAACCTTGCAAAGTCCAAGAAGTCGAACACAGCCCTCATCACCTTCTTGCACCAGATCTTAGTAGATGGCGTGTATCCTGAGTGTAGCTGGGAGAACCTCAAGAAACAGTAGACGACAATCATCGGCCATGAATGGCAAACTCCTATCTTCTCTGTAGATAGTTGCAATAATGATGTCAACTTTTGATACTTGTTCGTGCAGGGTATCAAGCGAAATTTGTGGGTGCCAAACCGGAGGCGTAAGAAATTAAACTTGTGGTTCAAAGCCTCGCCTGAGCGTCAAACAAAATATGTATTCCACCGCAATATGCTATCAATGCGTATCCTTGTTGGTAGCCAGAGTCGCGCATCAACTCGAGCGAGCATAGCCAACGCGCTGATCGTAATCAGGATGCGCCTCTTCCTCAAGAGGTGAAGCTACCATAGCGAGGCCTTGTATGGCGGCTTCAGCGAAAATCAATACAACGCGTAGTGTACCTATCATTCCATATGCACTTGCTAAGCGCTCGTCAGTCAAACTCGAGAGGACGCTGTTGTAGTGTTGACAATAATTCAGGACAAATGACCTTCCGCAGCGAGAGCCAGCGTATACCCCCTGCTTCTTGCTTAGGCTTGCTCTGTTTCTTGACTCTCTCCGTTGTCCAAGTCCGACAGATGTTCATCACGGAGGCGTAACGCTGTGCATGACGGTAGCCCAATGATGGGTTCGTGACTATTCACTCGTAAACACGGTGAACCGCGCTGAGGGTTTGCTAATGGTTCTCGCATTGACGTGTATCTGGGAGATTGAAGACGAGAAATTAGCCCAGGTCCTAAGAGCGTAGAACCCGATGAAAGGGGAAAAAAGGGACGCAACTCACCCCATGTCGGCACTACTCCTACTGGTCCTCCCCGAATTCTGCCTCTTCTGGGTGGTAGATTCCTCGGAGGGTTTATGAGGGTCATGGGCTATGCGTTGAGGAGGGTATGAGATCGTTGCTAAGTCAACAATTAGGGCGTCTCGTCTATTGCATTGCCCTCAGAGGAGACTGTTCGGAGCTGCCGAGGTTCATTTTGATCTCACCGCTAGCTCCGGCGGTAGGGATGCACCTATAAGAAGGAATGAGCGATGTTTGTGAGGGCCCAAAACCGATATACTCAGCCATGTTCCCCTTCTCATCTGAATTAACAAGACTGAGGCCTTCTAACAGCACGTTCAGCCTGCCCGTCCCGCACCCTAGCTCTAGGCCTGGGTTTCGCGCATTTGGGAAACCAAACCAATCTTGCTCAGGCTCCAAAAATAGTCCGAGCAAAGAGAATATCAACCCTAAAGTCACCAGTGGGTCTTTCCTCTTTTTCAGCCTTCACTTACTTACCACTCCGTAGCTCTCGAATCTTCTCTTCCAGTTGAGACAAAGCTACTTTCTGCTTTATCCACAGAGGCGCAGGTTTCGCCAAACCAACGGAAAATACAGAAGCTTGAAGACAAAGTGCGGCGATTGGAATCGCGGTTAGCGAAGGCCCGTCGTCAAGAGACGGTTAACGCAGATCGCTTAACTGACCTTGCCGCAGAGAATCTGAAGGCAAGGCAGGAGCTTCATGAGGCCCTAGAAGAGGTAGAAGAAGCAAACGCACGCCTGCAAACGGTAGAGAGCGAGAGGAACCAGTACTACAACTGGTGGATCAACGAAGTCAATTTCTCCCAGTCGCTTCTGGACGGCCCATGGCAAACCCTTCCTGACGTCAGTAGCTACCTTCCGGAGACGCAGGTCTCGAATGGTAGCCACTTCCATGTGTCGGATACCTCGTATTGACAGGGAATGTCATGTCTGTGCAGCTGTCTCTTCTAGTAGAGAACACATAATATAATCGTCTTGTAAGCCCACACCATATGAGTCCATTGAACACCAGGCTTTCGACGCAAAAAAAATGCACTGGGACAAATCACCATGGAGAACAGCCGCTCATGCGAGGAGGTAAGATCATTTTGCATGAGCTTCGAACTTTGTCGAGATCTTGCTCATAAGTGATCTAGCCTGAGGGTTTAACGCTTCACCACCGAGGCAGTGGATTATTCCACTTGCAGCCTCTGGCCGCTTGGCAACCCCTACTTTCACTTTAGCGCGCTGTATGGCAATACAATTACCCCAAAAAGAATTGACAACATCATTCTCTCTTGCGACGCATCGTGTAGCATACTGGTTGTAAGGCGCTGGGAATCATTTTGATATCGCCGACACCATTAAAAATCTGCTATGCGTTGCCACCTTCAAGCCGATTCCTACAAGGCGAGTTTGGGATGCTTAAAATCTGAGGGTAACTTCATTTACCGGACATTATCTTTTGCCAACAACATCTCTCATTCAAACGATGTCTCTCTACGAAGGGAACAGCAGTAACACTCCTCTGGGTGCTGGTCAACCACGAGATTTTAATGAAGACGATGATGAAATGCTGCAAAGAGACTTACGCGCCGCGTCGCTCAAACGAAGGCAGCAGGATTCAAGCGGTGCCCTTAAGTTAGGACCCAGGAAGCGCCCGTAAGTTTTGTACCTTCCCTCTAACTCGTATCATCACATCTCAGCCAAGAATCGTACCGCTAGATGTCGCACAGATCCTTTGGTTCATCACGGACGCCATTTTGGGCGCACAATCCAAGCCTTTTGTCAAGTCCATTTGCTACTTAAACAGGGTTTGGCACGAACTATACAGCTGGAGTTGGGTCGCATTGCCGAGGAAGACTTGACCGATAGGTACGTACTTTGTATCTCTTGTCGAGATGTAAACGACGTGCTTCAATTTTCTCAGCGAGCGACAAGAGCACAGGATATACACTGCACTCTTGGGGCTTTCGCCGACTCTTGAGGAGCGCCTGTGCACTGGATCCGAACAGGAACTCTTTCATATTGCTGACCTGGTGAGTAAGCCTTGAGTTTTGCGCTGCATCACAAATGTTCATAAAATTGTGGGCACAAAAGATTGGGAAGGGCGCCTCAAGCGCTCGTTCTGATGATACCAAATCACTGAAGAGCGTAATCGTTGATTGGATAACTCCTCCAAATGGGGTGCTCCTTCCACCATTGCAGAGAAACATTAAGACGGATAGGGGCTTTTATCATCCTCGAACCGGGGAGCTTCTGTGCCCGGTCAATCTGGACTGGAATGATCCAAAGTACAATCTAATCTTCTCTGAAAAATGGCTCGTTACTGACGCCAGCGAACGCCAACAGTATCAGGGAACAGCTTCGGTCTGGGGAATTGACACCGTCAGGCGACCAATGGCCCCGTTTTTTGTATCAGAATCACACCTTCAATGAGGAGAATCCGTGGGAGGGATTACTCCGAGGAGGACTGCTTGTTTCTGTAAGGTGCATTTTCGTTCCCCATCTCAGGGCTTTGCTAAAAGGGGTGCAAGGCATACAAGCACATTTTCACCTCTCCTAGCTCAGTCAATAGCAAAGAGCCGCGAGCGACGCGGTCGTGCAATGCTCGGCTCCATGGTATGCAATCCGTGACGATTGCCTCCCTGGCCTATATTGCCTCCCAGGTATTAGTGGATCACCCTACTTTCGACGTTCAGGTTGGGACGATTGAAACCTCTTTCCATCAGGTCCGATTCGGCTTGGCGTCTTCTCCAGTCTTCTCGAGGACGGATCTAATTACTGATTCCGAGGCCTTCTATGCATCAGTAATATCGCTTTTGGAAGACCCAGAAGAGCAAGACGAAGTTCGGCAGCTTCTTGCTTGGTGGGACAGGTCAGTCAGTCGGCTCATCTCGGAATAGCCAACTTTTACGCTGCTGTGTTAGGCAAGTGTTCCCGCGGCAGATCAACACTCGAGCCGTCCATAAGGATTCTGTCCTAGCCAAGATCAAGGAGAGGAGGAGACGGCTGAACGAACTCTCCTTGAATGGAGGCGATGGCCATTCTCAGTAGGAGTGACGCCTTTTTGGAACTTTCAGGGGATGTGGCGCATATGGATGTCTTTCGCAAGATCGCATGAAATCAATTTGCTATGTCTCCTTTCGAATTACCGAACTACATATTAGCTGAATGATTGGTTTATTGCGGGTAAATCTCCTAGGGACACATTGCAGGTGCGCTAGAGCATATTTTAAACCAGGGGAAGTTAAGTATTGGCTCTGTGAGCCTACATCTAAGCCATTCTCAATAAAATAACCGTCTTCGCTGGGAGTAAATTAGTCCCATTCAAACTTTGGCCCCTTCGGCGCGTTATCTTTCAAACCCAGTAGAAAGGAATCGAAGGATTCAAGACCGGATGCGTCTGACTAGGCGCTGAATCACATAAGAAGTAGGACTAATACCAGATTCTGTTGCCTTAACTATAAGGATTCACTAATATACTATACTTAAACGCATCATAACTAGTAACTTCAGCCCGCTAGCAGCGATGGTAACGTTCAAGTCGACGCGATGGCAGAAGGGCGAGTCAGAAGCACGAAAAGATGCAGCATGCCTCTCCCGCCATTGTAAAGCTTGAAGAACCGTCCAGACTCATAACTAGTTCAGTGGTAGTACAGCGCTGAACCTTGCGAGACCGAAAAACGGCACAGGTTTTATTTGTTAGCGTAGATCTGAAACAGGCACACTTACGTGGCTTCCCTATATATCATGTTTCCCGGTTGGCCAGGCCGCCTGGCGTTAGCCCTTGTTGCTGTTTGTGTCGCCTCGCAACGCTCTCTCGTTGCTACATGTTCTGCCTTTCTTACGAAGGTAACAGCCATTACACATCTCGTAATCTACGCCCACTAACGCTTGGTCTATTTAATGAAGGAAACCGCCCTCATCTAAGCATCATTTCCCCCCGAACATCAAACGAGATAAGAAAGTACACCATGTCTAGCGACGTCAATACTCTGCCACAGGGTGAGCTCACATGTATCTAATGGTGCAACGTACTGGCACTGACATTTTATTTGGTGAAGGAACCAATGTCACCCCTCTGCTTGAGACAGGTTCTGTGCCTGAGATTTCGGTTCTAAACACCAAGATCGCAGATATGGAACGCCAACTGGCTGCCATGAGATTGGAGTTAAGCGAGAAGAAGGATACCATTGGGAAGGAAAGGGGGAAAGTCGTTGCCCTGAATGCCGAGGTCCTTCGAGCAAAGCTTGCTGTTGACAGAGATATCACGATCGGGATCAACGATCGGGTTTCCCGTCTTAATACCCAACTGGATGAAGCGGAGAGAGACAGGGATTTCTTCGAGCTGCGGGCAGATGCTTTCCAGCAGCGGCTGCGAAAGTCGAAGGCGATGAATTTAGCGCTTATCAACTTTATTGCAGCAGTCCTGGGGGAGGGCGTATACCCTGAGTGCCACTGGGACGAGCTAAAGCTTCAGCAAGAATGCTAAGGCCAGCATATCCCTTGTCGTTGTCATTGTATTAGTTACCTAAAGACAGTTTATGCTTCACAAGACCTCAATATCCAAGTCCTCAGGCACCGCAGACTCGGAACGATGCCTGGGCGAAATTTGAACATTTCTCTACCATCGCGTGAGAGGATACAAGGTCGTAATTACCACTTGATCCCGTAGTCAACTTGAACCCAGGAATCACAGATTAGCGCTTAGGCGCTCGAGAACAATCACGGACACTCATAACATTAATTGAGGTCGAATCCCACGGAGCCTTAGTCGATTCCGATCAACGGACTGAATTGGTGCACTATGATCCCTCTTCCCTCTCTTCCATAACCTAACTTTCTAAAGCCAGCAACGGCCCCGCTCTGCGGGAAGGCATGATAGGACCGCTCCTGCAGGTCAATCCAGGAAGAGAAAGGATTGCGAGCCTGGTCACACCACAGCCGGCCCACAGGTCACAGATATCGACGAAAAGTTACTGATGCTCAGGAGAAGGACGGCCGGGTAAGCAATATTTTCCCAGCTTAATATTTCTCTGGCTGATGTTCAGCGTCTTTTGAGATGAAATTCCAGCGCGGGTAAGAGAAAGGACAGAACGGGAGCGTCCCAGGCATCCCAGACACCTGTGGCGCACCCTCCACGTTCGTCTTCGCATTCTGTTACTGCTACCCATCGAGGCAGTAGGTCTCCGAGATTCTCTACTCCACCTACATCCAAAATATTACCCGCTTCACTACGGAAGCATGCTTCACCGCAAGTCGTATTATCGCGGCACCCTGCAGAGGCTGGGGCAGAGGATTTCTCGTGCTGACACATTTATTCTCAAGCCTCACCTCGTCCTGCTGCCTCTAAGGCATGTAAGACTGGTCTGCACAAGCTTCAAAACCCCGTCACCGATCGGATGCACAGTCGGAGGGCGCCAGATCCTGAGGTAGTGTCTGATACCACACGTCCCTCCACCGCCCCCCTCGAGAGGAACTAGGGGGTGGCGGTGCTCGTCCGCTGTTTGACTGTCGCAAGGACGATCCCGTCCTATCCTCTGTACTTGCGCGATCTCCAACCACCTCTTCTCTCAATCGACCATCACTAGCACACCCATCAAAGCCTCTGGGGATTACGTCTCCGCATCATCTTACATCCTTGAATAACGCCTCGGAAATATCTTCGGTATTCACTCTATCATCGACGACTGACGGATCCCCTGCCTCATCGCATTTCTTCGATGGACACCCGAAAGACACGCTGCTGGCAACAATGTCTTCGGAAAGCAACTTAAGCGCTTATACCAAACCTCCCTTAACCGATCGTCACCCGCACACCCATCAAAGCCCTTGGGGGATTTGGCTCCGCCTCGTCAACGCGTTCTAATAACGCCTCAAACGCCCCCAGTATTCACTTTGTCATCCATGACCGACGGATCTTCTGCTTCTTCACACATCTTTGGTGGGCGCCCGAATGAAGACAACTATGAAGACAATGCCTTCAGGAAGCAACTTGAGCACCTATATCACACCATCACGTAGCTCGAGGCAAGAGTTCAGCAGTAAGATGGTAACGAAGAAGACAAGGGGATGACAGTCCGTGGCTTCGTTCTCGGGGGAAAAGAAGAGGTGAATGCTGACGCCGATGAGGAGAAGTAGAAGCCGATATGCGACCACAAAGAGTACGAGTATCCCCCTTGAAGGCATGAGTGTCTGGCTAACGTTCATTCACAGGCATGCCGACAAAAACCACAACCTCCCCGAAATCATCTTGTCACCATCAGTACCAGGCTCCTGCGAACCATTCCTGTCGAGTACAATGTTTGACTTCCGCAAGGACGATTCCCTGTGTTTGCACGTCCTCTGAGTACTTCCTCCCTTAACCGTCCATCTCCCGCAAATCCATCAAAGCCCTTGGGGGATCATGTATCCCCATCATCGACATCCTCAAACAACGCCTCGCAATATCCTCAACCTTCACTCTATCGTCGACTACTGACAGACCCTCTACCCCATCACATGTCTTCGATGGGCACCCGAAAGAAGACCACTCAGCGAACAACATCCCCAGGAAGTGGCTCTAGCGCCACCATTGAACCGTCACCGAACTTGAGGGAAAGGTTCGGCAGGAAGAAGGCAACGACGGAGACTAGGGGATGATAGGCCATGGCATTGTTCTCAAAGTTCAAGAAGCAGCGAATGCTGGCGCCGATAAGGAAGTGGAAGAAGCTGATTTGCGACCATCAAGGGTACGAGCACCTTATTGAATACATATATCTGGCTGACATCCCTTTAAAGGCTCGCCGAAACAATCCAAAACCTGTGGCAATCTCCTAATCACATTCATTGACAGCTTCCCTGTGAACTATCCCGGTCAAGTACAACATTTAGCGTGCGATCGTAGGCTTACGCCTTTCACAGGGACTTTGAGCCCCTTCGATGCATGTCCTCGCAACCGTCGGTTGCACTCGAACTTTTGCAAGATTTCACTTATTACGCTTACACCAGCCTTCTCAAAGGATCGACGCTGGATGCGTTCAAGTCCTCATGGCTGGGAGCACTCAGTGACCTGGCCCGGTATCGTGTGGCCGTCGCCACAATGGTCAACATTGGTACTAGGAGTTGGGGGTCGGGGAGCGTGTCGTACAACGCAGGTCGTGATTGAAGCTTCGGTTAGGTCCTCGTCATCATCCGCAGCGGATGGTGATAACGAATTTGTCAGCTATTCACCCGCAGCGACAGTCCGAGCCGTAGCGTAGGAATCATTGCAGTTCGATCGGTTGAATTGGAGAGGTGGAGGAATATTGCGAGGGGGTGGTACTGAACCAGGCAAGCGGAGCAGCCGCCAGGAACGGAGAAACTGCATCACTTAAGCCCACTTTCCAGGACATTGAGACTGAAAGATCGAGGGGGATCCATCGAGTCACCAACGGGTAGGTTTTACATCAGCCTTGCGTTTGCATGACCACTTTCTGACACGTGGTTTCTCTTCCAGCATGCACTACACCCATTCTCAACATCATGCGAAAATATCCTCCCAGTATGGTCTTCAGCTGCCCAAGCTCATTGCTCGCAGACGGATGCTCGGGCCTCTGAACTCTTCCTCCTTGCTCTTTATTGACATTCAATTCGATAACTCCCAGCCGGGTCTCCCTGCTTCGTCGAGCACTTGATAACCGAAGGCACTGAGGAAGGGGATGGGTTATGATGCACACGGTCAATCCTGTACAGTACTCGGATACAGGCACCCCTTCGACCAGGGCTATAAACTCGGCGTTGTGGGAGCTCGCCTTTACGCTGCTCTCCCATGTCCTTCGTCGTCCCCATCGCCAGGCATTCGTTTTATCCTCAACCCCTACATCAATGTCATGCCCACTTTCCTCACCACCATTCTCAAGCAGGCACAGGCCCTTGAAGTCTCGTAGCAAAGCGTTTCCTATCAGGATCTCGCCACCTTTGCCATCATCCCTCATCGCGGTATGAGCGCCCAATGCCTCTGTGATATCTCGAAACCCAGCTTAGAAGAATGATGGCTATGCTCATTAGGAGGTTTGCCCCTGCCCTTCTTGAAGACTGGTGGATGCTTGGTACGGAATGGGTGGGATGCAAGTTATTTGAGCATGGATGCTGGATCAAGAGACGACTACGACTCACCCTCGGTCGAAGCAACCAAATCTGCGGAGAAGGTCCTGAGTTTGGATCGCAATTGTGAGTTTCACCTGCCTCTCGATTCTGGTCCCTCTTCTGACATCCCCTGATAGTCCGTCTCAAAGCTGGATCCTTTTTTTTTTTGACCGTTGCGTGCGAGAAGGGTCTCGTTGCACTCCTCTCAGCCACCACCAAAGAAACCTAAGACGCGAACTCAGATACCTAGATGTCGGTCAAGGGATTCGTCTTTGCAAGCCAGTTCAACTGTTATATTTGCCTCCCCTCTTGGGAGGATCGTTCTCGGTTTTCGCTTTTGCCGGGTTTATGATCGGTTTATGATCTAAGTAGTGGGAACTCTTGTGTTCCCTTCCATCCGGCGGTCGTCTCCTCTCCCATCGAAACCAACCAAACCCGCATTCTTTATTTCCAATTTCACTGCTCACCACTGTCGCTTGATCTCTGCATATACCCTTCCTTTGTTTTCTCGTTGCCTCGGCCCAAATTCTCTCCGAGTCCATCATTTCTCGCTCTTCGCATTACATTCACGATTATTCACTTGTTCCATATCTAGATTGGGAGAACACAGATATTAGTCTCTTTGCACATACACAGCATGCAATCCATTCGAACTCATTCCAAAACCTTCCCAATCCATCAAATATTAAGAGCGATAACTATCATCGGCAAAAAAGTCGGTCGAAGGCCTTACCAACTTGGAAGACCTTTCCAGGTGATAGACACTCTTGGATTGGCTCCAAGTACATACTAGCACTATGGAGGTCTTTGAATACCCACAAGGGGAGCCTTAGAGCTCACAATGACTGCCAGACAAAGTGCAGGTCCAGTCAAGGCCTAGCTAAGTTCTTGACAGCACGTTCGGGGCTCAGAAGCACTGGGTAAGCGCTTGTATGGGATGGAAGTTAGCTCAGGCTCTTGTTAAGAGCTTGGACACATCGGGAAGATGTTTCCAGCGCTACCAAGATCTCGATCCCGCTTGACGCGTTTGATCTCCGGCCGACTTTGTGACGCGCAACTTCTCTGAAGACTTCTCCATCCTCCACCTGTCCCAATTTGGAAGGGTGCTCCCTCTTCTTTTTGCCACTAGGGTTTTTGCGCGACTTGACTGAGAAAGAGAGGAGAGAGGTCTGTGCGTTGCGGCGCGTGACGATCGGACTTTGAATTGGACTCATTTAATCCCAACGCGTCTCGCCAATTTTCTTTCTTCCTTTCCCCCATCTTCCTCCCCTCTCTACCACCCCTTTCGACGCGTCAAGCGTTCCTCCATCGCTGCTCGACGCTAAAACTCGTCCCCTCGTCGTCCAGAACAGCGATCCACGCCTTGCGCTGCCTTCCGCTTACGCTCTAACCTCGATCCTGTAAACTTCCCGCACCTTTGCGTGACGCGAAGCGACGCGTATTTTCGAGTTTAGAGGTGCTCGCCTTGGCTCAAATCCCTCGCTAAGGCACTACCTCAGTCTTCGACCCTTCGACGCGCCTCGAACCCGCAGTTCTAGTGTCCCGCGAGCCCATTTGCAACGATTATCGCTAATGCCCTTGATTGTGATGGTCGCGTCGGGTGTTCTTTACGTCTCGAGGTGGAGTTTGCAAGGTAAGTCCAGCCTCTTGTTGCTCCTTATCGCTAATGTGCCAGTTTTCCCCATTCCGCCTTGCAGAGATTCCCAAATGGATATGTAATTCCTAGGTATACCTTCTCTGTGTAGACTATATCTGTTGGTATCCTGTCTAGATTTACAATTCAATAAACGCTTAAAGCTACATTTTTTGCCTGCCCCAACGGTGAAATCGTCCAAAGTGCTCGATGGCTGGGGAAAATGGCACTAGCTCGAAGCCCTTGGGAGAGCTGGTGACGTCGTACCGGTGTACAAGCGCTTGATAGCGCCAGACGACCGACAAGCGCTCGTACGACGGTAAGACGTCACCAGCGCTTGCCTCCCGTGATACCAGCGCTGGATCCCATCCCAGCTCTTGGATGCACTTCAAGTGCACTGGAGGTCTTCCAAGATGGCAAGCCCTCGAGCCTCGCTTTCAAGTTGCGTCAAGGTCTCGAAGCGACTTTTTTGCTGATGATAGAGCACACAATGGTAAGAAGAGCGCGAGTGTGAATATTGGAAATTTTAAGCCGTAGTTATACCTCTTCCGGGTCGTCTTCTCTTCGAGAGAAATCTGTGTTACATTCTGTCAACAACTGTGCACCTTCGTCGCCCGGAAGGGGCGCATAACGGTACCCTTCTCTTTCCGCCTTCATCAACTATCAGTCTTGCGCACGGTCCCAAACTCAGTCTCACATATGAAGGGACGAGGCACGTTCGCGTATCTAGAAGAAAGTGAAGGCAAGAGTCAAACACCCCACCATGGCGGGAAAGATTACTTCCAAAGGAGGGCGGAGGTGGAAATGCTTGAGAGGGAGTGCCCGAGCGAGTCTCCATCGGTGGATCTGTCATCCGCCTAGAACTCAGGGACGAGATAAACTGAAATGATGACTACTTCAAAAACGCGTAAACAATGAGCCCGAAAGTTGGAAAGACAAGGGAGTACGTACCTTGCAACGGTCGTCGAAATGCCCTACTGCGCGACCATCATGCTGTTTGACAGTGATTGGGCGAAGAACCCATCCGATCAACTCGATGTTTCGCTAGATGGATGTTTATGATCCAGTGAACCTTGAATCTTACTGGTGTGAAGGTTTGAGCTAAGCGTGCTGTAATTATACCTTACGCTGGGACCGCCAGCACTGCCTGTCTCGTAGCACTAGATAATGAGTTATAATCCCAGGATAGTTTTTGCCAACGTAATAAGGGTGGTGGGTCATTTATAACATCTTATCGGAGATTGCAAGTCTGCTGGCGCGGGATCAGCATCAGCTGGGCTTACCTCGCCACCCACGGTTTCATGATGTTGAGGAACCCGTTGGGTGGGCCAGGGAGTTGGCCGATGCAGCGGCGTTTGCCATGTATCACAACACAAGTGGTGCTGTGTCATCAACACCTCACTTATACATTTCATCCCTCGCCACATTCCCCCGCAATTCATCACTCCTGCAACAGTGGAGGCATCATTTCGAGGGCATCCCTGAGTTCATCAATGCACCTGGAGCTGCCAGTCAGGCGCTACTTTCGTCCTTTGTGGCTGAAAGCAAAGTGGAGGCAGTTGCAGTCTCTCCAGATGGCAACACTGCTGCCATTGGAGCATCTTCTAAGATCCACATCTGGGATATGTCTACAGGGGAGGAAGTGAAAACCCTTGAAGGCCACACTCACACTGTGAACTCCGTCGCCTTCTCCCCTGATGGCAGCCAAATTGTCTCTGGCTCAGATGATGCATCTGTCCGAGTCTGGGACCTGTCGACTGGGGAGGAGGTGAAGAATTTCCAAGGCCACACTGATCGTGTCAACTCTGTGGCCTTCTCTCCCAAGGGTACCCAGATCGTCTCGGGCTCACACGATCATTCCGTACGAGTTTGGGACCTGTCGAGTGGGATGGAAGTGAAGATGTTCAAAGGCCACGCTAGCAGTGTCACCTCAGTAACCTTCTCTCCTGACAGCAACTTGATTGTCTCTGGCTCATGGGAGGGACCTGTCCGAGTCTGGGACTTGTCAAGGGGGGAGGAGGTGAAGAATTTAGGCCATATCAACATGGTCACCTCAGTGGCCATCTCTCCTGACGGCACGCAAATCGTTTGTGGCTCATACAAAACTGTCTGGGTCTGGGACCTGTTGTCCAGGGATGAGGTGAAGACCTTGGAAGGCCACACCGACTGGGTCAACTCGGTGGCCTTCTCTCCTGACGGCACCCAGATTGCCTCTGGATCGAACGATGGATGTGTCCGAGTCTGGGATCCGTTGACCGGGGAGGAGGTGATGGCCTTCAACGGCCACACCAGCAGGGTCACGTCGGTGGTGTTCTCTGTTGACAGCACTCAGATAGTCTCAGGTTCATGGGACCATTCTGTACGGTTTTGGGACCTGTCAACTGAGGCGAAGGTGAAGAATCCCGAAGGTCATACAAAGCTGGTGAGCTCAGTGGCCTTCTCTCCTGATGGCCGTCAGGCTGTCTCAGGCTCATACGACCAATCTGTCCGGGTCTGGGACCTGGCCACTGGGATGGAGGTCAAGACCTTCCACAGCCACACAGGGGATGTCAATTCGGTGGCCTTCTCTCCCAATGGCACCCAGGTTGTCTCTGGCTCAGATGACTACTCTGTCCGAGTCTGGGACATTCCTTCAGGCAAGGAGGTCAAGAGCTTTGAAGGCCACACCAGCCGGGTCTGGTCAGTGGCTTTTTCTCCTGATGACACGCAGGTTGTCTCGGGCTCAGAAGACCAATCAGTCTGGGTCTGGGACGTGCTGGCCGGGAAGGAGGTCAAGAGCTTCAAATACCACACCGAAACAGTCTATTCAGTCGCATTTTCTCCAGATGGCACCCACATCGTATCTGGTTCGCAGGACAAATCTGTTCAGGTCTGGGAGCTGTCAACCATGAAGGTGGTGAAGACTTTCGAAGGCCACACCGACCTGGTCCGCTCAGTGGCCTTTTCTCCCAACGGTACCCAGATTGTCTCAGGCTCATATGACAAATCTATCCGAGTCTGGGACCTGGCGACTGGGAAGGAGGTCAAGACCTTTCATGGTCACACAAAGGAAGTCAAGTCAGTGGCTGTCTCTCCCGATGGCACCCAGATTGTTTCGGGCTCAGACGACAAAACCATCCGAGTCTGGGACATGGCAAGCGGGGAGGAGATCAAGAGATTTGAAGGCCACACTGAAGCTGTCACCTCAGTGGCCTTCTCCCGCGATGGTACCATGATTATCTCGGGCTCAAGGGACAAATCAGTGTGTATCTGGGACTGCTTAACAGAACAAGCCCAAGTGCGGTACATCCGTCAGAAGAGCCTTGAAGGAAACCACACCGGGTGGCTCTTTTCACCATCAGGGTACCTCATGTTCGTCCCATTGCTTGCCCGCCTCCCTGATGATTCCAATATCCTCGCTATACCCTCGACATCGGTGCCCAAACTCGATCTCTCAAAAGCAAAACTGGGCGACAGATGGGCTGAGTGTTACACTCCAAGGTCTTTATAGTTGATATTATCTACTTTGTAATGTCTCTCTCGGTTGATGATCCTGAATTTTCGTATCCTCGGCCGCTAATCATGTAATTACATATTTACCTCTACGACAATACTATGCGGTACACAACCCTGTAGGATGCGGGGTGACCTTCTATCCAGAGGAACTCGTGGGTTGGGAGGAAGGGACACGGCTTCTTGCATTCGCAATGGATGACGCTGTTCCAACGGTTTAGCTTCAAAGTGATATCGTGATGGCTGCTAATCCATTTGGCGGAGTCTCTCGACCATCAGGCCCTATGCTGATCCTCGAGGTGGATCGTGGCACTCACACGGATTACATTGCGCTCCTTTCCCCGTCCGGATTCCCTATCTGCGCTTCAGGGTAAGGACTAGTAGTAGCACCCTCCTTAACAAGCTCTTCGTTTTGAAGATGACTGATGAGCGACATTTTAAAATATTACGAGACCCTGGACCCAATCGAATTATACTGCCTCTTTCCTTTGGTCAGTTGAAATGTCCATGCATACTCAGCCAACAAGGTAATCAAACAGTTCCATAGTATTTGTATGGCTCGCAGGAGAAACTCGGAATTCAGCCCCTAATTTCCAGCGCGTCGCGTCGCGGACACGGTCACGTTAGAGATGGGTGACGTCGTCACCCATCAAGGTCGCAGGCCCTCGCTTTCCCTTCTTCCACACCCACAAAGATAGACAGATGCATAGCAAACACTCAGCACCAGATGACGAGGAAGACGGCGACGTGCTCGTGATCGACAACAACGGCCTCCGATGTTGACGACGACTCGGACGCACGCGTCGTCAAACGACCCCACCACGCCGCCTACTCCAATCTCATCCTGCAACACCGCACCTCCCAAGATCCTCCAAACCCATCTGGGCACTCATCACCCTGTCAAGGATTCCTTGATCAGCGTGCGATGCCGTCCCTGCCTACTCCCTGTCAACTCGCGATCTCGGCACGCAGTCTCTCCCAATCACCTGTAACCTAGCGGGCCGTTCACTAAACAGCCTCACACCAGCCTCAATCCATCGTGCACTGATTCACGCACCTTGAAAGAAGTGCTGAGACTGCGGCAACTCCGCCATCACGACAGCAAGCGTTGCCGACAGCCGCAGAATGCTACCAGTCCAACAGCGCCTGCTTGATGCCATGCGAGGGTTGAGGCAGAGACAAGGACTTGAGCGATACATCCACATGCAGTGAGCAGGAAGGCGGGTACGGGCATCGCTTCGCAGATGCTCGAGATCAAGGCAAAGATCGTCGTACTTGCAGCCGGCGGTATCTCACTGTGGTAGATATTCTCCAATGATCATCCCATTTCGCTCTCAACACCCTGTTCTTTTCAAGAAACGGAGATATATTGGAATCCGACTACAGCAACAACATCGATGGCCATCTAATACATATCTATGGGACAACGAAACCTCCCATCCCGACTCTCCCATTCTCCCTAGTTCAGGAGGCGTTGAACGGAAACGGAGGAATGCGGCTCACCCATTCCTTGAATCTTCACGTCGCGCTCCTGGACGGTATCCGGACCCTTCCAAACCTGGACAGTCTCGCCGGGTAGACCAGCAAAACGGCTGGAGACGAAACCCCATCTCGAATGAGCAAGATCTGACCGAGATACGCGCGAGGTTGCCTCGGGTGGTTGGACGGCTATAGCAAGGGTGAGTCGAACCCGTTGGGCAACGGACCTGGGGGAGATGCTGTGGAGGGTGTGCCTGAGGGACTGCATGCAGTCAGACAGTCTGGACAGGAGACGGCATTACTACACTCACCCCTTCGTCTTCCTCCCGATCCAACTTTACAATCGGCCTAGCACGCAGGGAACATTCTCTCGTTCTGATATTCCGGAAGGTGTAGCGGATACTAGTAGAGAATTGACCTGGAAAGTGTTTAAGATAATGAACAAATTTTGGGCGAAATAGACGCACTTCCTGCAGACATAGGCACAGCCATCGAGACATTGCTGGCGTGCGTCTATCGCTGCAGATCAGCAAAGGATGAACAGAGCTGAGGGATACGGTGTAGAAGGTTCTAAAACAATGGTAGATGAGCCTTTTACCTATCCTCCAAGACACACTCCTAACCCTGGAGACATTGAGGCTTGTCGGTCGGCGTACCGCTGACCGTCGTTTGTCGTTACAGGCACCATGTGGACAGGCGCCGCTCGAGCTTGCAGCGACAATCATATGGCCTTGACGCATTGGAGAAGTGTGCTGAAATGCCGGTTTGGGGTCGGATTCTGAGGAGTGCCAGGTTGGTCGAAATCAGCTGGATCGAGCAAGTCGTCCTGAAGCCGGTGTCGAAGGTTGCTCGTTTCTCGCAGCATGAGCCTAAGACGTAGTAGAATCGTGTGCAGGGTCGATGTGAGCGCGTCGTTAGTGTGCTGAAGCAGATGTTCTGAAGCTGCGGCGTACCCTCTGCTTGGCCCAAGGACCGACCCCGACTGCTCGTCGAGGCCGATGGTTATGAGACCCAGATACCTCTCAGAATGAAAGACAGAAGATCTACACGATCCATTCTGAAAGGTGGGCTTTGGATTACCTGTATGGGCATTCTGAGAGATAGGCTGCTTGTCGTTTTCTGGGTTGAATGGCGCACTGGCTCCTATTCGCCGCAGTCTGAGCAGATGTAATGCATTTTGTTGTTCATGTGGCGATTCAGCACTTCGAGGCACCCTCATCAGTCCCCTCCGCAGATCAAAGAAAGGAACTAACTCACGATCATCCACTGCAATCCCTGATATCGTCTTCACAGGCCTCGGACTCGCACCATGGAATCACAACGATATTCTTGGCATCCAAAGCGGGGGCGACGTCGTTCTATTCCGCGATCATCTTGACGTGCTCCCAATACGTCGTTTTCGCCCAGGCCTGGATGGTATGCGGAATGCTGGAGATGGAGGAACCGATGTTACTGAGTGGGATGGGGTTCTTGGCGCATGTGTCGCGACGCATGGTCAACGTCTGGTTCTTTGCGAGGTCGCCAGGTCTGTTTTCAAGACCAAGAAGGGCACCCTGAATCGATGTCAGCTTAGGATTCACAGAGAGGAAAGTAGGTAAACACGCACCTTCTCTTCCCAATCGTTGATCTTGTATCCCGCAGTAGACCCATCCCGCAGTTCCGCCTTGGCCCTAACACCCGCCTTCCTCAACGTCTGCGCCAGCTTCTCGCACGCAATATTGATATTCGCCCCCTACTCATCGCTCGTCTTGGCCGTGATCCTACACGGCACAATCACCACCTGCACACTCGCCGCACCCGGAGGGAGCACCAGCCCTTGGTTATCACCATGCACCATTTTCCTTCACACCAATCGCCCCCGTCGAGAGACCCCACGAGTTTTTGCCAGACGTAGTGCTTGCTCTTGTTGACCGGGTCCTCCACATAGATGTTGAGCATCTCGGGTTTCGAAAAGTTTTGGAAGAGTCAGCGGAAGGAGGTGGCTTGGGTGACGCCTTCAAGGGTGGTCATGTACAGACCACCATCGAATTTCTCCTTTTCGGATTTGACACCAGGGATGACGGGGACGGCGAGGAGGTCGTCGTAGGCTTGTAGGTATGTAGAGGTCGAGGATTTCGGTGTCGCCTTCTTCTTTGCTGTAGAACGCAGTGTGGCCTTCTTTCCAGAGAAATAGACGGGGGTTTCTTGATTCCACAACGGAAGACGCTGTTCCACTGGCTGAGGTCCAAGGAAGGTCGCGATGGGTGCGAATCCATTTGGCGTCTGTCAACTGTCAGGACCCATGCTGTTTCTTGACGTAGATTGCACTCACGTTGGGGTACGTGGTGGTTTCAGAGGCAGGACGAATGGCGATGGGTTCCTCCAGCTCGGACTGGCTACTGTTGTGGAATGTCAGATCGATTATCGAGTTCAACTAGAGCTTCACGTACACTCCGGTGACCATTGCAACCTCGGGAGAGACGCCTTCGATACAGTCCTTGTCGCAGCTCCAGAAGAGATCATAAATCAGCGTGGGATAGTAAGAGTTCTGGACGCCGAGCTTCTGGGTATCTCTATAGGTGCTGTACATCCGGGGTTCGAGGATGAAGCAGCCGCTGACGCTGTAGTAGCCGGCTTTGAGCATCACAGGAAACATCAAGACAGGGTGCACATGAAGGGAGCGCAGTACTCACGTTGGTATACTACCAAGAGAAATCCAACTGTTTCTCAACACGATGGCATTCTGAACGGCACCTTCGATTTTGGCGTCTTCCCTCTCCTTTGCGGGTGCCTTTGCCGGCGACTTGGAGGGGCAGGGGTGGCAGCAGCACCAGGAGCTTGACGTTCGCCAGTCGTTGTCAACTTGTTCTCGAGGCTCTGCAAGTGGTCGGCAATGTCCTTGCGAGAGACAAAGAGAGTCGAGCTGGACGAAGGTGCATGGAGGGCATAGGCTCTGCGAGCAAGGTGGCGGCCCCCGAGAAAGGAATCTGATCGACGGGAAACGGAGATGCTGCGATGTGTGAGCCACTTATAATCGAAAAGAGCGTAAGCTTGCTCACAAGGGTCCCTCATCGAAACTGAAATACTCCTATGGATCTTCCACGACCAGTTGCTGCTCATTGAGGTTGGGTTGCTTGCCAGTCGCACCGGAGTTGGTCTCTGTCACCTGGCGTACGATGGCCATGACGAGGACTGAATTGGTCGATCTTGCTGTCTTTTACAAAGGTCGTGGTCAGTTCAAAACCCGCTTGAGCATCGAAAGCCATCAATGCCTCACAAGCGCGATCAATTCTTTGTTTCCTCTTGCGACAACAGTTGGATACACATACCCTCTCAACCCTCTATATTCATCCAATCTTTATCTCAAATCAACCCAGGACCGTCACTTTGCGAAGATGTCCGATAAATCCAGCGCGACAGTGTGCTGAGCGCCTCTCGTTGATTATTCTTTAGCCCTCTTCTTCGTCTTGTTGCGCGGTCTCCTCTCCCAATTTCGAATAGGACGGAGAGAGAAAGCGGCAGATAAAAGGGTAAGTATATCTGGTCTACCTAACTCAATCGACACCCGCTAATACTGTCCTTTACAGTTGGCCAGCATCCAGTCTGGACGGACTGAGTCAAAGAAGGCACTGGCGTTGACGCTGCAGGCACCTAGTGCACAAGAACACATGGAGGCATCCACAAGTCACTCATTGGGAAACATCAGCTCACACTCGGTTCAGCACCTGGAACCACCTGAAACCCGCTCTAGCACAAGCCAAAGCCTACGTTCAAACGACAACTTCCACGTTTCCCTTGACACCAGGTTCACTTCCTTATCACCCCCGTTCTGCCAGCATTTCGCAAAATCCCCACCAGTCCGCATTGGCGACCTCGAATGAACATGAATCCATCTACCTGCCTTCCTTTCGACCTGGGCCTGGAGCAAATCTGGAGGCTAGAGTCCGCAGACGCAAGGGTTCATCACCAGTGGCCATACAAGATCTTGCTATCCCTGCTCCATCCTATGGCCTCTCTCCTCTTGGAAGGTGCCTAGGATCGGAACGAAAGGAACACAGCTTTGGAGGAGTGGTTGTGAGCCATCCCTAGTGTCGTCGCTTGAAGGGCAGGACAGCGATAGGTGTTGGCGGACCCATGAAGGGAAGCCACGAACATCCCAATCGATGTCCGTTCCACAGGTGTCGCATGCACGGAATCAGGAGGGGTTTCAAACAGCCTGTAGGCGCGCAATCTCATCGGACGAGAAACAAGAGGCAACGCACCGAATTGTAAGTAACGTATTCCGCCCACTGCCCCTACCCGACAGCTGAACAAGGATCGCAGTCCTCGTCGTCTGCCTTGCACGTTCGTCCCATCCTCCCTCCCCACCTTCCTTCGATGCGTCAGTTGCGACAACCCCGGGGCGTGTCAATGACGCGCCCTCGTTGCTGGTGTTGAGATGTTTGACCGTGACAGGTTGACCCTTGGATTTGGGTACCACGACTTCTCTGGCGACCTTCAAGAGCGTCGGCTCACCCACTTCCTTCGATTTCCCAGTCCGTTCAACTCCAATGTCGAGGTCGCCGCATGGACACGGTCAGTTTTCCCTATCAAGAATGTACGAGTGAGTGCCAACATGGCCGAACACACCCTTGATGTTGGTCGAACGGCCATTCGACCGACAATGCTCTTGCCACACGCAGTACTATATCTCGCAGGTATGCACTTTGCCCTTGAGCCCAACCACAGTGACTGACATGAAAACCCCAGCTATCATCCCGATGATGTAACGCTGGCGCTTGGAAGATCGCCTCAGTACCCTCCCCAACTTAACCTCGACCCTGGCTGAAACGCCAAGATCACAGCCAGTCCTCAACGATTTCACTATTAACGATGTTCCATTCTTTCTCCTGTCGTACTCGAGCTCATAATCGCATGTTATACCAAGACGAAGTTGTGCTGAATGAGCAATATACCCCGCTTTGCCGACCGTTCCTTTGTGTTGACCTCTCTTGTCTCTCAAGTCGATCCAATCTACACGGTCAAACGTTGGTGAGTTCCAAGGCACAGGCTGCATATGAAGCATAATCTACAAACGCTCTCGACGAAAGCACTCGTACAAGGAAACCGCCGTGCTGCTTCACTTGCCCAACCACATCTTGCACAAAACCCGCTGAAACGCCTACTATGGAAGGTTCTCAGGTGATACAGCCTCAATGAGGCTTCCAGCCTTCTATGATCAATCCAACCCTGCCCTCTCCCCCTCACCAGGACCTCAACAGTCTTCATTACATGTCAGACCAACGACCTCGAACCCCTCAGGGAGGCCTGAGAAATCTACACATGCAAGGACCATGGCAAGTCAATATGCACCCGTTGAATGACCTCTCTGGACAAGCCCTGAGTCGACCGCCGTCTCGTCAACAGGCCGCTCAGAATGGTATGTTATCCCATGATATCGCTGAATGAAAGCTCATGAATGCAGATACCTCTGTTGAAGACAAGAGCTCACCAGAATCGCCTGATTCTACTGCGGAAGACAAACCATCGGTCCGCTCTGCCAGGCGACTTGGCACAACCCAGTGGGCCCCTGCTCAAACCCCTCAGTCCCCTTCGTCTGGAAGTACCTGTGAATGCTTTCTCTCTCTCTATATATATATATATATAATCGAAGAGACTGATCATTGCTCTCCTCGATCAATTAGACCAAGAAGAACAGGTGGCCCTGAATAGCAGCACGTTCAACAGCACCATTCGGGGAAACGTGGTCACTGGCCCAGTGTACGGTGAGTCAAACACTTCGGCTTCACTTTGCATTCTCGCTGATCTAAGAACATAATCAGGAACGGTAACCATGAACTTCAATGAGTCTAATGTATGTCCTTTGTTTCAACATATCGGATACTGCTCAACCGACGAATAGAAGCTCATTGAGCAACTCAAAGCGTCTCTCAAGGCCGACTACCGCTACTATCCAGATGGCGATGAGACGGCCTCGCTCCACAGCTGTTGCTGTCGGGGCACTCGCAAGCCCATCCTTCACGGAATCACCCAATGGGCCATGAGCCCTGCATCCGACAGCGCCGCAATCTACTGGCTTGCAGGCCCCGCAGGGACAGGCAAGAGCACGATCGCCAACACGATCTGTCATGAACTCGATTCTGTTATTATCGGTGATGATGGTGCCAGAGCCGTGGTTGGTGCCAGCTTCTTTGCTCGCGCCAGTTTCTGGAGACCCGGAATCCGGTTTGGATCGTCCGAACGATTGTCTACCAGCTCACACTCAAGTCTAAATCATTCAGCGCTGCGTTACTGGAATGCGGGAGGTTCGAGACGGTCGACCACGGCCCAAAATCTCAGCTTCTGGCCCTTCTGGCCGATCCTTGGAAGGCATCTACCTTCGAACGCCTAGCAAACAACGAACCAATATACGTCGTTTCCATCGACGCCCTTGACGAGTTGGAGGGAGAAAAGGGATCAGAGTTCTTGCGCATGCTACTCGACATTGTCAAAGAACATGAACTATCAGGCCTCAAGTTCCTCGTCACCAGCAGGTTGCATCCTGCAATGGTCAGCCATGTCGAATCGTTTCACAACAAGCAAATCTGCAGGCTCGAGCAGGTGCCTGTTGAGGAGACAAGCGCCGATATCAAGCTCTATCTTGAGGAGAACCTTGGCGAGTACGGCACTCCAGAACAGATTGACCAGCTCGTCTCAGAAGCGGCGGGATTGTTCATCTATGCGGCTACGGTGGTGGAATACGTCAAGGGACGGGATCAAGAAGAGCAAGAGAGCCTGTTGGGGCGGCTGGTTGCTGCTTCCTCTTCTCCCGCCCATCGACCTTCTCTCGGTGCTACCGCAACACTTGACGACCTATATATCCATATCTTGGAGACATCACTTGTGGATCGGCGAGACTACAGGAATGCGAACGTGTTCGAGGACAGCTTGTCCATTCTCCACACATTCCTTTGTACCATAGAGCGAACATCGACATCTGTTGCCGTTGGCATCCTCAGCGCAACACGAAAGGAGGGCGAAGCGGTGCTGCAGGCAGGCGATGCGATTGGGATTCTTCGACGACTTCATGCTGTCCTATACACCAAAGGCGGCCAAGTGATGTGGTTCCACAAATCATTCGTTGACTTCATGTTCGACAAAGGCCGCTCACAGAAGTTTGTCTGCGACCAAGACGAGCATCACCGCCGCCTTGCAGAAGGATGTTTTAGGGTCATGAGCCAACAGCTGCACTTCAACATGGCCGATATCCCAAGCTCTTACCAGCTGGACCGTGACAACGCAACGCTGGCAAGCTCCATTGACATCAACATCTCAGATGTCCTGCGATATACGTGTGGAAGCTGGACTGGCCACCTGCCACTGACGCCCAGAGAACAGGACAATGATCTCCTCGTTCTCCTGCACGACTTCCTGCAGCTGCGATTCCTGTTCTGGATCGAGGTCATGAACCTTTTGGGATGGCGTGGTCGTTGCCAGGGAATGCTACATGATGCTCAGAACTGGGTTTCCAAAGCCAAGGTGCGTTCTCTACCTGATTAGAGATCCCTGTCGATATTAAAAGCTACCTCAGGACCTGTGGGATGGGCCGGGGAGTTGACTGATGCAGCGGCTTTCGCCACATATCACAACTCAAGTGGGGCTGCATTATCAACACCTCACTTGTACATTTCATCCCTCGCAACTTTCCCCCGAAATTCAGGACTCGTTGAGAAGTGGAAGCATCATTTCGAGGGCATCCCCGAGTTCTTCAATGCACCTGGAGCTGCTGGTCAATCGCTACTTTCATCATTTGTGGCTGAAAGCGGGGTGAATGCAGTTGCCGCTGCTCCAGATGGCACCACCGTTGCCATCGGAGTGTTGTCTAAGGTCTACATCTGGGACATGTCTACAGGGGAGGTGGTGAAGGTGTTTGAAGGCCACACTAGCACTGTCGATTCTGTGGCCTTCTCTCCTAATGGCAACCAAGTTGTCTCTAGCTCACATGATGCATCTATCCGGGTCTGGGAGTTATCAAGCGGGGAGGAGGTGAAGAATTTCCAAGGGCACACCGACTGGGTTACCTCGGTGGCCGTCTCTATTGACGGTACCCAGATTGTATCGGGTTCCGATGACTGTTCCATACGGGTCTGGGACTTGTCAGGCGGGGAAGTGAAGGTGTTCAAAGGCCACACCGGATATGTCACCTCAGTGGCCGTCTCTCCTCACGGCAACCTGATTGCCTCTGGCTCACGGGATGGGTCTGTCCGAGTCTGGGACTTGTCAAGTGGGGAGGAGGTGAAGAATTTGAAAGGCCATACCAGCCGGGTCACCTCAGTGGCTGTCTCTCCTGATGGCATGCAGATCGTCTCTGGCTCATGGGACCAAACTGTCCGAGTTTGGGATGTGTCGACCGGGAAGGAGATGAAGATCTTTGAAGGCCCTAACGACTATGTCAATTCAGTGGCCTTCTCTCCCCACGGTAACAAGGTTGTCTCTGGATCGCTTGATAGAACAGTTCGAGTCTGGGATCCGTCGACCGGGAGGAGGTGATGACCTTCAATGGCCACACCAGTGGGGTCACTTCGGTGATTTTCTCTCCCGACGGCACTCAGATTATCTCAGGTTCATATGACCATTCTGTACGGGTTTGGGACCTATCAACGGAGGATGAGGGGAAGAATTTCGAAGGCCATACGGAGGCGGTGAGCTCAGTTACTTTATCTGCCGATGGCAGCCAGGCTATCTCAGGCTCTTATGACCGATCCGTCCGGGTATGGGACCCGGCCACTGGGACGGAGGTCAAGACCTTCCACGGCCACACGGGGGATGTTAACTCAGTGGCCTTCTCTCCCGATGGCACACAGGTCGTCTCTGGCTCAGACGACCACTCTGTCCAAATATGGGACATTCCAACAGGCGAGGAGGTCAAGAACTTTGCAGGCCACACCGACTCGGTCCGCTCAGTGGCCTTTTCTCCCGACGGCACCCAGGTTGCCTCAGGCTCTGGTGACCATTCAGTCCGGATCTGGGATGTGCTGGCTGGGCAGGAGGTCAAGAGCTTGAAAGGCCATACCGGGCCAGTCTCTTCAGTGGCATTTTCTCCTGATGGCACCCAGCTCGTCTCTGGCTCATATGACAAATCTGTACGGGTCTGGGAACTATCGACCATGAAGGCGGTGAAGACTTTCAAAGGCCACACTGACTGGGTCCGCTCAGTTGCCTTCTCTCCCAATGGCACCCAGGTCGTCTCAGGCTCATGGGACAAATCTCTCCGAGTCTGGGATCTGGCAGCAGGGACAGAGGTCAAGAGCCTCGCTGGTCACACGCACAATGTCAATTCAGTGGCCGTCTCTCTAGATGGTACCTGGATCGTTTCGGGCTCATACGACAAAACTATCCGAATCTGGGACATGTCAATAGGGCAGGAGATAAAGAGACTTGAAGGCCACATCGAAAATGTCTCCTCAGTGGCCTTCTCTCTCGATGGTACCAAACTTATCTCGGGGTCAGTGGATAAATCAGTCCGTGTCTGGGACTGCTCCGCAGAGCAAGCCCAAGCGCGGTACATCCGTCAGAAGAACCTTGAAGGAAATCACACGGGGTGGCTCCTTTCACTATCAGGGTACCTCATGTTCGTTCCGTTGCTCGCCCACCTCCCCGATGATTCCAATATTCTTACACTTCCTCGAACGTCCGCGCCGAAACTCGATCTCTCGAAAGCGAAATTGGGAGATAGATGGGCGGAATGTTACACTCCAAAGTCGCTTTAGTCAAGCTTGTTTACATGTCGTGAATTTCGTTTTTTTCGCTCGCTCACTATGTATTACCATGTATTACCTCTACCAGAACACTATTGCGGTACACCTTCCTGTAGAATGCAGTGTGGCCCCCTTTAGAGGGAAATGTCCATGGGGATCCTTGAACTCCCAGCGGACAACCCTCTTCCATTGGTTGAGTTTCAAAGGGAGGTTCTGGGTCGACCATCGGTACTTGCGCCGATCCTCAAGGTACATTTTGGCCTCCTCTCCTCGCTCGAATTCAGTGTCAATCTTTTTGGTAAAGAAATGGTAACCTTCTTATCAAGCTCTTTGCCTTGTTCTGACGACGACTGACGAGCGATACATAAATCTTACGGACTCTGGATCCAACCCGGATGGTGAGCCCTGCTTCCGATTTTATTTGACCAGCGCTAGCTGTGTTGTTGTCTGCCAGTGAGATAATTAAACAGTGCCGTAGGCTTTGTTTAGCGCATAGGATGAGGGCCCATGCATTGCTTTGCAGATTGTCAAGACGAAGGGCAAGATCTCCCTACCACTGTTAGACTAGCTAAGCTGGCGGTTGGAGTCATATTTCTCAAGGTCATTTCCTTGTAGTGAATATCCTCAAATGATCATTCTGGGTCGAACTGAACTTGAAAAGAAGCCAACATTTATTGGAGTCTCAATACGACAATAATACTGGGGTAATCTATCATAAGTCTACGCGACGGTGAACCTTCCCACCTCGACTCTCCCCCATCTCTCCAACTGGCTCAGGAGGAGTTGAATGATGGCTGTACCAAGCGTTAGGTCAATCGAATAAGAAACGGTGGAACGCGGCTCACCTATTTCCTGAACCTTCGCGTCGCGTTCCTTGAGAACACCCGACCCTTCCAAACCTGGGCAATCTCATCAAACAGGCCAGGGGAACGGCTGGACAAACTTCCCAGCAAGTTTGGCCCGAGATACGCACCACATCGGCTTGGGTGGTTGGACGACGACTATGAGGTTGAATCGAAGCCGTTAGGCGACAGACTTTGGGAGATGGTGCGGAGGGTGTCGCTGAAGGACCCAAAGGTGTGAGTGTGGTGATGCCATTTCGAGTTCATGACACCTCTAACCGCACAATCTTGACTCCCAACCCAACCCAGTTCATCGAACTAGCATGCAGGCAGCGTTCTCTCGTTCTGTTATTTTCGAAGACATAGCCAGCAGAGATTGGCCTGTAAAGTGTTTAGGATAATGAACAAGATTTGGACGAAATAGGCCTACCTCCTGCAGACATAGGTCCAACCACTGACTCATTGCTGTAATGCGTCTACCGCTGAAGATCAACCGACGCCGAGCAAAGATGAAGGATAGGGTGGAGAAGGCTCTCAAACAATGTTAGTTGAGCCTTATACCCGTCCTCCAAGACACATTCCCGACCCTGTCCACGGTGGAGCTTGTCGATCGGCGCGGTACTGCTGACCGTAGATCTGGCTGCAGGGGGCGAACGGACAAGCACTGCTCAACGTTGCAGCGGTAAGTTCTCGTCCTGTTGGGGAAGTGTTGCAATGTCAGTTTGAGATCGGATTCAGGGAGTCGCGCCAAGAAACCAATGGCCAACATAGAGTGCCCGAGTAGTCGAAGTCGCCCGGGTCGAACAAGTCGTCCTGAGGGCGGTGTTGTATTAGGTAGCTCGTTTCTTGCAGGATGGTACTGAGACGTCGGAGAATGGTGTAGACGGTTGACGTGAACCTGAAGATGGCCTCGTCAGCGTGTAGAAGCAGACATTCTGGAGGTGTAGCATACCCTCTAGTTGGCCCCTCGTTGAGGGAATTGGTTATGGGACCCGGCTAGCATGATCAGCAACCTCCTCGAAACAAAAAGTCAAGAATCGAGACAATCCGTTGCAAGAGTAGGGCTGGATGTGCCTGGAAGACAGGCTGGTCGCCTAATTCTGGTTGGGATGGGCTTACTGGCTACTGTTCGCCCCGTCTGAGTCGCCGTCGTCCATCTTGGTGAGGAGGGCAGCCACAACAAGGATAGAGTGTTTGGTGAGACTCTACTGTCCACCGCCACCATGAACTGGTCAAAATCTTGCTTCTTCCCGGAGAAAGACGCCCACTGGGCCAGATATTGAAAGCACCGTAAAGACGGGCTTAGGAGACTAGAAGCAAGGTTGACGTTGAATGACAATCATGAAGAAGAGGCGCCTCCATTCACGCTTCGGCACGGTGCGGCGCGCTAAACTTCCCATGGCCAATCAGTTCTGTGATGATTTCGTTGTTTCCTCTTGCTACAACGGTTGGATGCGCACACCTCCCAAATGCCTACAAGCATGTAATCTTTGTCTCAAGCTAGTCCCAGGACCGTGAAATTTGCAGTAATATCCGACAAATCCAGCTCGATCGCGTGCTGAGCGACTCTCGCCAATCATCTCCTCAGCCTCATCGCGCGGTCCACTCTCCAGTCTTCCAACAGAACTGGGAGAGAAAGCGACATATGAACAGGTAAACATATTGGTTTAGCTCAAACTCAATCGAGCACCCACTAACGCTGTCTATCATACCTTTCCAGTATTCAATCTGGATGTATAAAGCCGAGAAAGGCACCATTGCTATGGGCACCCAATGGTGCACAAGAACGGGTGTAGGGCACTCAGCTCAGGCCAGATCGCCTCAGGTGACTCTAAGGCAAGGGATGAAAAGGCTTGATGCTTTGTTCCACTCGGCCTCCTCGTGCTCGGGCGGAGACACACGCGAGCCCACCCACTTCCACTTTCCCTTTGCTCCAATGCATCGATTTCGATGCTCCCTCATCAACTCCCCCCTTCCAACACCTCACAAACCCCCACCGTTTCAGATTGGCAACATCGAAGCGGCCAACGGAAAACTCGTTCATCAACTTTGCTTGACTCAGACCCAGAGGTCACTAATGCGAGGTCTCAGCGCTAGCGCTCGGCGGGTTCAAGATCCTGCTGTCCCTTCCTCTATCCTCGTAGCCTCTTTCCTCTCACAAGAATGGATTGGGACGAAATGGGTGCAGGTTTGGAGCAGAGGATGGGAGCCATCAGTCGTTGAACCAAAGATTTCGATCGACGCAAGTCGTTAACATCCCAGTCGACTGTGTAGCACGTTTAATTTGTTCCACGGGCATCGCATCCATGGACTCAGGAGGGTTACATCTTCCGCCTAGAAACAAGAACCAATGCACCTAATCGAAGGTCAACCGTACCAACTTCCTCGTTCTCTCTATCCAACGCCTTCATCCGGCAGCTGAAGGTCATCGCGGCACTTCATCGCCGGTCTTGTATTCACGTCCGTCCCATCGTTCTTCCCGTCACCCTCCTGCTTCTCAGTTTCGACAACCCTGTCGTTGGTTGACGAACCGCCGCCTTGTTCGAATATACTGCTGCGAGTGGGAACTTGGATTTGGGTACTTTGACTGGTCCGGTGACCATGACAAGCGTCAATTCACTTCCTTCGACTGCCAAGGCCTCTCGATTCCAAGTTCGAGGTCACCTCAAATTGCCATTCAGCGTACGAGTGCACCACCGAATGCTGAATGCTGTCATGGCAGCGTTCACCCTCCATGTTGGCCAACCACAATGATGAACGAACGTTCATCCGTTCAATGTTTTCGCCACCCACGGCACCTTCTACATCTCAGCGGTATGTATCTTGCCTTTTAGCTCGCTAATTGTGACTAACATGAAAAACTTAGCAATCATCCCCAACGGCCGAACGCTAGGTTAGAAGGTCACCCCAGCACAGTCAGTTCTCGCCAATTTCAGACACGGAAACATGTACCACCAACGGAGTGTCCTTCTATCTCCTGTCGTTGTCGGTTTCATGTACCCATGTTATCCCCAAGACAAAGTTGCGATGAATGAACAGCATCTTCCGTAAAACCTGTGCAACGCCTACTTATTATGGGAGATCCTCAGGTGATGCAGCCGCAACGAGGCTTCAAACGATCCTTGAGCAAGCCAACCTTGCCCTCTCTCCCCTCGCCACAGTCGCGACGATCATCAATAGCCTCTTCAAACTATGTCAGGCCAGCGGACTCAGACCCCTCAGCCCTGCCTGAGGGGTCTACTCATGTTGGGGCCTTTGTGGGTCAAAAAGATCCCTTGGGATGCGACGACTGGCTCAAACGGCCCACCAACGCCTCCCAAGTCTGATTCCACCCAACAACACCACACCACCCAAGATCCTCCAAACCATCTGGGCACTCGTCAGCCCCCGTCAAGAACTCGCTGATCAGTGTGCGAAGATGCCGTAATTGTCCAGTCCCCGCCATCTCGCGATCTCGCCACGCAGTCCTCCGACTCATCTAGCGAGCCGTTCACCAATCTCAATTCATTGTGCACTGATCTACGCACCTCGAGACAGGCGCTGTGATTGCGGCGACCAGGTGCCTCCACTACTACGGTGGCCAACGCTACCGGCAGGTGCAAAATGCTACTAATCCAACAGGTCCTGTTTGACACCATGCAGGCCAGACCGAGGGTTGGGGCGGAGACAAGGACATGTGCAATACAACTATGTGCGGTGAGCACAACGGCGGGTATGGGCATCGCTTCGCAGATACTCGAGATCAAGGATAAGATCGTCATCCTCGTGGCTGGCTGTATCTCATGGTGGTATTATAGATGTCCTCAAATAATAATTCTATTTCGATCTGAACTTTGCAATGAAACCGACATTTATTGGAATCTGACTACGACAACAGCAAGGATCATCTACTAGAATTCTACGTGACAGCGAACCTTCCCATCTTGACTCGCTCATGTCTCTCGATCCGGCTTCGAAGGCGTTGAACGATGGCTGCACCAAATATCAGGTCAGTTGAGCAAGATGCATCGGAACGCGGCTCACCCATGTCCAAACCTTCGCATCGCGCGTCTGGACGACATCCAGGCCCTTCGAAACCTGGTCAATCTCGTCGGATAGGCCAGCGAAGCAGCTGGAGACAAAACCCCATCTCGAATGAGCAAGATTTGACCGATGTGCGCCACGTAGGCTTGGGTTGTTGGACGACGATTGAGAGGGCCAGTCGAAGCCGTTGGGCGATGGACTTGGGGAGATGGTGCAGAGACTGGAGCTAAAGCACTCAAAGGGGGTGAGTGTGGTGATGCCGTTTTGTATCCATCACACGCCTAACCGTACAGCCTGCGCTCCCAACCCAACCCATCGAAGTAGCATGCAAGGAACCGCTGTCTCGTTCTGATATGATGGAACACATAGCAAATAGAAGTAGAGAATTGGCCTGGAAAGTGTTTAAGATAATGAACAAAATTTGGACGAAATAGACGTACCTCCTGCGGACATGGGTACAGCCCTCGAGACGTTGTTGGCGTGCGTCTATTGCTGAAGGTCAACCAACGGCAAGAAGGGGTGAGGGATAGGGTCCAGAAGGTTCTAAAGCAAAGTCGAATGAGCCTTAGATCCGTCCTAGTGGGGCTTGTCGATCGGCGTACTGTCGACGGTAATTCGTCGTTGCAGGCGCCGTATGGACAGGCGCCGCTCAAGGCTGAAGCGGCGATCGTAGGGTCCTGATACGTTGGGTAAGGGTGCTGGAATGCCGCTTTGGGGTCGGATTCGGGGAACTGCGCCAGGAAACCAACGGCCGGCATATGGTGCCAGAGCAGCCAAAATTGGCTGTGTCGAGCAACTCGTCCTGAAGACGGTGTTGTAGGTAGCTCGTTTCTTGCAGCTGGTTCCTGAGGCTTGGTAGAATGGTGTAGTCGGGTAACGTGAACCTGAAAATCGACTCGTTAATGTTTTGAGGCGAACACTGTGGAGCTGTGGGCTTACCTTCTACTTGGCCAAAAGACTGACCCCTCCCTCCTGCTCGTCGAGGCTGTTCACTATGAGACCTGGCTAGCCTGAATTAGCAAGCCTGTTAGAATGAAAAGCCGAGAATCCAGATAACCTGTGGGAGTGGTAGGACCTTGGATTTGCCTGCAGGAACACTCTGGAAGATCGGCTGAATGTCGTCGCCTCAGTTGGATGGGTGCACCGGCTCCTATTCGCCGCCATACGAGTGGTAGTCATCCACTTTATCATTCATAGCTTGGTTCAGCACTATGAGGCACCCTCATCAGTTCTCTCTCCTCCACAGATCAAAAGAAGTAACTCACAATCGTCCATTACGATCCCTGATATCGTCTTCACAAGGCTCGGATCCGCACCACGGAATCACGATGGTGTTCTTAGCGCCCAGAGCGGGGACGACGTCGTCCCATTCTGTGGCCGTCTTGACGTGCTCCCAATACAAAAAATTCGCAGTGGCGAACACGTCGGCTTGGATACTCTCCAAGATGCTGGACATTGAAGGTCGGGGGACAGGGTTCTGGGCGCCTGTATCGCGACGGGCGGTGAGGGTCTGCTTCTTCGCGAGTTGGTTGGGTCCGATTTCGAGACCGAGAGGGACACCCTACATCAACGTCAGGTCAAGCTTGTAGAAGAAAAAAAAGGTAAACACACCTTTCGTCCCCAATCATTAAACTTGTACCCAGGAGTATACTCATCTCGCAGATCCGCCTTGGCCATCAGACCAGCCTTCCCCAAGGTCTGCGCAAGCTCCTCGCACACATTGTTGATATTCGTCCTTTGCTCATCGCTCGTGCTGGCCGTAATCCCACACGGCACAACCACCGCCTGCTCACTCGCCACACACGGAGGGAGCACCACCCTTGGTTGTCACCATGCACCATGACCATCATACTAATCGCTCTCGTCGAGAGACCCCACGAGCTCTGCCAGGCGTGGTGCAACTTGCCCTTGATGAAAGGGTTCTGCACAGAGGTGTTGAACATTTCCGATTTGGAGGGGTTTTGGCCGAGGCAGTAAGAGGTGGCGGCTTGGATGCTACGGCCAGGGGCGGGGATGAAGCCTCCGAGGGTGGTCGTGTACAGACCACCAGCCTTTTCTGATTTGATACCAGGCATGACGGGGACGGCGAGGACGTCTCGTAGACTTGGCCGTAGAGTGGACTTTGGTGTCGGCTTCGTCCTTGCTAGATAATGTGGTGCGGCCTTCTTGCCAGAGGAATTCGCGAGGGCGGAGGAACGGCTGCGGGTTCTTGGATTCCCTACAAACGACGCTTCCATTGGTTGAGCAGGGGAGATCGCGATTCCGATTTGCATGGTCAGTCGACTGTCAGGGCCTTTGCTTAACCTCAGGATCGGCTGCGCTCGCATGGATGCATGGCGGTGTCGGAGGTGGGACGGATGGCGACGGGCCCTTCGATGTCGGAATGGCTACTGTTGCAGGGAGTGAGGATATGTGTCAACGACTCGATGAAATTACCACGTACGCTCTGGCAACCCTTGCAACCTCGGGGGAGAAACCTTCGATATAGTCCTTATGCCTCCAGAAGGTATCAGGGATGAGGTAGGAATTCTGGACATCGAGCTTCTGCATCGCTTCCCAGATGCACTACATCCAGAGCTTGAGGGTGCGGCAGCTGACGCTGTAGTGGTCCAACATGCCGGCTTTGAGCACCTAAACGAAGATCAGGACAAGATACACGCATGAAGGAAGCGCAGAACTCACGTTGATATACCATGAAGCAACATCGAACTCTTTCGTGATACATACTAATGGCAATCTACACGGCACCTTCGATTTTAGCGACCTCCTCCTCCTTTGAGTGCCCTTGCCTTTGCCGGCGTCTCGAAGGGGCAGGTGCGGCAGCAGCACCAAGGTCCTGAGGTTCAGCAAGATTTGTCAACTCGGTTGTGAGGGTCTTCAAGTGGTTAATAATGCTCTTGCCAGAGGCAAAAACAATCGAGCTGGATGGAGATGCGTGGAGGGCACGGGTAGTTGCAGTCTGCAAGTGGGGTGATGAGCTTGAAGAAAGGAGTCTGGTCAATGGTCAGCAGGGAGACTGCGATACGTCAGCCACATATAAGCGAGAAGGAGTGTAGTCTTACTCACAATGGTCTTCGATGAAACCGAAAAGCTTCTACGGATCCTCCGCGGCGAGTGGTAGCTCCTGGAGGTGGGGCTACTTGCCAATCGCGCCAGAGTTGGTCTCTTTCTCCTTGCAAGCGACAATTAGGACCAGGATTAGAATGGTCGATGTTGCCGTCTTTACGAAGGACGTGGCCAGGTCAAAACCCTTGGGCGTATCGGTTAAAGCAGATGCAGACATCATCAAATGCGCGATCAAAGCTGTTGGTTCTGCTGTTTCTTCTTGCCATAATGATCGGCCTCTCGAATGGCTCATCTTGGTCTTGAGTCGTTGCTTTTGCAATAAAGAATGAACTTCTCTTGTTAGGCGTCTCCTCGTCGTCCCCTCTCTATCTCGCCGCGCGAACAATTGTTCCAATGCATACTCGAATAGAGTCAACAAATAGCTCTAAATTTCTCTGCGAACCTGACATCGGGCCAAATGTGTGCACCCTCGACTTCGGTAGAGCCATTCACATACCTAGAATGTTCCTGGGATGGTTGGACCATTACTTTGGTAGGTGATATGCGAACGTGCGAATGGAATAACCTAGTCTGAAGAAGGTGATCATAAGAAGCCATCAGCGCCTTCAATGGCAATGGCTAATACAGAATATGGAAGGTTCATCAGGTGATACAGCCTCAATGAGGCCTTCAGCGGTCTACGATCAATCCAGCCTTTCCCTCTCCTCCTCGCCACGGTCCCCAGCAGTCTCTTCGATACATGTCAGATCAACGGCCTCGAACTCCTCAGGGAGGGCTGAGGGATCTACTCTTACGAGGACCATCGTGGGTCAATAAGCGCCCGTGGACTGCCACCCATGGACATGCCCTGAGTCGACCGCCATCTCGTCAACAGGTCGCTCAGAATGGTATGTTGTCTCCTGTGATATCGCTAATTGAAAACTCATACCTCGGTTGAAGACAATAGCTCAGTAGAATCACTCGATTCGACTGTAGAAGGCCAACCATCGGTCCCCTCTGCCAGCCAACTTGACACAACCGGGACCCCTGCTCAAAACCCTCAGTCCCCTCCGTCTGGAACCACCTGTGGGCAATCTCGATACATGTCTGTATAATCAAAGACACTAACCATTGCTCCCGTCGGTCGATTTAGACCAAGAACACCCGGTCCTGAATAGCAGCACAATCAACAGTACCATTCGAGGAAACGTGATCACTGGCACAGTGTACGGTGAGTGAAACACACCAGCTTCATTTTTGCATTCTCGCTCATCTAGGAATCATATTCAGGAACTGTAACCATGAACTTCAACGAGTCGAACGTATGTCCTTTGTCTTACCATATCGGATACTGCTCAACCGACGAATAGAAGCTCATCGAGCAGCTAAAAGCCTCTCTCAAGGCCGATTACCGCTACTATCCGGATGGCGATGAGGCAGCCTCGCTCCACAGCTGCTGCTGTCCAGGCACTCGCAAGTCGATCCTTCAAGCAATCATCAAATGGGCCATCAGCCTTTCAACCGACAGCGCCGCAATATTCTGGCTTGCAGGCCCCGCAGGGACAGGCAAGAGCACGATCGCCAACACGATCTGTCATGAGCTCGATTCTATCATTGTCAGTGACGGTGGTGGCAGAACCGTGCTTGGGGGGAACTTCTTTTGCTCGCGCCAGTTTCCGGAAACAAGGAATCCGGTCTGGATCGTCCGTACCATTGTCTACCAACTCGCACTCAAGTCGCCAACATTCAAGGCTGCATTACTGGAGTGCGGGAGGCTTGAGACGGTTGACCATGGCCCCATGTCTCAGCTTATAGCCCTTCTGGTCGAACCCTGGACCGCATCCACCTTCGAACGCCTAGCAAACAGCGAGCCGATTTACGTGGTTTCCATCGACGCCCTTGACGAGTTGGACGGAGAGAAGGGATCTGAGTTCTTGCGCACGCTACTCGATATCGTCAAAGAACATCAACTATCGGGTCTCAAGTTCCTCCTCACCAGCAGGTTGCATCCCGCAATGATTAGCCATGTCGAATCGTCTCACAACAAACAGGTCTGTCGGCTCGAGCAGGTGCCCGTCGAAGAGACAAGTGCAGATATCAAGATCTTTCTTGAAGAGAACCTCGGCGGGTGTGCCACAGAAGAAGAAATCGACCAATTCGTCTCAGATGCGGCAGGATTATTCATCTATGCGGCCACGGTGGTGGAATACGTCAAGGGACGGGATCGAGAAGAGCAAAGGAGCCTCTTGGAACAGCTGGTTGCCGCTTCTTCGTCTCCTGCCCATCGACCTTCCCTCGGTGCTACCGCGACGCTGGACGATCTCTATACCCATATCTTGGAGACATCGCTTGTGGATCGACGAGACCAAAGGGACGCCAACGCGTTCGGGGACAGCCTGTCCATCCTACACACTTTCCTTTGTACCATCGAGCGAACATCGACATCTGTTGCCATTGGCATCCTCAACGCCACACGAAACATGGAAGAAGCAGCGCTGCAGACGGGCGATGCGAACGGGATCCTTCGACGACTCCATGCTGTCCTGTACACCAAAGGAGGACAAGTGACATGGTTCCACAAATCATTCCTTGACTTCATGTTCGACATTCGCCGCTCACAGAAGTTCTTCTGCAACCAAGATCAGCATCACTGCCGCCTTGCAGAGGGATGTTTTGGGGTTATGAGCAAACTGCTGCACTTCAACATGGCCAATATCCCAAGCTCTTACCAGCTGGACCATGACAACACAACACTGGCAAGCTCCATTGACATCAACATCTCAGATGTCCTGCGATATACATGTGGAAGCTGGGCAGGCCACCTGCCACTGACGCCCGGAGAACAGACCAATGATCTCCTCGTTCTTCTGCACGACCTCCTGCAACTACGATTCCTGTTCTGGATCGAGGTCATGAACCTTTTGGGATGGCGTGGTCGTTGCCAGGGCATGCTTCGAGATGCCCAGAACTGGGTTGCCAAACTCAAGGTGTGCTCTACCCAGTTAGTCATCCGCTCAACGCTAACACCTCCTTCAGGAACCTGTGGGGTGGACCAGGGAGTTGGCCGATGCAGGGGCGTTTGCCATGTATCATAATACAAGCGGGGCTGCATCGTCAACGCCTCATTTGTACATTTCATCCCTTGCCACATTCCCCCGCAATTCATCCCTCCTGCAGGAGTGGAGGCATCATTTCGAGGGCATCCCTCAGTTCATCAATGCACCTGGAGCCGCCGGTCAGGCGCTGCTGTCATCTTTTGTGGCTGAAGGCAAAGTGAAGGCAGTTGCAGTCGCTCCAGACGGCACCACTATTGCCATTGGAGCATCATCTAAGATCTATATCTGGGATGTGTCTACAGGGGAGGTGGTGAAGATATTTGAAGGCCACACTAACACTGTGAACTGTGTGGCCTTCTCTCACGATGGCAACCAAGTTGTCTCTGGCTCAGATGATGAATCTGTCCAAGTTTGGGACTTGTCAACTGGGGAGGAGGTGAAGAGATTCATAGGCCACGCCAACAATGTCAACTCAGTGGCCTTCTCCCCCAAAGGTACCCAGATTGTCTCAGGTTCAAGTGATTATTCCGTACGAGTTTGGGACTTGTCAAGTGGGGAAGTGAAGATGCTCAAAGGCCACACCAACAGGGTCACCTCAGTGGCCTTCTCTCCTGATGGCAACCTGATTGCTTCTGGCTCATGGGATCAATCTGTCCGAGTCTGGGACTTGTCAAGCGGGGAGGAGGTAAAGAATTTGAGAGGCCATATCAGCCGGGTCACCTCAGTGGCCATCTCTCCTGACGGCACGCAAATCATTTCTGGCTCATGGGACGAAACTGTCCGAGTCTGGGACATGTTGACCGGGGATGAGGTGAAGACCTTGGAAGGCCACACCGACTGGGTCAACTCGGTGGCCTTCTCTCCTGATGGCATCCAGATTGCCTCTGGATCGCTTGATAGATCTGTCCGAGTCTGGGATCCGTCAACTGGGGAGGAGATGAAGACCTTCAATGGCCACACCAGCGGGGTCAATTCGGTGATTTTCTCTCCTGACGGCACTCAGATTGTCTCAGGTTCAGACGACAATTCTGTACTGGTTTGGGACCTGTCAACTGAGGAGAAGGTGAAGAATTCCGAAGGTCATACAAAGGTGGTGAGCTCAGTGGCCTTCTCGCCTGATGGCAGTCAGGCTGTCTCAGGCTCATATGACCAATCTGTCCGAGTCTGGGACCTGGCCACTGGGACAGAGGTCAAGACCTTCCACGGCCACACAGATGATGTGAATTCAGTGGCCCTCTCCCCCGATGGCACCCAGGTCGTCTCTGGCTCAGACGACAACTCTGTCCGAGTCTGGGACATTCCTTCAGGCAAGGAGGTCAAGAGCTTTGAAGGCCACATCAGCTCGGTCTGCTCAGTGGCCTTTTCTCCCGATGGTACCCAAGTTGCCTCAGGCTCACACGACCAATCCGTCCGGGTCTGGGACGTGCTGACAGGGAAGGAGGTCAAGAGCCTCACATACCACACCGAAACAGTCTATTCAGTCGCATTTTCTCCAGATGGCACCCAGATCATCTCTGGTTCGCAGGACAAATCTGTCTGGGTCTGGGAGATGTCAACCATGAAGGTGGTGAAGACTTTCAAAGCCCACACCGACCCGGTCTACTCAGTGGCCTTTTCTCCCAACAGTACCCAGATTGTCTCAGGCTCATATGACAAATCTATCCGAGTCTGGGACCTGGCGACTGGGAAGGAGCTCAAGAACCTCACTGGTCACACATCAGCTGTTAATTCAGTGGCCGTCTCTCCTGATGGTACCCGAATTGTTTCGGGCTCAAGCGACAAAACTATCCGAGTATGGGACACGTCAACTGGGGAGGAGATGAAGAGATTTGAAGGCCACACCGACAAAATCACCTCAGTGGCCTTCTCTCCCGATGGTACCATGCTTATCTCGGGCTCAGATGACAAAACAGTCCGTGTCTGGGACTGGTCAGCAGAACAAACCCAAGCGCGGTACGTCCGTCAGAAGAACCTTGAAGGATATCACACTGGTTGGCTCCTCTCACCATCAGGGTTCCTTATGTTTGTTCCATTGCCCGCCCACCTCCCTGATGATTCCAATGTTCTTACACTCCCTCAAATGTCCGCGCCGAAACTGGATCTATCTAATGTGAAACTGGGCGATAAATGGGCTGAATGTTACACTCCAAGGTCTTTATAGACAATATTATTTACTCTGTACCCTCTTTTTACGCATTGATGATCCTGAATTCCATATCCTCGCCCACTGATCATGTAATATTATATTTCCCTCTACGAGAATACTACGCAGTACACAACCCTGTAGAACGTGGAGTGACCTTCTAGCTAGGGGAAATCATGGGTGGAGAAGAAGGGATGGGGGGTACATGCACTCGCAAAGGACAACACTGTTCCTTCAATTGAGCTTCAAAGCGAGTTCGTGATGGCTGCCAATCCATGATCTGGAGTAGTCTCTCGACCATCTGGACCTATGCTGATCCTCGAGGTAGACTGTGGTACTTACATGGATTACATTGTGCTCCTCTCCCGTCTGAATTCATTATCTGAGCTTCAGGGTAAACACCAGCACTCTGCTTATCAAGATCTTCGTTTTGACTCATGCACGACATTTTAAAATATTACAAGACCCTTGATCCAACCGAATTGTGCTGCCTCTTTCCCTTGACCAGTCGTAATCGCCATGCGTATTCTGCCAACAAGGTAATCAAACAGTTCCATAGTATTTGTATGGCACACAGGAGAAACTCGGAATTCAGCCCCTAATTTCCAGCGCGTCGTGTCGCGTACACGGTCACGTTAGGGGTGGGTGACGTCGTCACCCATCAAGGTCTTACAGGCCCTCGCTCTCCCCTCTTCTACACTCAGAACGACAAATAGATGGATAGCAAACACTCAAGACCAGATGACGAGGAAGACGGCGATGTGCTCGTGATCGGCAACGATGGCCTCCGATGTTGACGACTACTTGGAAGCATGCCTTGTCAAACGACCCCACCATGCCTCTCACTCTAATCTCATCCTGCAACACCGTGTTGAACTTATCTTATCATATCTGATGTAGATTAGTTTGACTTGTGACCTTTGGTCTAGACTCTTCCAGAACATTCTATGAGGCTATGCGTATGCTACAGCATTTGTCATTCATTTGTCATTATGACTCATGTGCTGACTGAGCTTTGACTCACTTCGTTACTCAGCACACACGTGACTGCTTACATATCGTCTATTATTAGTTTGCTCTACATGTATATAAACCCCTGTATTCGCTACACTAATCCCCATCGTTTTACACAACCTACTACAGTCACTTACCTCAAGTAATAAGCTACCTGGTAAGCCTACTAGCATAGTTGCAGTAGTGTTCTTCAGGTTATGAGCCCTGAAGCCATATTGGAGCGCTGTAATGGCTGCACCATAAACCTTTGGTTAGTGCTGTAATGGCTGCTTTCCTAGACTACTAGTCTGCGCTTAATTGCTGCAACTATCTAGTCGAACCAGGTGGCTGATAGGCTGAACCTATGCCTTTACTCTGCGCTGTCATGGCTGCAGATTCCCGTGCTGTCATGGCTTGCGGGTATATGGGGCAAAGACGCGCTGTTATCGCTGCATCTTTGATTTGTGATATACGTTGCTGACAACCGTTGTTTGACAGATCTAACAAATCTACAATGTCCAACACTCTCATCAGCACCGTTCCCCTCTTCACTGGCAACAACTTCATTGGTTGGAGCAAGATGATGATTGCTTTCCTCCAGATGCAAGGACTTTGGTCCATCGTCAATAGATCTAAGACTTTACCTGCTGTCTACACAACCTCGGATACAAATGCCAAGGAACGTCAGGAATGGTACGATCTAGACGACAAAGCTACTGGTGCCATCACTCTTCGTGTCACTAGGCACATCTCGGCTTCTTTTGGTGTCGAAACATCTGCCAACATCTGGAAGAAGCTCAAGGCCAACTATGGTACTGCGAGCATGCCCATCATTTTCTCCAAGTTCACCCACCTCATTCGCATGCGCATCAGGACCAACGATCCTTGTCCTGATATCGCTGAATTTGAAGATTACCTTGGGCGTCTCACCACCAATAGCGTCACTCTTCCTTCCTTCATCCAAACCATGATCTTCATCAGCTGCGTCCCAGACAAGTATGACAACGTCGTCTCCCTCCTCCTTCAAACCAAAACAAAGGAGGATCTCAAGCTTGAAACGGTGATCTCTACCGTTGTCGCTGAATATGACCACGTCGCCAGCCCTGCTACCCTCAACAAGTTCACTGGCATCAAGAAGAAAGGGGGTAACCCTAACTTCCGCCAGCAACAGGGGCAGCAGAAGGAACTGGCTAAAGACGGTAATTCCCAGAACTCCAAAGGGAAGAACCGCGGTTCCACTGGAGGCAAGAAGAAGAAGGAAAAGAAGAAGTCTCAAGGCCATTCACACTCCCACGCCAATTCCCACATGGTGTCGGCTGCCTTCTTAGGCTCTCATACTGTCTCTCTCGCTCCTCAGGAGTATGTACCTCCTCAGGAGAAGGTCTCAGTCCTCTCTTTCGAGAAGACTGGACCCTCCATTGTCCAACGTCCCATCAACCTCACTCCCTCCACTCATCTTCCGGCCTCGGCTGCCAAAGCCAAAGCTGCTCCTTCCACCGAAACACCCGTTTACCCTGGTGTTGGTGAGGCTAGGAGGAACTGCGGTGAGCTCAATTTACCCAAATCTGCTCGCAACCTCAAAGTCTTCGAGGATGTGCAGAAAAAGAAACGAGCTCTAGCTGACCGCATCTCTTCTCCTATGCCTAGGTCCCCCAAACGTGCTCGTACCGAGTCCCCTGACCCAGCGTCCATTCTGTCGACGCATTGGTTGCAAGGAACCCAAGAACTCGGATCACTATCACAAGAATGGGAAGATCTGGAGGAGCGAGGAGGGCAGAGGATGAGGTCTCACTTGCCGACGAATCCAATTCCAACTTGCTCTTCGGGTCATATTCCCGATCACGTTCGCTGGGCCAGGATGCCGGACTACCCGAACTGGGAGACCGCAACTACCTCTCAGAATGTGATGACTTCGGATCAAGCGACGAGGAAGGCTCTGAAGCAGGAGCTCAAGAAGGAATGTCGCAAGGAGAACCGCAAACTCGCCAAGAGGGCTCGATCGATCCTCGCGGATCTCGAGAGGGAACTCCTCGTTCATCCCGATATCGAAGTCTCAGTTTCCAGGGCGACATCCAAGAAGTCGACCAGGATCTAGACACCGTGTACTACAACGACGATGAGTATGTTCGCTCTTATTCCGTCAGGAAACACTTGACTAATTTGTCACATCCACAGCATCTTCTAATTGATATGGAGCAGCTGGATGACGATAGTTACTTAGAGTTTTGCTGTGCATTAAACTACTTCGTAACAAAGCAGGACTCTTTTCTTGCTAACAAGTGTGAAGATGCTAATTGCATCGCCTGTAAGAATTTCGAGCAATCCATTACATGGATGATGGACACCGGAGCATCGATGCATGTGACACATTCGAAGTTGGACTTCTTTGAGTACAAAGAAATCAAGAACAGTCCGAGGGTTAACACTGCTTCCAAGGGTACCACCCTGTCCATCAAAGGAATTGGGAGTATTCGAATCAATCATACTGTCATAGGTGTTGATGGTAAAGAGACAAATGTGGAATCCGTGATTAAGCCAGTTTATCACATCCCCAACCTTGCTACTTGATTGTTCTCCCCAGGAACTTTCTTGCAGCAGTCCGGAAATACACTCTGGGCCAATTCTCTTTCTATGAGAATTGACGACTCTGATGGAAGAAATTTCATCATGAGTTCACAATATTACATAGGTTTTGACATAGTAATCATGTGCCACCAGACGTGTGATTTTCCCTTTGGCTTGTGTCTCACCGGGGCCAGCTTGCCATCTCCTCATTCTAATGACACATATCTAAGCTCTGTGACGCATCTGGAATGGCATTCTTGCTGTGAGCTGTTACCATATCATGTATACTACATTCGTTATCCGCATTTTACGCAAAGCCATGCTTTCCTCATGGTTTACCGCGATACAGTACTATTCCCCTCCACCGAATTACAGCCTGACTGAGCTCTAGTGGTGTTGAGCCAGCTTGGAGCTGCCTCATACACCACTTCATGCAAAGCATGACTCAGCTCTTTTAAATCGCAGACCTAAAAGACCGCTCCAACTGAAGCAGCTCTCCTTGTGTCCATAGCACGTGGCGACGATAGGCAGCACTACTGGGAAGCGAGGATTGAAAATACTGTGCAAGCTTGGTACGACGCCGGGCAGGCATATTATGTTCCAGCTTGGCTCACATAGTGACAGTAGCCACACCACTACCCTGTCTGAGCTCACTAACAATGGACTCCGAAGGTGTTCCAAGTGCTATGTAGAAACTCGGTAGCAACAGTGAAAGCCTTGCTCAAGAGCACTATCAGAGCTCAAGGATGAAGGTATAGAAGAAAATGGCAAGTACCATGTCACAGCTCGCCCTTTGTGAAACGGGGCAGGGATGTGAGTGCCTTGAAACATTCCAGCTTTGTCCACAGAGTGAGAGCAGCTTCACCACTACACTGTCTGAGCTAACTAACAATGGAATCCGAAGGCGTTCCAAGTGCTATGTAACAGCTCGGTGGAAAAGTGAAAGCCTTGGTCGAGAGCATTATCAGAGCTCGAGGATAAAGGAATAGAACAAATGGTGAATACCATGTCACAGCTCGTCCTTTGTGAAATGGGGCAGGGATGTGAGTGCCTTGTAACAGCTCGGCAAGAGCAGCAGTGAAATCCTCGCCTGAAAGCAATGTCTGAGCTAGACAATGGAGGCATGCAAAGAATGAGCGAGTGCTATGCAGCAGCTTGGCAACAATGGAATGGAAAGGCGGTGCGAGTCCCTTGAAACGGCCCTGTAAGAGCAGCAGCAAATCCCTTGCGAGTCCTGTGTCATAGCTCGGTGAAATGGTAAGAACGCACACCCCGCAGCGACTGCCTCAGCTGGGTGATGACGGAGTGAAGGGATAGAGTGGCAGCTGTTTCACCAGACTGTGGACACTTCAAAGTCAATAGTCTCCAGCACGTGCAAATAATATCCCATTATCTATCCGCAGCGGAAAGATACCTGCATTGGAAAGCCGCCTGGATGGGAAAGGCGGATAAACTGTGTCGTGAACACGGTCAGCCCCTAGCCCCTATCTCGCGCCCCTATTTTCGTTCCATCTTATCTTTTGATCTTTCATTCATCTTATCGCTTTTACCCCTATTTTCCCTTTAACTCCGTCTCGGCATGGACACTTTCACTATGGTACGCTACCTTGTTACATTTCATTCTTCTCTGCTACAGGTGCTGCCTTACACACAGCCCTTTGATACTTCTATTCATTCATCTCCCCGACTCATTCCTACTGTATCATTCTTCTTCGCGCTGCCTCGCGTAGCCTCGCTCGGCCTCGGGCGGTTTCCATTCTTCTCCCTGTTCTTCTCTATGCTGCCTTATGCAGCTTCGCACGGCCTCGGGCCACTCTTTGTCATTCCATTGTTTTCTTGCTTACTCGTATCTCGGACTCATCGCGGCTATGCACATGTTCTGTAGAGTATATAAGCTAGCTAGTACGCTCTGTATTTCCTCAGCTTGACCTCTTCGTCAATACACCGCTTAACTCGCATCTCTCTGCTCTGCTCTGTGCTGTTAGACAATCTTGGATCTTCCGCTATTGTCTTCCTAGTCACTTCTGCCTCTGCTCTCGTTGTCGCCAATCGACCTCGAGTCTCCTCCGTTCGCCTCGTGTTCACTGTGTGGTGTTCGCCTCTGTCCGCTTAGGTCTTCTGACGCGTACTTCGCGACAAACTGGGCCTTATTTGACAAATATCGAAATCGTCACACCATATGCATCTTTGCACGCGCATGTCCATGCAATCACCCGCATGGAAAAGAGTGGAGGGGTACATAAGTCATGACTGCCTTTGCTACGCAGTCATGAACAACATGGCCACCACTCCTCCCCTCAGCTTCTCTGTCCCTTACGCGAAATTTCTCCTCGAGGAGGAATGGCGGACTCTCATTCTCTGGCTAGCAATGTCACATCCCGCGACCTCGGCGTCTCTCGGCGGACGCAATACGCCGACCGCAACGTTCATCCACCTCGGCCGAGGTCCCTAGACCTCGCCTCCTCGGTTCGGCTATCGTTCATCTCGCAAACCTCGGCACATTCCCATTCGCACTCGCCTTGTCTCGGTTCCCGTTCACATGCTTTCCTATGGACTCCCGCCTCTGTACTTCTACGTTCCCGTCGCTTCCTGTGGACACCCGGCGGGTGGCCTTTGGCTATCCCTCAGCAGTCCAGCGGCTCGCCGCATTCTATAATTATCATCTCGGACTCTAGTATATAAACTTGGTTACACTCTCCTGTATTCAGCATTTGGATAATCGAACAGATTTCCTATCATCCAACTCTTACTCTGACAACCTCGCTTTACCTCTATCATACTCGGTCACATCTACAAGGGACTCGTTGTGTCGTGTCGGACCAGCGCACGCACGCTGAGCCTGCGTCCCCCTTGCACACCGGTCTACCGGATAGCTCGGCCGCCGAACCTCGGCGGGCTCCGGTCACAGTATCTTACAAGCAAGCTGGTTACGCGCAATTGTCATGGATCTGACGACTGGGTTCGTTCCGATAGAAGATGGTTCGGAGATTTATTATAAAATAAGGTCTGGGTTCTTCAAATATCAGCCTGGTCGACCATGCAAATCAATTTGGATTTGAATCCAATTTAAATATAATTCACATTCAAATCGATTAAATTCAATTTAACCACAATTTTATCATGGCTACTGGTGGGGTACCAGGAGCCTCCCCGATTTAATGATTCAAATATGTTTCCAAGTGAGATTTAAACCAGATTCAAAACAGGATTCAAATTGCACTCAAATCACACGATTCAAATCTGTTGAAAAGAGACTTGAGTTCAAATTCAAATTCAAACTTGAAGGTTCAAATCAAATTCAAAGCAAATATAATCAAATCAAATTCAAAGCGAATTATATTCAAATCAGGTCAAATCCATTACAAAATATTCAAGTATAAATTTACATAGGAGTCCACTGTCGTACTCGAAGTCCGCCACTGAAAGACTTGCAAATGCAAAGTCAAGAAGTGCCCAATGACGATCCCGCATTGAGGTGCCAACTCAGCGGGGGAAAGGCAAAGGGCAGGCAACACGGTAAGCGAATGGAAACCCCCGTTTATAAATGAATCATGCTTTGGTATTGTTTGGTTTGCACCAACAATCACGCGTGACTGCGCACGGGCGCTGGCCGGCTATGCCACACACATGCAAACATAGCCAGCGAATAAAAGGAATGGACCTTCAGCCTTCAAGTCCATCTTCCCCTCGCGCTCCCTTGCTAGCTGCCAACTAGCAAGGGGACGTCGAGGGACTTGGTGAAATTGTTCCTACATTACTTTACTTTACAATACAATTACAATAGTTAACATGTATAAATTAAATTTAGATTGATTCAAATATATTTGATTTGCGATTTCAAATCAGCTTTAAATATAGATTTGAATCTTGATTTGAAGCCCAAGATGGCAGGCGCCGAAGCCATAAGATTATACTGCGTGAAAGGTTTGAATCCGCTTCAAATTTGCTTCAAAGCGGCGCAGATACCACATTAAATTGAGTTTAAATCATATTCAAATCAAATTCAAATGTAATTTAAATCACTTATTCAAATCCAAATCGATTTGCGTGGTCGACCAGGCTGATATTTGAAGAACCCAGACCGGTTCACGGATTTATTTGACCTACATGGAATCGCTTCGAGCAGAGACTGTAAGCTGATCACGAGTTTATAAATTAAGTCCTAGAGCACTAATCCATGCTCAGTGCAATGCAATGTTGATTGGTGCTGCCGCCTCAATGCACTGCAAGGCCGTGATCCAACCCCATCCCTTTCTGAAGTCCCTGCATAATCTATTCCTCAATGATACGCCTCCTGCCCGAGAGGATCTCACCATGTCCCTATTCAATCTTGACTGCGACTATTTTCCATTCGACTGGTTTCCTACGGGGTGGTGGAGTGCGCCTGACAAGCGGTGCACTGTTACGGCAGACGATCTCGTATTGGAATGGCGCCGATGCATGTGCGCTAAAGTTTCCGTCAGCATTTTGAGGAGCTTGAGAGGCTTGAAGAGCGGACTGTGGGGCAGAGAAAGCATATGGCAAGACGAAGAACCTGAGATCGGAGAGGCTGAAGCTGAGGGTTATAACCATAGTAGCGTCCTGTAGTTCCGGCTCTCGTGCCATTAGCTGAAATATATGAGACCTTTCTCCTCTTCGCCATTCTTTTGCCAGATTTTTAAATCTCTCCAGCCCACATACTCGTGATCCCTCAAGCCTGGGCAACGGGCCAAAGAGGATGAGTCATCCATCCATGGAAACCTATTAAAGTCCTTTGCAAGCCTGCGTCTTTGCAATTACCGGCTTTCAGTCCCACTCGCTCCCACCATCACTCCACTCGCACATCATGAACCCGTTGTTACAGTACATGGTACGTCTAAGTATACTCACACAGGAAAGGAAATCCTCATACCGCTTTCTGTTAGAAATTGGAGTTGGAGGTAACAGCTTGTCTTCGATCCGCCAGGCGTCAAACTGAACAACTGGACTCGCAGACATGTGACGACGAAATCGAGCAACTATTGCGTGCCTTTGAAAAGCTCATGAAGGAGGAAGCTGAGGAAGCTGAACTTATTGAAGCTCTTGGAGACCTTCAAGACGTGATTGTGAAGCACGACGCGCTCGTCTGGGCCCTGTCCCCAAGATTTCCTGAATGGCAGCTAGGGTACTATGATGTAAACGTGCTTAAAGTATACCAAGGTGAGCCACAGATAATTTCCTTGACCATTGTTCCTTACTGCAGCCCTACAGATGCTCTCGGTTTAACAGATGATTAGTATAGATTACTGTATTCTCTCCGCTTTGGATCATTGAGGAGACAATCTTTCCGCTGCGCAATTCGATGGTAGATTTTCTGGTGACAGGAAACTTTAGCTCCTTCCAAACTTCTTGAGATCATGTGGAGCCCTCTCATCTGTGCTACCATCTATAAATAAGGTGCCACGGATTCCTGTTTCACCCAGCCCGCCCGCCTCTTGCTCGTGCCATCCTTTTCACAATGCCACCAGCTCTTGCTCCTGCAAACAGGTCCGATCCCACCTCAAGCGAGTCCTCTAACCCGGACGGGACACCCTCTGAAGCTCTTGATATTCTATGCCCCATCATGATGATGCTTGTGAGCCAACTCCCAATATTCCAGGAGCATAATTTCACCAGCACCTCCTAGATTGCGCAGCTTTCTATAGTGAGAGATAGCATCAAAGCCAATTCTGCAGCGGATATAACTCCGGAAGCCATGGCTGCTTTTGGACAAGGACACCATCGTGGAGATATATTGCCGTTTGGGCAGGTACTTTGTGGAATTGAACATGATCCTATATGCCCTTCACAAGTGTTATCCCAACGGGGGCATCAAGCCCGAACTTCCTCTCTAGATATGAGCTAGACTTAGTTTATCTCAACCTATCCGAAAATGAATCCCACTCCGATTGGCTTTACCGCCTTTTTATACGCCGCTGGATTTGATATTTAAAACACACTGCTAACTTGAAGTCTTGACGCAAGAGCAAGATTAGTCCAATACTTCAGCCCAAACTTGCCACGCATCGTAAACCAGGGATGGGGTGCTGGAAACGTCTCTATCCTCAGGATCTCTCCACCAGGCGAAGGGGTGCCCACTCAAAGGCAGTGGTCCTTTGAAAGGAGTGCCGGGGGGTGGCCGTTCCTCTTCAGGAATAGCTTCCAAAATGCAACTCTTCATCCAACTCCTCTTTCACAATAAAAGCAAAAAGCCGTTGACAATTTCCGAGTAGTATTGTCGTGATTGGGATCCTTCCGCGTGCCGCGTGAATACCAGTCCATGAAACCAGACTGCGATTCCCTAGAACAAAAGCGTAAGGATAGCTTCAGGTGGGTGGCCATGAGTGAAAATGAAAGAATTCGCACCAACTCTTGATTGGCCAGTTCTCTATACAACTTTTTATCCGCTCGATCCATCTCGGTGAAGTAAGCCCAATGGCATGCCAGACAGTCGAGAGCCCTCAGGATGCTGTATGCGAGCACTGTCTCGAGGTTCATGGAATCGAGATCGAGAAGCACCGACATCGTTGATGAAGAAACCCCGATGGCAGGTTGAAGAGTGCGTGCGTCGAGGAGGCGCCTTTGGAGAGGCTCAAATGAGGCCATGATGTAGGAAATGTCCGATTCTGGGACCATGCAAGTCCCACAGGACTACTTATACCATGACGAGATCAAATCCTGTATCTTAAAAGAGCCGCATTTTCACTCATACTTGCCACAAATCATGCCCCACTCCTTCGAGTACCCCCACGCACTTGGCCTCCTCAAGCCCGAGTGGGACTCTGTTTTGGATTACGTGAATGCCCGACTTGTAGCTTGCATGGCATGGTATAAGGACGAAGGCTTTGCTACTTCAAGTGTGGAGGAGCGGTGAATCTATGTTCAAAACTTGAAACGAGAAATAGTAGGTGCTCTGCCTAGCTTTGAGGAGTGCCGAGCCTCACCAGCTGGCTTGAAAGTGCATTGGAACGTTTCTATTTGGATGCGCCACTCTTCAAGTCAACAACCTTGACATGCCAATGCCGTTGCGACACGTCTCCGCACTCATGGTTGGTCGAAGGTTCTCGAAGGAGAGTTTTGAGGAAACTTTGGAGAACTGCCCCACCCCACCAATCGATACGATATGGCTTGTGAATGTATGGTGGACGAGGAAGGGGTGGTGTGGAATGACTGCTGCCTACATGATCACAGCTTGGAGAATCTACAGTGCTCGGGTGGTGTCCACCAACAGTAGTACGACTATTGTGGTAATTACCATGGATGGGAAGTCATGTTTGCCACAGTAGTCATGTTATGACTATTCATGAATATCCTGCATCTAGTGGTGAGCAATAGTCATGGAGTAGTCATACTACTATTCTGCAACGAATATTCATATTCATAGTCATGGAATAGTCATGTTAGTGGGAGAAGCAGTAATCATGATATTCATGATGATATAGCAGTTGATGATGATTATATAATGGATCAAACCTGGTCTAAAAACCTTATTTTTAATGATGGGGCTTCACTCTTTTCAGATTATGGCCTCAAATGCTAACAATTGTTAAAATAAGGTGCTTCCCCCACTCTCCCAGGGTGTATTCAGCCCCAAATTAAGTCCAGGTATTTGGTTGCAGTTGTGGCTGTAATCACTTGTCATAGGCATGAATATTCTCTAAGTCATGCAATAATCATCACTATTACTACCTATTACATGACCATTACTATTCCCTACCCTAACCTCTAACCCTGACCCTAACCCTAACAAACCCTAACTCTAACTGTCCTAGTCTCAAGTGTTGCAGTTAGGGTAAGCGCAACACCCTTACCCTAACTGATGGTCTGTGCTTCATAGACTGTATTACTATAAATTATGTATTTAATTAGCATTATTTATCCATGATTATTCATGATTATAGCAATGATTACCCATGATTAACATATGATTATCACCATGAACATTAGATGATTACTTGCATGAGTATCCATGACGAGTTTCCTGAGTATTCAGTGAATATTTCATGAAAATCGCATGAATAACACTTGAATATTGTATTTCCACTCCCATAGCAATATTCAATGATATTCATGGTCCAGTATTCATGTTTTGGCACGCTATTTGTGACTTTCCATCCATGGTAATTACAGCAATAGTCGTACTATTGCTGGTGGATACCAGTGAGTGCTCAAGTAGCTTCAGGATACACACGTCCAGCCCCCTATTGCACTCTTCTGGAAGAACTAGGAGACCAGGCCCAGTTTGTTCTACCAACATCAATCCTAACTACGCCAGAAGATGATGTTTAACCTTTCCCCGACAACGACAAGCTCGAGCATTTGCAGAGACTCTCAAACTCTATGGCCATAGACTATTCCGAGTAAAATTTGCTCATTTGTACGATGGTTTTGGACAAAGAAATGCGTTGACCGCGGAGAAAAAGCGCAAGTGAAGCACGGAAACGAATGATCCCCTACGGCGAGTCCCTACAGGTAGCCTCCATCACCTTGTCCTCGTCAGCCCTTGCCGACAGAGCTCAATCAATTGCTTCAAGATCGCGTGTTAGCAGCGTCTTGAGTCGATTAAATGTATGACGTTGAGATACCAAGTCACCATGCGCCCATCAAAGGAGACAGAGAGACCGTCCATAGGTAAGGTTCCTCCAATGTAGACATCCTCAGGATGGAGTGTCATGGTGTCATCATCGAGGGAATGAATCAATCCAGGATCGCCATGCGATGGTTCATCATTTGATATGATCTCTTTGTCCTTTGTCAATGATGCTTCCTGAATGCCTGATAATTCTCCGTCTTCGCATGGCTTTCCGAGATCCAAAGAACCGGAGTCCGCTTGGAAGGCAGCTGGGAGGAAAAATTAGAGAGGGTAGGTCCATCGGAAAGGCAGAGGAAACGATGCTGGGTGACTCACTGCTCTGAAAATGTGTGGCACTCTTTGAACTTTTCTCCACTCCTTTCAAAACATTGTCCGTCCCTTGACTTGTTTTCCCTGGAAGACCAAACTTGGTTGGCCCCTTGGATTTGAGAACTGGAAGTGGGAGATCTGGAACGACTCTGTTAACGACCGCTGGAAAACGCGGAATAAGTTCACGAAACGTACGTGCTGAGTTCCTCTTCCTGCTATTACTCATTCTGATGATTGTGGTTGACCACAATCCACAATTCCGCGCAGCCAATTCCATGCGCTTATATAGTGGAAGACCGCTGCGGCGACAGCGGACAACACTGAGAGGACCGGAACCAAGTGAATGGCATGACGTCTATTGAGGGATACTAAGGACACGATGTGGTGGTTGTGGTACAAGATCTATGGAAAGGAGACAGGCAGGAAGTGTCGTAACGACGCGTGATGACTAAGCGGTCGTTACACACCTCCCACCTCTAAAAATGGAACGGGGAAAAAAATCAAACACACAGACCAAAAAAGAAGACTCTGTAATGAAAACCAGGGACATCAAAAGGATAGCTACCGCAAGAAGTCAAGGGATTAAAGAACCGCAATGAGGATCAGGTGCAGTGTCGAAAGGATATCGCAAGGGGAACAAGAGGAATACAAAAAAAATGGAATGGGGTTATCGGGTGCCAAAGAAATAAAAACGGAGGGGTGAATTCAAACATACATTCAATCAGACTCTTCATCTTCTCTCATCACCAACTCCCAGAACTCGTCTGTATCATACTCCGCATCAGCATATTCATGCTCCGAGTCGACATCCGAGTCGACAGGTGAGGCTCCAACAGCAGCGGCGATAACAGGGGTGGGAGCAGGTGGGATGTTGCGGGTGGGATCGCCGGGGCACGTCTTCGACGAATGAGCCTTCCAGCCAGGGGAAAGGGGAGTCTTGTGACAATGGAAGCAGCCTCCAGCGGCACGGAGATCAGCACGCTCAGCCTCGGACAGGCCATTAGCTCCAGAACGAGAGGATTGCCAATGACAGGCAGGAGTGACTCCTGGCGCACGATACCCTCAGCAAGCATAGAGTTCCAGGTCGAGGACATGGTGTTGATCAATGAGTCAACCTTCAACAAGTCGTAGCCAAGGTTGGGGATGGCACGGACACAGAGGGAGAGGAGGTGATGGCAGTGGAACAGGAGGTGGTTCTTGAACATGGTGTCGGTGATCTTCCAGGTAGGACCAGCAGTACCAAGCACCCCTCGAGTAGTCTGAGCAGCAGTGACGAAATCCGCGAAGCTAAGATTCCCTTGACGAGTTGCGTAAAACGTCGCCAGGGCATCCATCTTCCAACCAGAGGGCGTGAAGTGCTCGCGGACCTTGGTGACAAATTCGGCATATGTGGTGAGGGCCTTCATCGCAGCACGGTTCTCGTTCCACCACTGAGCCGCCTCCGGCGCAACCATCTTCAGTCCAACCATCGTGATTTGAGCCGAGACCTTGATGTCGGTGGTCGGGTTCATGGTGGTGAAGACCTCGAAGGCATCCTCACATCCGTCGAGCCACGCGTTGACCGAAGATGGGGATACAGGGCTGACAAGAGAAGGAAGGTCAAGCTTGGTGGAGGGCATAACGGCGTTACATGGGCGAGGCGGCGGAGGTGGGGGTGGAGTCTGAGGCAATGAGCCAGATGCGGACGACGCAAGATGCGGGGGTGGATCACGCACGGGAGTTGAGCTGCCGAAGCCAATAGGAGTCCTTCCGGAACGGCCTGGGCGAGTCGCCAGGGGCAGAGGGCCAGCCAGGGGTATGCTGTGCTGCCTAGAGGTGTTCCGAGTGGTCGCAGGTGCAGGAGTGACAAGCCGAGGTGCCAGAGTGCAGAGAGGATGGTGTGGGTGAGGAGAAAGGGTCGTGGGAGGCGACGACGACGACGCGCGAGAACAGCGCGGGAGCGGCTGACGACGATGACAGCAGTGATGGCCAACGACGACCGAAAGAAGTCACGAGAATTCAAAAAAAAAAAAAGTGGAAGACTGCTGCGGCGACAGTGGACAACACTGAGAGGACCGGAACCAAGTGAATGGCACGACGTCTATTGAAGGACACTAAGGACACGATGTGGTGGTTGTGGTACAAGATCTACGGAAAGGAGACAGGCAGGAAGCGTCGTAACGATGCGTGATGACTAAGCGGTCGTTACATATAGATCACGACAATCGTCACGTGTAGACCACCCCTCTCTCCAACTCGAGCTGGGTTTACCATTGTCAAGACTTTTCCACATCCACCATGGGCAAAGAAACCCCCGAAGAGTCACCACTGTCCCTTGAGGACTACGTCGGAAGGTTAAGCGAGCTCCTGTGTAATGCACCTCATTGGAAGGAATGCAAGGTGACGATTGGGCAAAAGGAAGAGCTCATGGTAATTTCGGTGCGTTTCTGAGGTCCTAAAATTTGAGCTACACGCTCAGACACATACCAGCGATGGGTCTACAAAACTCTTAATGAGTTACCCGAAGACGAGCAAACGATCAAACTTGGTCCAGCAACGACGTTATGGTTCAACCACCTCGGCCAGAAGAAGCATGCTGCATGGCAAGACAATTCGGCGCTCATTGAATTGACATTCTTCAGAACTCCTGAGTACAAGGAGGCGGCTAAAGAGGAGGAACAAGGCTCGGTCACGCCAGAGCCAGAGGGAGGAAAGAAGCATGTTCCCAAGACGAAGAATAAGGCTCAGGTGATCATCGAGATGGGTCATGGTCCTGCTACTGCAAAACGCCAAAGGAGCCCTTCTGATTCAGACGGGAGCCACAACGATGCACTATCGACGCACCAGAAGCAGGTTAGGAAGAAGTTGAAGCAGGATGGGAGGGACTCTACGGACGAGGAGATGGGAGAGGCCAGTGATGATGAGATAGAAGTTGAGGAGACGAAAACGAAGGGCACTGTTGCGGAGAGCGGCGCTAGATGCAATCTAATCGGCGGAGTCATCGATCGGCGACGATGAAGGCGGAGGCGGCGATGACGGAGCGGAGAGGCTGAGCGGTGCGAGAAGGCTCGACCAACAAGTAGTGGAACTACAAGTCGAGAGCAAAGGCGGAGAGAGAGGCTTAGAGCGGAGAGATGACAAGTTAAGGCATTGTATTGACGAAGAGGTCAAGCTGAGGAAATACAATGAGAACGAGCAGTCTTATATACCCTACAGTAGGTGCTGAGTCGTACTAAGTCAAAGGCCATGTGAGTCGTGCTGACAGAGATAAACAAGGAAGCTGCGCGAGGCAGCGCGAAGGATAAGTAATCGTATTGGGCATAACAATAGAAATGAGTCGGGCTGAGTAAAGGAATGACAAAGAAGGGTCGGGCTGTGCAGAGGCAATGCGTGTAGCCGAAGGTGAAATAGTAATCAATGGTAGGAATGTGGAAAGGAACCATCGGGACAAGTGAACGGAGATGAAAGAATAGGGGTAACGGAGATAAGATAGAAAGCGGATCAAGATAAGATAAAAAGGAAAAGATAGGGGCAAAACGATAGGGGCTAACCGGTGTCCACGACATTACCCCCCTCCTATGCTTCATCGTCCTCGATGATTTGAAGGCCTAGGCGGACGTAGTCGGTGGCGGAGATGCGGCGAGGGGCGTCAGGGTTGCGTTCGTGAAATTCGTCGATGTATTCTTGTGAACGAGGGATGAGGTTGGATTCGGGTTCCCAGCTGTTGTGTGAGGCGTCATAACCAAGCCAGCTGACTTCATAGTAGAGCTCATTCTTGCTGCCTTTCTTCCTCCATTCGCTGTTGAGAATGCTTTCGAGCTTGTACTACCCGTCTCTCCTTCAATTTCTACGGCCTCTGGTGGTGGTGGTAAGATGCCGTTGACGTCGTTGCCTATGAAGCAGGAGAGTTTGTCAAGGTGAAAAACGGGATGGATACGTCGCATGTTCAGAGGGAGTTCCAGCTTGTAGTCGAGGTCGCCGATTCGTTCGAGGATTTTGAAGGGTCCAAGCTGTTTGTCGCCTAAGCTCCGAGATGGAATTCGGACTTTG